>CM012449.1:27652058-28002557 GCA_003999625.1 Oryzias javanicus | reverse complement strand
TGAGTTTCTAGAAAGAATTTCAATCCCTGTCAGACAGATTTAAATTTAAAGTCAGGGTTCTAGAATTCTAGTCAGAGGTTTAAATTTAAATAGTCAGGAAGAAGTTCTAGAAGATCCTCTTCAGAGTTTTTAAATTTAAAGTCAGAGTTCTAGAATTCCACTTTCAGAGTTTTAAATTTAAAGTTCAGGGGTTCTTAGAATTCCACTTCAGAGTTTTAAATTTAAAGTCGGCAGTTCTAGAAATTCTTAGTCAGAGGTTTTTTAAATTTAAAGTTCCAGTAGTTAGTTTAAATTAAGAATCCTCTTTAAAGTGTTTAAATTTAAAGTCAGAAGTTCCTAGAATTCTAGTCAGAGGTTTAAAATTTGAAGTCAGAGTTCTCCTTAGAGAATTAATCTTTAGTCAGAGGTTTAGAGGATTTAAAAGTAAGAGTTTCTGGTTAATTCTAGTCAGAGTTTAATAATTATTAAAGTCAGGTGTATAAACAGTGGTTCTAGAATTCTTAGTCAGAGGTTTAAATTTAAAGTCAGGGTTCTAGAATTCTAGTCAGAGGTTTAAATTTAAAGTCAGGGTTCTATTATTCCAATCAGTGTTTTAATTTTAAAGTCAGAGTTCTAGTATTCTAGTCAGAGGTTTAAATTTAAAGTCAGGGTTCTAGAATTCTAATTAGAGTTTTAAATTTAAAGTCAGGGTTCTAGAATTCTAGTCAGAGGTTTAAATTTAAAGTCAGAGTTCTAGAATCCACTTCAGAGTTTTAAATTTAAAGTCAGGGTTCTAGAATTCTACTTCAGAGTTTTAAATTTAAAGTCAGAGTTCTAGAATTCTAATCAGAGTTTTAAATTTAAAGTCAGGGTTCTAGAATTCTAGTCAGAGGTTTAAATTTAAAGTCAGGTTCTAGAATTCTAGTCAGAGTTTAAATTTACTGTCAGAGTTCTAGAATTCTAGTCAGAGGTTTAAATTTAAAGTCAGGGTTCTAGAATTCTAGTCAGAGGTTTAAATTTAAAGTCAGAGTTCTAGAATTCTAGTCAGAGGTTTAAATTTAAAGTCAGGGTTCTAGAATTCTAGTCAGAGTTTAAATTTAAAGTCAGGGTTCTAGAATTCTAGTCAGAGGTTTAAATTTAAAGTCAGAGTTCTAGAATCCTCTTCAGAGGTTTAAATTTAAAGTCAGGGTTCTAGAATTCTAATCAGTGTTTTAATTTTAAAGTCAGAGTTCTAGAATTCTAGTCAGAGTTTTAAATTTAAAGTCAGAGTTCTAGAATTCTAGTCAGAGGTTCAAATTTAAAGTCAGGGTTCTAGAATTCTAGTCGGAGTTTTAAATTTAAAGTCAGGGTTCTAGAATTCTAGTCAGAGTTTTAAATTTAAAGTCAGGGTTCTAGAATTCCAATCAGTGTTTTAATTCTAAAGTCAGGGTTCTAGAATTCTAGTCAGAGTTTTAAATTTAAAGTCAGGGTTCTAGAATTCTAGTCAGAGGTTTAAATTTGAAGTCAGAGTTCTAGAATTCTAGTCAGAGGTTTAAATTTAAAGTCAGAGTTCTGGAATTCTAATCACAGTTTTAAATTTAAAGTCAGGGTTCTAGAATTCTAGTCAGAGGTTTAAATTTAAAGTCAGAGTTCTAGAATCCTCTTCAGAGGTTTAAATTTAAAGTCAGGGTTCTAGAATTCTAGTCAGAGGTTTAAATTTAAAGTCAGGGTTCTATTATTCCAATCAGTGTTTTAATTTTAAAGTCAGAGTTCTAGTATTCTAGTCAGAGGTTTAAATTAAAGTCAGGGTCTAGAATTCTAGTCAGAGTTTTAAAAAAGTCGTTCTAGAATAGCAGAGGTTTAAATTTAAAGTCAGAGTTCTAGAATCCACTTCAGAGTTTTAAATTTAAAGTCAGGGTTCTAGAATTCCACTTCAGAGTTTTAAATTTAAAGTCAGAGTTCTAGAATTCTAATCAGAGTTTTAAATTTAAAGTCTGTGTTCTAAAATTCTAGTCAGAGGTTTAAATTTAAAGTCAGGGTTCTAGAATTCTAGTCAGAGTTTTAAATTTAAAGTCAGAGTTCTAGAATTCTAGTCAGAGGTTTAAATTTAAAGTCAGGGTTCTAGAATTCTAGTCAGAGGTTTAAATTTAAAGTCAGAGTTCTAGAATCTCTTCAGAGGTTTAAATTTAAAGTCAGGGTTCTAGAATTCTAGTCAGAGTTTAAATTTAAAGTCAGGGTTCTAGAATTCTAGTCAGAGTTTTAAATTTAAAGTCAGGGTTCTAGAATTCTAGTCAGAGGTTTAAATTTAAAGTCAGAGTTCTAGAATCCACTTCAGAGTTTTAAATTTAAAGTCAGGGTTCTAGAATTCCACTTCAGAGTTTTAAATTTAAAGTCAGAGTTCTAGAATTCTAATCAGAGTTTTAAATTTAAAGTCTGTGTTCTAAATTCTAGTCAGAGGTTTAAATTTAAAGTCAGGGTTCTAGAATTCTAGTCAGAGTTTAAATTTAAAGTCAGAGTTCTAGAATTCTAGTCAGAGGTTTAAATTTAAAGTCAGAGTTCTAGAATTCTAGTCAGAGGTTTAAATTTAAAGTCAGAGTTCTAGAAACCTCTTCAGAGGTTTAAATTTAAAGTCAGGGTTCTAGAATTCTAGTCAGAGGTTTAAATTTAAAGTCAGAGTTCTAGAATTCTAATCAGAGTTTTAAATTTAAAGTCAGAGTTCTAGAATTCTAGTCAGAGGTTTAAATTTAAAGTCAGAGTTCTAGAATCCTCTTCAGAGGTTTAAATTTAAAGTCAGAGTTCTAGAATTCTAGTCAGAGTTTTAAATTTAAAGTCATAGTTCTAGAATTCTAGTCAGAGGTTTAAATTTAAAGTCAGAGTTCTAGAATTCTAATCAGAGTTTTAAATTTAAAGTCAGAGTTCTAGAATTCTAGTCAGAGGTTTAAATTTAAAGTCAGAGTTCTAGAATCCTCTTCAGAGGTTTAAATTTGAAGTCAGGGTTCTAGAATTCTAGTCAGAGGTTTAAATTTAAAGTCAGGGTTGTAGAATTCCAATTAGTGTTTTAATTTTAAAGTCAGAGTTCTAGAATCCTCTTCAGAGTTTTAAATTTAAAGTCAGGGTTCTAGAATTCCAATCAGTGTTTTAATTCTAAAGTCAGGGTTCTAGAATTCTAGTCAGAGTTTTAAATTTAAAGTCAGGGTTCTAGAATTCTAGTCAGAGGTTTAAATTTGAAGTCAGAGTTCTAGAATTCTAGTCAGAGGTTTAAATTTAAAGTCAGAGTTCTGGAATTCTAATCACAGTTTTAAATTTAAAGTCAGGGTTCTAGAATTCTAGTCAGAGGTTTAAATTTAAAGTCAGAGTTCTAGAATCCTCTTTAGAGGTTTAAATTTAAAGTCAGGGTTCTAGAATTCTAGTCAGAGGTTTAAATTTAAAGTCAGGGTTCTATTATTCCAATCAGTGTTTTAATTTTAAAGTCAGAGTTCTAGTATTCTAGTCAGAGGTTTAAATTTAAAGTCAGGGTTCTAGAATTCTAGTCAGAGTTTTAAATTTAAAGTCAGGGTTCTAGAATTCTAGTCAGAGGTTTAAATTTAAAGTCAGAGTTCTAGAATCCACTTCAGAGTTTTAAATTTAAAGTCAGAGTTCTAGAATCCTCTTCAGAGGTTTAAATTTAAAGTCAGGGTTCTAGAATTCTAGTCAGAGGTTTAAATTTAAAGTCAGGGTTCTATTATTCCAATCAGTGTTTTAATTTTAAAGTCAGAGTTCTAGTATTCTAGTCAGAGGTTTAAATTTAAAGTCAGGGTTCTAGAATTCTAGTCAGAGTTTAAATTTAAAGTCAGGGTTCTAGAATTCTAGTCAGAGGTTTAAATTTAAAGTCAGGGTTCTAGAATTCCAATCAGTGTTTTAATTTTAAAGTCAGAGTTCTAGAATCCTCTTCAGAGGTTTAAATTTAAAGTCAGAGTTCTAGAATTCTAATCAGAGTTTTAAATTTAAAGTCTGTGTTCTAAAATTCTAGTCAGAGGTTTAAATTTAAAGTCAGGGTTCTAGAATTCTAGTCAGAGTTTAAATTTAAAGTCAGAGTTCTAGAATTCTAGTCAGAGGTTTAAATTTAAAGTCAGGGTTCTAGAATTCTAGTCAGAGGTTTAAATTTAAAGTCAGAGTTCTAGAATTCTAGTCAGAGGTTTAAATTTAAAGTCAGAGTTCTAGAATCCTCTTCAGAGGTTTAAATTTAAAGTCAGGGTTCTAGAATTCTAGTCAGAGGTTTAAATTTAAAGTCAGAGTTCTAGAATTCTAATCAGAGTTTTAAATTTAAAGTCAGAGTTCTAGAATTCTAGTCAGAGGTTTAAATTTAAAGTCAGAGTTCTAGAATTCTCTTCAGAGGTTTAAATTTAAAGTCAGAGTTCTAGAATCCTCTCAGAGGTTTAAATTTAAAGTCAGGGTTCTAGAATTCTAGTCAGAGGTTTAAATTTAAAGTCAGAGTTCTAGAATTCTAATCAGAGTTTTAAATTTAAAGTCAGAGTTCTAGAATTCTAGTCAGAGGTTTAAATTTAAAGTCAGAGTTCTAGAATCCTCTTCAGAGGTTTAAATTTAAAGTCAGGGTTCTAGAATTCTAGTCAGAGGTTTAAATTTAAAGTCAGGGTTCTAGAATTCCAATCAGTGTTTTAATTTTAAAGTCAGAGTTCTAGAATCCTCTTCAGAGGTTTAAAGTTAAAGTCAGAGTTCTAGAATTCTAATCAGAGTTTTAAATTTAAAGTCTGTGTTCTAGAATTCTAGTTAGAGGTTTAAATTTAAAGTCAGAGTTCTAGAATTCTAGTCAGAGGTTTAAATTTAAAGTCAGAGTTCTAGAATTCTAGTCAGAGGTTTAAATTTAAAGTCAGAGTTCTAGAATCCTCTTCAGAGGTTTAAAGTTAAAGTCAGAGTTCTAGAATTCTAATCAGAGTTTTAAATTTAAAGTCAGGGTTCTAGAATTCTAGTCAGAGGTTTAAATTTAAAGTCAGAGTTCTAGAATCCACTTCAGAGTTTTAAATTTAAAGTCAGGGTTCTAGAATTCCACTTCAGAGGTTTAAATTTAAAGTCAGAGTTCTAGAATTCTAGTCAGAGTTTAAATTTAAAGTCAGAGTTCTAGAATCCTCTTCAGAGGTTTAAATTTAAAGTCAGAGTTCTAGAATCCTCTTCAGAGGTTTAAATTTAAAGTCAGGGTTCTAGAATTCTAGTCAGAGGTTTAAATTTAAAGTCAGAGTTCTAGAATTCTAATCAGAGTTTTAAATTTAAAGTCAGAGTTCTAGAATTCTAGTCAGAGGTTTAAATTTAAAGTCAGAGTTCTAGAATCCTCTTCAGAGGTTTAAATTTAAAGTCAGGGTTCTAGAATTCTAGTCAGAGGTTTAAATTTAAAGTCAGGGTTGTAGAATTCCAATTAGTGTTTTAATTTTAAAGTCAGAGTTCTAGAATCCTCTTCAGAGGTTTTAAATTTAAAGTCAGAGTTCTAGAATTCTAATCAGAGTTTTAAATTTAAAGTCTGTGTTCTAGAATTCTAGTCAGAGGTTTAAATTTAAAGTCAGAGTTCTAGAATTCTAGTCAGAGGTTTAAATTTAAAGTCAGAGTTCTAGAATTCTAATCAGAGTTTTAAATTTAAAGTCAGGGTTCTAGAATTCTAGTCAGAGTTTTAAATTTAAAGTCAGAGTTCTAGAATCCACTTCAGAGGTTTTAAATTTAAAGTCAGGGTTCTAGAATTCTAGTCAGAGTTTAAATTTAAAGTCAGAGTTCTAGAATTCTAGTCAGAGGTTTAAATTTAAAGTCAGGGTTCTAGAATTCTAGTCAGAGGTTTAAATTTAAAGTCAGAGTTCTAGAATTCTAGTCAGAGGTTTAAATTTAAAGTCAGAGTTCTAGAATCCTCTTCAGAGGTTTAAATTTAAAGTCAGGGTTCTAGAATTCTAGTCAGAGGTTTAAATTTAAAGTCAGAGTTCTAGAATTCTAATCAGAGTTTTAAATTTAAAGTCAGAGTTCTAGAATTCTAGTCAGAGGTTTAAATTTAAAGTCAGAGTTCTAGAATCCTCTTCAGAGGTTTAAATTTAAAGTCAGAGTTCTAGAATCCTCTTCAGAGGTTTAAATTTAAAGTCAGGGTTCTAGAATTCTAGTCAGAGGTTTAAATTTAAAGTCAGAGTTCTAGAATTCTAATCAGAGTTTTAAATTTAAAGTCAGAGTTCTAGAATTCTAGTCAGAGGTTTAAATTTAAAGTCAGAGTTCTAGAATCCTCTTCAGAGGTTTAAATTTAAAGTCAGGGTTCTAGAATTCTAGTCAGAGGTTTAAATTTAAAGTCAGGGTTCTAGAATTCCAATTAGTGTTTTAATTTTAAAGTCAGAGTTCTAGAATCCTCTTCAGAGGTTTAAAGTTAAAGTCAGAGTTCTAGAATTCTAATCAGAGTTTTAAATTTAAAGTCTGTTCTAGAATTCTAGTCAGAGGTTTAAATTTAAAGTCAGAGTTCTAGAATTCTAGTCAGAGGTTTAAATTTAAAGTCAGAGTTCTAGAATTCTAGTCAGAGGTTTAAATTTAAAGTCAGAGTTCTAGAATCCTCTTCAGAGGTTTAAATTTAAAGTCAGGGTTCTAGAATCCTCTTCAGAGGTTTAAAGTTAAAGTCAGAGTTCTAGAATTCTAATCAGAGTTTTAAATTTAAAGTCTGTGTTCTAGAATTCTAGTCAGAGGTTTAAATTTAAAGTCAGAGTTCTAGAATTCTAGCCAATGTTTTAAATTTAAAGTCTGTTTTCTAGAATTCTAGTCAGAGGTTTAAATTTACAGTTATAGTTCTAGAATTCTAGTCAGAGGTTTAAATTTACAGTCATAGTTTTAGAATTCTAGTCAGAGGTTTAAATTTACAGTCATAGTTTTAGAATTCTAGTCAGAGGTTTAAATTTACAGTCATAGTTCTAGAATTCTAGTCAGAGGTTTAAATTTAAAGTCAGGGTTCTAGAATTCTAGTCAGAGGTTTAAATTTACAGTTATAGTTCTAGAATTCTAGTCAGAGGTTTAAATTTACAGTCATAGTTTTAGAATTCTAGTCAGAGTTTTAAATTTAAAGTCAGGGTTCTAGAATTCTAGTCAGATGTTTAAATTTAAAGTCAGGGTTCTAGAATTCTAATCAGAGTTTTAAATTTAAAGTCAGGGTTCTAGAATTCTAGTCAGGTTTAAATTTAAAGTCAGGGTACTAGAATTCTAGTCAGAGGTTTAAATTTAAAGTCAGAGTTCTAGAATCCTCTTCAGAGGTTTAAATTTAAAGTCAGGGTTCTAGAATTCTAGTCAGAGGTTTAAATTTAAAGTCAGAGTTCTAGAATTCTAGTCAGAGGTTTAAATTTAAAATCAGGGTTCTAGAATTCTAATCAGAGTTTTAAATTTAAAGTCAGAGTTCTAGAATTCTAGTCAGAGGTTTAAATTTAAAGTCAGAGTTCGAGAATTCTTGTCAGAGGTTTAAATTTAAAGTCAGGGTTCTAGAATTCTAGTCAGTGTTTTAAATTTAAAGCCAGAGTTCTAGAATCCATCTCAGAGGTTGCCCAAACCAAGTTGCCCCAACAAAGTTGCCGCAACATAGTTGCCAAAACCTAATTACCCAAACCAAGTTTCCGCATTAAAGTTGCTCCAATCAAGTTGCCGCAACCAAATTGCCCTAGTTGGCGCATTCAAGTTACTGCAACAGAATTGCCGCAAGAAAGTTGCCGCACCATCTTCGAATTCTGACTCTGGAATCTTGGAATTCCGACTCATGATTTTTTTGAATTTCGACTCCTGATTTTTTAATTCCGACCTCGGGATGTTGGATTTCCTTCCCCAAAATCTTGGAAGTCCTTCTAACGTAGTTGCCCAAATCAAGGTGCCAAAACCCAGATGCCGCAATAAAGTTGCCACAACCAAGTTGCCGCAAGTAAATTTCCCAAACCAAGTTGCCACAACCAAAATGCCCAAACAAAGTGGCTGCAACCAAATGACCAAAAGCAAGTTGCCGAAAGAAAGTTGCCACATCCGAACCCCCGCAACCAGGTTGCTGCAACCAAGTTGCTGCATCCAAACGGTTGCACTCAAGTTGCCCCAACAAAGTCACCGCAACCGAGTTGCCACAATCCAGATGCTGATGGAATTCCGAGTCTGGAATTTTGAAATTCCTTCTCCGGGATCTTAGAAATCTGACCTTGGAATCCTGAAATCCAGATTCCAGAATCTCGGAATTCTGAATCCGGAATGTTGGACTTCCTACTCCGGAATAATGGAATTCCAACTCGGAAAATGTGGAATTCTGAGTACTTGAATCTTGGATTTCTGAATCGGAAAAATTGGAATTTCGACTCCAGAATCTTGGAGTTCCAACTCTGGAATCTTAGATTTCCGAATCCGGAATCTTGGAATCACAACTCCGGAATCTTGGAATTTAAATTATGAAGTGTATTTGGGAAATTTGGTATTCTTACTTGGAAAATTTTTAATTCTTACAAGGCAAACTTAGAGTTCCGCAATCTTGGATTTCCGAATTCTGACTTGGAAATTTTGGAATTTTTGACTTATGAATCTTGGAATTCTTATTGGAAATTTCTGAATTACTATTTTGGCAATTTTGGAATTCTGACGCCGGAAACTTGGAATTACCACTCCGGAGAGCCAGACGCAACCTTCAACCGTTCAAGATTTGGCCTTTTCAGTCATAGCAAGCACTGTAAACCCTAAAACAGACTAAACCAGGCCGCAAAAATTCTACTGTCTCCCAAGACAGAAGGATGGCAACAACATGTATGATTTTAAAAAGAAAAAAAAAAAACCAGATCATTAGTAAAATAAGACCCAGATCAATTTATTATTTTTTTGTTGAAAGTGTAACAAATGAACAACATTTCAAACTTTTCTATATATAAATATTTTATTTTTCAGAAAACAATGTTTACCTGATGCATGCTGGGATTGTATTCAAATCTACACAGACACTAACATTCACAAAAACTGTAAGACTCTGTGCTCCGCAGGTGGGTGCCTGACATCGCCACAGACCACTTGCACCCTTGCATTATGTGGAATTACGCATGTTTGAACCTTTAATTCAAGCAAAATGGGAAACAAAATGTCAAATGTGAACTCATGAAACTGTGTAGAATGTGAAATTTGACCTGATTCTGAACTGCAGAACTTGAGCACAATTCCCTTGAAACGATAACTTCACAGTCTCTCAGACATAAGAACGAAGAACGATTATGTGGCCTTAAACTTGTTCCTAAACTGTGATGTAGCGCCGATTGATGAATATAATCTGCAGAAATTGTATTTAAATGAGAATATTTAATGAGAATATTTAGATTATTGTTAATGATTAATATAAATTACTTGTCTGTGGATTTTTTTTAAATTTGTTGACATCACTGATATTGTGGTGTTACCCCCACTCCTGGATTTCACACCCAGCAGGCTACGCGGTTAAGGAAGGTGTGGCCTGATGGTCTTGTGTATATATATGAGGATTTGCCCGCCTTTATTCTGTTGGCACATGAGAGAATAAAATTTCATGTTCTGAAGATAAGAAGTGTCCTTTTCTTCATTGCCACATTGGTGACCCCGAACCTGAACATGTCGGAGCCAGCAGACGTGCAAGTTTCTTCGGCATCGTCCACCACCTCGCCTTCTCACGCGCGTGGGGATCCGGTCACGCTAGCCGCTGCTGCCGCCGTGAAGCTGCCCGAGTTCTGGCAGAGCGATCCCGCCTCCTGGTTCCAGCATGTCGAGGCTCTTTTTCATCTGCGCGGCGTGCACGCCGACGAAGCCCGATATTACCTGGTGGTGGCCGCTTTGGATCAGCAGTCAACGCGCAGGGCTATGCCGCTGCTGCGCAGCCCTCCCCCGCGGGGGAAGTACGACGCCCTGAAGGAGCTTCTGCTACGGAGGTACAGCCTGTCAGCTCCGGAGAGAGCGGAGAAGATCCTCAGCATGTCGGGCCTGGGTGACGGTTCGGCCGTGGACTTGATGGACAGCATGCTGTCTCTGCTCGGCTCAGACGAAGGCAGTTTTCTTTTCCCGCACATCTTTCTGCGCCAGCTTCCGCCACCTGTGCGCGCGGCTTTGGCTAACTCTCCATGCCTGGCGGCGGGAGACTACAGAGGACTGGCTGAGGAAGCGGACCGAGTCCTGCTGGCTACCAGACGTTTCACCGTGCAGCACGTGACATCCGACGCCCAGCTGAACCAGCAGGAGATGGAGGACGTTCCGGTGTCGGTGTCTGCAGTCGGCGTGAATGCGCGCCGCGGGAACTCTCTGTGCCGCTTCCATCAGAAGTTCGGTAGGAAGGCAAAGCGCTGTATCCCGCCGTGTTCGTTTTCCAGTCCGGGAAATGCAGCGCCTAAGACGGCGGTGATCACGCCTTTTGGACTTTTTGAGTTCCTACGCATGCCCTTCGGTCTTAAAGGTGCAGCCCAAACCTTTCAGAGGTTGATGGACTCTGTATTGCGCGACCTTGAGTTCGTGTTTGTCTATCTAGACGACATTTTGGTGGCCAGCTCCTCCCCTGAGGAGCACCTCGTTCACCTCAGGGAGGTTTTCCAGCGTTTGGAAACTCATGGCTTGATCGTCAACCCGGCTAAATGCCAGTTTGGTTTGTCAGCCATCGATTTTTTGGGTCATCGCATTTCGGCACAGGGGGCAGTCCCTCTGCCCTCTAAAGTCCAGGCGGTGGCAGATTTTCCCCGTCCAGCTGTGATCAAGGCCCTGCAGGAGTTTTTGGGGATGGTGAATTTCTACAATCGGTTCATCCCCAGGGCTGCACACCTGTTACAGCTGCTTTATGATGCCTTGCGTTCAAAAAAAGCCAAAGACCCGGTGGAGTGGACGTCGGACCGTGTTGCTGCTTTGGACGATGCTAAGTCAGCGTTAGCCAAGGCTGCTCTCCTCGCGCACCCAGACCCTGACGCTGAGATTGCGCTGACTACTGACGCTTCGGACATAGCAGTTGGTGCTGTCGTGGAGCAGCGAGTGGAAGACACGTGGCAGCCTCTTGCGTTTTTTAGCCGCAAGTTGCAAAGTCGAGAACGCAAGTACAGTGTTTTTGATCGTGAGTTGCTTTCTCTGTATTTGGCGACTCGACATTTCCGTTTTTTGCTCCAAAGCCGTTCTTTCACCGCCTACGTGGACCATAAACCCCTCACGTTTGCGATGGCCAAAGTAAGTGAACCTTGGTCTGCACGTCAGCAGCGCCACCTAGCGGCCATCTCTGAGTTTACGACTGACATACGTCACGTGGCCGGAAAATCAAACACTGTCGCAGACTGCCTCTCACGTGTGCTCGTGTCCCCAGTGCTTCTTGGAACGATTTTTCTGCTATGGCCCGAGCCCTGGTGACGCAGACATCATTGCCCTACGCTCCGGGAGTTCAGGCCTTACGCTTGAGGAGGTTGTGTGCAAGATGGTGGTTCAACTCTCCTGTGTGATGTTTCCACAGGACGGCCGCGGCCTGTAGTGCCAGTGGGATGGCGTCGGCGCATTTTTGATTCCGTTCACTCCCTCTCGCACCCGGGTGTGCATGCGTCAGTGAAGCAGGTCAGTTCACGTTTTGTTTGGCCTGGAATGCGGAAAGACGTGAAGGAATGGGCCGCGTCGTGCGTTGCATGTCAGCGGGCTAAAGTTCACCGCCATACTAGGGCCCCCCTAGAGCTGTTTCCAATCCCTGCCAAACGTTTCGACCACGTGCACGTGGATTTAGTTGGTCCTCTGCCTCCGTCAAAGGGTTTCACGCACTTGCTAACCCTGGTGGATCAGACCACCAGGTGGCCCGAGGTAGTGCCTCTGTCCTCCACTACATCTGCCGACGTGGTCAGTGCGTTCCTCTCTACCTGGGTTGCCCGTTTTGGTCTGCCATCAGACATTACGTCAGACAGGGCCCCCAGTTTGTTTCAGAGCTCTGGTCGGGAATGGCGAAGTCTTTGGGGATACAGGTGCATCGTACCACGGCGTATCACCCTCAGGCGAACGGATTATGTGAGCGTTTCCACCGCTCTCTTAAGGCTGCCCTGCGTGCTGCGCTCACTGATGATTGTTGGATGCATCGTTTGCCGTGGGTCCTACTCGGACTACGCTCGGCACCCAAGGTTGACCTGGATGCGTCTTCTGCAGAGTTGGTGTTTGGGCAGCCGCTCCGGATTCCGGGGAGTTTTTATTGGAGTCGACTGCTCCTGTCCCCGTTTGCCATCAGCTCCAGGCCCCGTGCACCACTGCATTCCACGGTCGTCAACCTACCACGCTCCAGTCAGCTCAGTTTGTTTTTTGTTCGACATGATGCTCACCGCTCACCCCTTCACCCTCCCTATGATGGTCCATTCCGCGTCCTGGAGAAGGGGGATAAATGTTTTGTTCTGGACTTGGGCGGGCGCAGAGAGCTGGTGACAGTGGACCGGCTTAAACCTGCGTTTGTTGTTCGACAGGTGACATGGTGGAGCTGGCTCAAGTCCCTCGACGCGGACGTCCACCTGCCAGACCACCAAATCTGTCATCTTCTACTGGCAGCGCTCCACTTGCCCAAGACTTGAGTCGGCACAGTCGTTTTGGCAGACTGCTTAAACCCCCACGTAGGATGGGGTTTGAAGACTAAGTTCCTTTCTAGGTGTTCAGGGGGGGGCTGTGTGGTGTTACCCCCACTCCTGGATTTCACACCCAGCAGGCTACGCGGTTAAGGAAGGTGCGGCCTGATGGTCTTGTGTGTATATATGAGGATTTGCCCGCCTTTATTCTGTTGGCACATGAGAGAATAAAATTTCATGTTCTGAAGATAAGAAGTGTCCTTTTCTTCATTGCCACAATATTAACAATCTTTTATAACCTGAATCTATGATTGTGGAGTATAAAAATTAGATATTAAGTCCTGAACCGGATATTGATAAATCTACTTGTGATTTATTATGTAATATGTTACTTCATGTATTATTACCTGATTGCTTGAAATAAACCATTTCATTCATTCATTCATTCATATTCTTGAATTCTCCAGTTTCTTCAGCACAACAGTAAACAGGCAACTATAGCATTCCAACATGAACTTTGATCAGTTGCGGATGCAACTGGCTAGAATGCCCTTTCGAGTTATATATAACTCATTGGCTTTGCTGCTCAGCTAGCAATGCTCAGCCACTAGCAAGCTCAGCCGCTAGTTTCAGGCATTGCTACATCAAATGCATCTACTTAATGACAAATTGGTGCATTCCTTGTCTGAGCTGGCATCTGGCTCAAAATCTTACGTCTGGATAGCTCCAATATTGCTTGCCATTTTTGCTGCACTGGTAATTTTATGTTGGGCGTGTGAGGGGCTGTAAGCTAGTGGGAGAGAGTGTAATCAAAGGGATGATAAGAATAGGTGTACTCAATAGTACTGCCCACAACTCAGAGGTGAATTTCTGATGAACTCCTGGCACTGTGCAGAGACTATGTCCTACAGTAGAAAACTACACTGGCTTTTTTCTTATTTTGGGGAAAAAACTGGCCTAATCGTCACTAAAATTTCATGAGGGAATACTTTGAAAATAAATCAAAGAATAGTTGAAGTGGAAATTTTTGTTGTTGGAAATACATGTTTACTCAAAACATTAAGTTTTTTTCCTTGCCAAATGAAATTAGCAGCAATTATTATAAAACAATGTGAACTTTAAGGTACTGGCTGGAATGCCTAGACTTGAAAAAATTTCTTAAAAATGCACCATATGTGTATAAAATGTACACATCAGTTGCCAAATTAAGGCACCGCAGTTGTAGAATGTCGCATGTGAGTGTTTATTTTATGAAACGAGTAAAACAGCGCAGCAGCGGTCGCGTCTGCGTCATAAATGAGATTGCAGTTGTAAATATTCAAGCTCACCCACCAAAAAAGCCAGTGATGTTTTGTGCAAACACTTGGAGTTCAGCACTATTTGTTGAATAGCAAGAAACCCACAAGCTGGTGGCATGTCCTCGGGCACCGTATGGGTGCAGCATAAACAGTCTAAATTTAATAGTGCTTCAGAGAGCATTCTGCTTTCAGAAAGCATCCTCCATCATTTCCCTGTGGTGAGTGACTCTGAGGAATAAAAACATCTGCAGCTTACGTGAGATGATCTTCACATCTGGTCGTATTGTTGCAGGGGCGTGGGCACACACCAGCAGCTGCAGCCAAGCGCTCCCAGATGTTTCTGATGGGCAGAGTGTCTTAGTGTTTGTTAAGCAAAGACGGCGATCTTTGATCCTTCAACGGCGTTGGCTGCAGTGTTATGGTGAGGAGGGCCTGAAAGGCTTTGAGAGGCACAGAGCGGAAGCGCTGCAACTTTACGGAAGGGCCTGTGGTTCACTATGGAGAAAACAGGCATGCTAAAGTGGCTTCAGCTGTGGAACAGCGCTCTTTGGAAACCACCCAGCGTCTCTGTAGAGCTACTAGTGTCATATTAGAGAAATTAACTCAACTTAGTAACAAGTTCCAAAGAATTTACATAAAAATTGTGTTTTTTTTTTTACATGTTCTTGTAGCGTTTTTCTCATGATGGAGGACATACAGTATTTAATGAGAATTTGTCTTAAAGTTGAGAGTTTTTCTTTATTCAAATCAGTCATCTCATGTACAGCTGAATAGCTTTAATATTTCTCGCCATTTTTGTTACATCGGTAATGTCAGTTTGAGGGTGTTATGGTCATGAAAAACAAAGAGATGATGGGAAAACTGGCCAGGCATACTCTATAGTCCCACCCACAACTCAGAGGTAAATTTCTGGAGAACATGTCCACTCCAAAGAAGCTTTGTTCTAGAAAATGACTTTTGTTTCTTTTGCCTAACTGCCTTCACTTTGCTACTGGGAATAAAAAAAAAAGAAACCTTGCATTTGATTTGATCAGAATAGGATTACAAAACTATGCAAAACTGTAAAATTAGGTAACTAAGTAGGGGTGGGATTATATATATATATATATAATTCACTTCTTCCCACTCCTTTTCAAGCAATCAGTTAAACTCTGCTCGACTTTAGTTAATAATTTTAAAAATTAATGACTCAAATGTGACATAAATGTGTCTTGTTTTTGTTTGTTTTCTATTTTCTAATCAATTAATTTCATTATTTCTGTAGAGTTTGAAATATTTGTGTGTTTTGCCCTGTGTTTTCACAATCTATGCTTCAAATAAATCAAAGTCCTCCATCATAAGAAAAATGTTACAAAAGCACATAAAAAAACACTTTTTTTTTATCTGAGTGTGTCTTTAATGGGATCAAATTAAAACTAAATTAAAAACTTTGTAAGAAATTTTACAGAAATAAATATTGGTAAAGCTTCCTGACTTTTCATTTGTACATGCTGATGCCTTGCAACTAGTGCTTTTATTATTTTAAATCACAGAGATAACCAGCATATGTTATATACTCTAAAAAAGTTGATCATTTTAAACTGAATAGTTACAAAAAAAAATTTTGGTTTCAAACTTCATCAAAATGAGGTGAAAGGGGGATTTGGTTATTTTCCTGTGATCTTACAAAATTATTTCTGTCCTATATCCTCTGCTCACAACACACGGGTGTATTTATCTGTACGTCTTGACTCGCTGCCTCGACTGTGGGCTCAGCAGCTGGCTTTTATAGCGCTACTGATTATAGTGTTTGTGCGAAGCAGCGCACATGTGGCTTTGACAGTACGGCAGCTCGCTTTTTGAACATCTGTGCATTACTAATGCTGAAACATGACTTACTGATGTAGGCTATTCCCTCGGGTCCTTCATACGTTAAATTTACTCCCCATCACCTTTGTAGTCCATCCCTCTAGTTGAGTGTGCCATACATTTATTTAACATTGTTCCTAAAGCTCTGTCAAACATGTATAATGTTTCCCAAGATGGACTTATTTTTCCCACAAAAGACTGTATCGCATGCTATGGAGGTTTTCAGCTGAATGATTTAAAGTAATAGATTATTACTGGCCGGGCTTTCGGAGGATGGATGTGCGTGGCCACAGCTGTGTGTTCCTGGCCTTTGATCTCACTATATTCGTGTGAGCTTCACTCTATAAATTTAAGGTAAAATTCCAAAGGATGAGCAGATCTTGCAGGTAAGATATTGACCATATCAAGTTGATACTTTGAAGAATCCCGAGGATGGGTTAAGCCCCACTGGCTGATGGATATTTGAACATCTCCTTATGTTTATTTTTACCAACTAAGACAAAAGAAATGGCCAACAGTTGTTGGAAGATAAAAGTCTCTTCTTTGTCGAAGTAATATTTTTATAAAACCCTCAATCTCTAATATTTGTACAGGATTTGTTTTTGCATCTCTGCAAGTACACAGAAATTTGGAAGTACTCAATTTTTGTCAAGTCAAGTTTAAATCAAGTTTAGATTTGACTCATGGCTGGGTTTACATGATCAGCCATCACTGAATTTTACCCGGTAAACACCAACTAGGGACCTTTCTGTGTGGAGTTAGCATGTTCTTCCCGTGCATGCGTGGCTCTTCTTCTGGGACTTCCTTCCACCAAAAACATACTTCATAGGTTAATTAGTTATTCTAAATTGTCCCTGGGTGTGAATGGGTGTGTGATTGAGGCCCTGCTACAGACTGGTGACCTGTCCAGGGTGCACCCTGCCTTTGCCCATTGGTAGCTGGGTTAGGCTCTGGCACCCCTGCGACCCCGAAGGGGACAAAGCTTCAAGAAGATGAATGAAAAATGAATTTTTTGCAGTAATAATAATGGATTAGATTTATCTGCGCTTTTCCAGACGGGCAAAGCGCTTACAATGAATACCCATTATTCATTCACACCTCATTCATACTTGGTGATGGTAAGCTACTACTGTAGCCACAGCTGCCCTGGGGCAGGCTGACAGAGGCGTGGCTGCCAGTTCGCGCCTACGGCCCCTCTGACCATCACCGGGACATTCATACACATTCACACGCCAGTGGAGCCACACTGGAGGCAAGTAGGGTTAAGTGTCTTGCCCAAGGACACAACGACATTTTTGGCTGGCGGGAGCGAGAATCGAACCACCTATCCTTCGATCATTGGTCGACCTGCTCTACCACCTGAGCCACCGTCGCCACGAGTGTGGCAGTGTGGCAGGAGCTCTTTAGAAATGTATCTCTGGACTGTGGTGAGGAAGGTAGCCTTGGCTGATTTCCCATCAGCCTTTTGTTTACACTCTCCTGTTAGCTTATAGCAAAGTTTATGACATTAAATGCCAATTCAAAATTTTCTTCTTTACAACTGTCCCATCACCAACTATAATGTGAACCTTTTGGCGTGTCCTGTTAGGGGTCACCACAGTAAATCAGCTTTCACTGATCCTTTCATGTGGTTTGAGAGAGAGTTTTTATGCCGGATGCCCTTCCTGACACAACACTGTATGTTCATGGCACAGAGAGACCCAGATAGGCAGCGGTGGGAAGGGTCTTGTCTTAGGACCCTGTCTGGATTTTAGCTGATTTCCTGCCCTGGGATGCAAACCCAGATCCTAAAACCAGCCAACTGAGATTTCCAGTCGCCTCTGACTATAGTGCAAACTCAAATACAAAGACAAACAAAAACGCTTGAAATATATCTGAAATATTATTCTTTGCTCAAACAGCAGGCATAATTGTTTTTTAAACATAATTTGGCATTAATTTAAAGAAGAGCTTTCATAACAATATTGCACAAGGAAACAGGACAAAGATGAAATGTCATTGCAATTATGTTTGTTTGAAACAAAAATACTGCATTTTTGGTATATCACACCTACAACAAGAGGATTGAAAATGTCAGGACAAAAACACCATCAGAATTTCTAAGCACTTCACAACCATGAAAAAGTGAGCAATATTGGAGCTATCCAGCCTTACAGTTTAGAGAAAGATGGCAGCTCAGACGAGGAAAATGAAGACGTTAATGTATTTATGCGTCTGCAACTGGAGGTTTCAGAATTGTAGCAGAGAAGGTAGACTTTGGTTTGCCCATGGCAAATGCCGCATCACAAAACTGGGCTTTTTCAAATCGCGTGTTTTTATCTGCTCTGGATCCTACATAATTTGAATAAAGAAAAACAGTTTCAATTTTAAATTCTGTTATATATGTCCTGAATCATTTAAAAAAAAAAGGCTACAAGAACACTTCAAAAATACCAAAAGCCTGATTTTCATTAAGTGTGTTTTTTTTTTTTTAAATTAAATGAATTAAACAAGTGCGAGTGCATTAGAATGGTAGGATGCATCACATGTCATAAGCCTAGAGATATAAACTGGATGTTGTGGATTACAATTAGTTATTTTAGCCGAGCTGGATATAATTTAGTCCTACAGAACTCATTTTGTCAGGTTCTGATCTGACTGACCTAACACAATCACTAAACTGTGCAATGTATAAATTACAGAAATTATGGTTTCTCTAAAATTTCACTTTTTAACCCCTGGATGGAATGACATGTTCTTCTTTTTCGAGAAAAATCCCTTGTCAGCTCATCTAAACAAACAAACAAAGTTCCATATTTTGATTTTAGCAAAAGTTTGCAAAACTGAGGGCGATACAGGTTGAGCTCCATTGCCCTTGTCTAACTTTTCTTACCAACGCATGTTCTGACCTTGTGTTAAATATGGAGGGAGGACTGCTAACTGTCTGAAGCCTTTTCTACTTGTAAATCTTTTATCTGTAGCTTAATGGTTCAAATGTAAAATGGCCTTGCAACCCTTCGAAAAACTACAAGTATCGGTTCTCCAAGAACTTTTCTTAAACAAAAGCTGGAATCCTCTTTAACGAGGAAAAAAGGCTTTTATGGAGGTTCTCCCACCTGCTAACGATTAGCAGACCTTGTACATTTGACAAGCATCACCTGGCTGCTGCCTTCTCCTTAATTCCTATGGAAGCTATAAAGGTGTTCCCTTCTTTCCATTTGTGGGTTGTGTTAAATGAAGGCCCGCTGTAATATATCACGTGCTGTTGGTCATCTGAGGTTGTACTTTCCTAACTGTAAAACCTGGAAAGAACCCCATGATTTATTATTATAATTGATGCTGCAGTGGGGCGCACGTTCGTTTTAACATGACTATAAATGAGGAAAATTTACTGAGGATCGAGGGTGTGAGTCATTTGTGTTTCCTGTGGAAAAGAAGCTCCACATCTGCCAAAGGAAATGATCACAGCAGCAGCAAACTCAGGGCAATGGAAATAAGTTTCCATGTTTATGTGCTTATTCAGATCCGCCTGTCACTCCACCATGCTTTCTCTGAATGAGTGGCTTGTTGTTTTATTCTGTTTTCATTTGCCTTTGTACCAATGTTGGCTAATCTTACCATGGAGAAGGGATGAAGGAATGCACCCAGGATGCCCCGTCCTGACCCTGACCATGATTGGTCGCTTCACCGCCAGGGCTCATGGCCGGGTCTTTGAAAAATGGCGAGGCCAAATAGTCATTAAATTCTAAACATTCTCAAGTGACAGTGTTGTGAAGTGTGGAGTAATAGGATTAAAGTCTTTTTTTTCTCAATTTTTTGCCCTTCACAAGAAATGTTTGCTTGAACTATTTAATTGTTTTGGGAACTGCAGGGCATTTCTCCCAACACCGTGCATTCCACAACACAATGCATTCCTGGAGAATAAAAGTAATTTCCATCCGAATCAGTTAAGACTCCCTACAATGTCTCTGGAATTTCGTCCATCTGGAGAACGACGCGTCACAGGATGTGATTGATAGTATATTAATTAAGGAGCAGTCATTTTGGTTTGGTGGTGGTGGCTTTGTTAGAGGTTGGAGAGCTGCCAACTGGGCAAAGAACCAAGGAAGATCTGAAAAGTGTCCCGCAACAAGGTTAACCCCTTCACGCCATATGTTACTAATTTGGAACGTACCATTAAATCAAGGACTCCACTTAATTTAGCATCACCTTAAACTGAAAAACAGTGAAGATTTGTTTTGTAGATAAACTGTATATATAATAATTGCAAAAATAATTCTGATGATGGAGGACATATACATAAAAAAAAAATTGCAGTTCCAGTTTGATCTGGAATTTGGCTCAAAACCAGAGTTCCAACATTAATGTTAGCTTGGGGTTGTGAGGGGCTGTAAGCTAGCAGGGGAGCATGTCAACTAAGGAATGATGGGAAATGAGGACAGGCTCACAAGTACTGTTCACAACTCAAAAAAAAACTTCTGTCGCTCTAAAGAAACTATGTCCTCAAAAACAATGCATTTTTAGGGTTTTGATAATCATAATAAAAAAACCGCTGGGAATGCTTTTAAATTAGATCAAAAGATGCTTTCTCTATTTGAAATAAATCAAAAATGATAATTGATTCTACTTTATTCTTCACTACTCCTTAGACTCCTACTTTATTTTCAAGTTTCATACTTTCTTTTGTAAAAAAAACCAGAAACATTGAAATATGCTTGAGGGATATCATATTTTAAATCTCTGTCCACTTTAAATGCTTGAGTCCCAGTCATCTGGATGACCATGTTGACACAAAATTCTTATAAACAATACAATTTTCAGTTTAAAAATGACAAAAAAGGCAATTTTAGCCAATTATTTACTTTATAATCTACATATTTATGAAAAAAATGCTAGCAGTATTTCATTTTTTGTTCTTCAATCACTCCTTGGTTCATCTAAATAAGCAGCAAACATCAATTCTACTTAAGTTGCTGAATATAGGTGGGAAAATGTTGCCCTGCTGTCAATTTGATTTTGGAATTAATATTTCTTTTATAATTATCTATTTATATGACGAAAAAAAAGAGGAAATTCTAAAAATTAACTCAAACAAATAAAAACAAAGACAAATATCTCAAATCCATTAAAGCCGTTTTACATAGAGGGAAAATGTTATTCACCTTTCTTCTTTTTCATTTCCTGACATTTACAATTAACATTTTCTTCAACAGATTTTAAAAAAGAGAGACTAATTTAAGGGCAAAGGGCAGTTTGGATATAAATCTTAATGCGTTTTCCCTGACCAACTCTCTGCTGAGGCACCTTTTAAATGCCATCCATCAGGCATAATGGGCTCATATAATGAATCAGTGCATGGGCCTTCTTTTCAGAGTCCAGTTTTGGGTATCACAAGGAATTTAGATGTTGCTTTCAACGCGAATGATTTATGGTGGCAATTTTTGGAGGCTGGAGGCAGCAGTTAGACCACTCAGAAATCTATAAGATATCTTTTACATTAAATTTAGCTTGAAGATGACAAAGAGGTGGGAGCTTCCAGAGTTTTCTTGAGCAAATGGAAACCATGTGTGCTCTCAGTCCTTAAAACTCACTTATAAGGAAAAAGATAATTAAAATATGAATCAATAAATAGATGTATTTTGTATGCATGAACCACATATAGATAAGATTCTTTGAGTGTTTGAAAAGCCTCATAAACATGTCACTTTAATATGTTTTATTAGGAGCTAATGCAAAGAGAAAATGATTGGGTAGCAATACTGGTCTGATTAATGTTTACCTAAAAAAATAAAAAGTCTTCATTGACCTCTTCCTTAGAATGGAGGAGGGGCGGGGCACTGTTATTGCAGTCCCCATCAGTATTTGCTCCCAAATAAGTTTAGATCTAAATCAGCCAACTAAATACGTTTGATAAAATGTGATCAGCAATACGATTAATCAGGCTTATATTGTTCATTTTATGAAAAATAGACTGAGTCCAACATCATCTATAGAAAATGGCTCATTTCTGCTCCAACAAAATAAAGTCGCCACAACTATCACTTTTTGTGATACAAACATCGCCATGTTGGAGACAGACTATGTCAGTAAGCAGTTGTTGGTTTGAATCTGTCTGAGTCACTGTTTCTATGTGCTACGTCTATCTAAGACAGGGAAAGGCATTTCCAGATCTCAAGGTTCGCATTCCTACATGTTTTCCAACATATCCTGCCCTAGGATGCTTTATTTGGCTGGACACACCTGAACCAGGTAATCAGTTGAATTATAAATGCCTTTAATATAAACTTTACTATTATGTTTATAATAATAATTTTCAACATCTATTCGTGGACAACAGATGAATAAAGCCGCTGGGTTAGTTTAATATGCACTTTCCCAGAGAAATGAATAAAATTGAAATTAAAGTTAACTTTTAAAGGCAACAGCAACACAAAAAAAACACAGATTATTTGAAATCCTGTTCATTTTCACATCAGTGATTCATTACTTTCCAGAAAGAGTTACAAATGTGCAAATTTCCTTCATTTAGCTCAAGTCATTTATTGATCAGGATCACGTCGGAGTACAAGAACTGACAGAACACCGTTTCCAACAATGCATTGTTTTGTAGTCATCAAGGCGGCTTGCAGGAAGCGCAGTGGCAGATTTCTAACTGCACCTGCCTGAGTAGCCGCCTTGCACCCGCCTCTTTGACACGATATTTTCATGACAAT
Organism: Oryzias javanicus; assembly: GCA_003999625.1. Taxonomy (NCBI): domain Eukaryota; kingdom Metazoa; phylum Chordata; class Actinopteri; order Beloniformes; family Adrianichthyidae; genus Oryzias; species Oryzias javanicus. The sequence goes on along the minus strand of CM012449.1, from coordinate 27,980,240 downwards.
TGACACGTGAAGTCTGAGTCAAAACTACCCAAGACGCACCACAATCCAGGCGATGTGCGCGGCGCTGCGTCCGCCTGCATGATGTCAAACACCTACTGCCTTACAACCAGCTCTCGTAAAATCAGGCTAAATCCGTCAACACTGACTCCTGAAACATGCGCCGTCATTTTGGAGCCAGATGACAATGATTGGTCCGAGTCAACGTTTCTGTGGCAGCTATTGTCACCAATCATGAGTAAGCTTGTTGGAAGTCCACACCCTTACCTCTAAAATCGGGTTTAGGAGACGTTATCAATCAAATGTATGAGGCGGGGCCAGCGGGCACCACAAGCTTTTACTGAGGCATCTAATCAGTCAGTTTAGAACTTGAATAACTTGTGATAATATTTGAAAGATGTTGAAAAAGTATCAGAGCAAGAATGTTTATTCTGACAAATAAAATGACAGTAATAGCTGTTAATCAATAGAAGTCTAGGATTTTGACTTCTTTGAGTCAGTACGTACTTCCTATTTGGAATGCGAGAGGGGAGGGGTTGACCTGTGTTTTTACGGTCTATGATCGAGGGCCAGACGGGGCTGCAATAGAAGACACAATAGATGATTTTATGGCTTTTATTGGGAAAAAAAAGGGAGAGGGGGAGGTAGGGAGCAAGGTTGGGCCAAAAGAATGTAATAAACAGAACAAAGGTATCTCAAAAAAACAAGAAAACTAACATTTCCATGGATTTCTCTACAAATGGAATCCAATACATACCAATGGTGACACCAACCAAGTCACCTGGTGTGCATAACACAGGATACACTCCACGAAATGTGCAGGGTACCCTGGCTTTCCTGTCCACAAAACTCCCACACACATGGCAGTACTGCACACAAGCATTTACACAATGGAATGGTGGGTTAAGATGCAGCAAACAGTTTCATTCTCAATGGAGCTCAGGAGCTTTGATGTGATCCAGGGGACTGGTTCTGGGGCCTGATTGGTCACCTTGTTAGGTCTCCACCAGGTGTCAATGATCTCATGCAGAGGAGAAAGAAAGATGGTGGTTGTGCCCAAATTCCTTCACTACCCACTACTTAGTGCACTGCATGGGATATTTGCCATTTTGCAGGGAACCTACTATTCCAAAATCTAGAGCCCTAAGAATGTCTCTGCGAAAAACCAGTGACCATCAATGCTCATTAGACTGATGAATATATACCACAAGGCATTGCATTTGAACAATTATTCATGGGGGAAAAAAAGTATTTTAATTTATTTTTTATGAACATTCCAAGTTTTCATCATCAGAACACGATGGATTCATAAATGGTCTTTTGAAAATGTTCAGATTTATTAGGTTTTTACTTTGGGAAATCTGTGACCTAATATTTGCTGTTTAAAGAAAAAATAGTTGTCGAAATTAGTTTTAAATTTGAGGACACGATAGTCTTGCACCATATACAGTATTTTTTTTTTTTTAGAAGTAGTTAGGGAGTAAGGAAGGAATTCTCCCAAATTTTAGGAAAAACTCTGCATGTAACACTACAGCAACCACTCTCCTCTATCAGGAGTGAGATTGTTGGAGATCTTCACCAAAAGCGCTTTACAGTCACAGTCCCATTCACACACTCAAGGCAGCTCCGCAGCCAAATACTGGAACCAACCCACAAGCGCCATCAGCAACGTGGGCTTCAGGACACTATGATGGGTAAGTTGGCCTCTGTATCTCTGCACCGCGACCGCCCAAAAAATAGACTATTGGTCTACGTTTTTGGCTTCAAAATCAACAAGAAGTCAAAACAAATTTTAGAAAACACAGACACAAGTGCCATGAATCCAGCTTGTGCCCATGCTGCATTTAGAAGTATAAAGTCATCAAAGTTACTGTTAAAGGTTTAAAGGTCTTTTGTTCTCCCAGACTCCAACTGCTCCACTCCATTTCACACAATGAGTCTGACAAATTTTCTATAATTTTAGTGTCAGACTCCTTCAGTCAGAACCACCCCAGCTTCTTCTGGAATGGATGGAGTTTTATATTGAATGTTGCAATGTTGTTTATCTCAGGGAGATAGAAATCATGAGGTTTGTCGAAACCATTCATCTAATATCAGAAACCATTCCTCTAATATCAGAGACTGTGTATGAAACTACGTGCTGTCCTGATTATTACTCATTCTGTTGAGAGAGGGGCTTATCACACATCTAGATTTAATCTCTACAGTATTTATTATTTATTTTGTGGATTTTATAAGTTGAAGCAGTCCAACTACATGGTTATAATCCCTGACGAAATGTCACTAAAGTAGTCATTTCACTGAAATGACTAAGAGTAGATCCTTGTGATGTGGCCAACATCTAACCTCAAAGTAAAATTGCAGACTTCTCTAATATTACTGCACCTTGAATCTACACGAGTCTGCTAAATGATTCATGAAAGTCAAAAAAAGTTTGAACTGGCTTGGATCTGAGCCAGACTCACTGCATTAAATGTCTCAGATGATGCTGCATGAACAAAATAAGCATCTCATATTCACTCAGTGCAAGTGTGAGGTAAGAATTTCAACATTTGGCTGAAATCAAAGTCAAAGTTGATGGTTTTGTTCAAATGCTGCAAGCAGAAAATTTGGCAACATTGTCAGCAGAAGGTGCTTTCATCTCTCTTTTGAAGTATTTGCAAAATCAATTATAAAAAAATAGATTTATGAGAAAAAAAGGTTCATTTCAACAAGGTGAGGGTTTTTATTATTTTTACAAAACAGAATTGGTTGGTTTGAAGACCCACTCCAATAAACATTGTGTTTTTAACATGTTCTTGTTGCATTTTTCTCCTCATGGAGGAAATATATCAGAGAATTTCAGATTAAAACTGAGTATTTCTTTATTCAAATTTTAATGAATCAGGAGCAGATAAAAAATAAAAAAATTTTTTTTTGAAACGGGTCTTTTTGATGGAATTTTGGCTTCCTAGAACCAGCAGGTACAGGTATGTAAAGGGGGTGTGCCCACTCTGTTCAGTTCACTTATACATTCAATTATCACAAGAAATTACTGTCCATAATTTACTGCGAGGGTTACCTGGGCACATGTCCAGGGCCCTCAACATTTAATCAGTTTGTTATAAAATACATATAAATGTGGAGAATATTTTAAACTATATTACAATAAAAAAAATACATATTTTGCACCAGTAATAAAGCTGTCAAACATTTTAGTCTCAGCTTTTTTACTGTCCATATTAAGATGACAATTGTGTGTTTTTGTTTAAGCTTTCCATTTTGAAGTTGCTGGCTTGGTTTCTTGGTGATATCTACTTTAATCAGCAGCTGTATCTGCATGTATTTGAATAAACAATATTAAAATTGTCAAAATTGTTGAATTGATGATGACGCTAATATTTAACTTAGGACATATTATTTAAAGGGAAAGTAAGATAAGATTAAAAAAAAAAAGAAATATCCATCTCAATCCTGCACTGACACTGCAGTAGCTCTGCTGGAACTTCATATTTCTTTACTTTTTTTTCATTGTAAAATGTGTTTGTTTTACTTGTAGAACAACATAAATCATTCAGATGGATGTCATCGTACTTTGATTTATGTCAACTGTTTTACTGCAAGATGCTGACTCAGCAGGGTGCCCCTTTGTGGCGTTCTCATTTCTCTGCACCAAAACACAAAGTGACACAGGTTCAGGTCCTTTCAGAACTTTCCCCGATTGAGAACACAGCAAAGCAGGGCTTTGACAGCAGCACATGAAAGCGGGGCACCTCATGGGAGCTGACACGTGATGCATGCTGAATGATTGTTTTTTTTTTCAAGTAACAGCCACACCAAAATTTCAGGCTTTGTTTCTTTTCCAGATGAAAATTACCTGCGGGGATTTCTTTTCTAACTTGTCAACATTTGAGGGGAAATGCTGTTTGTGGCTAACCTCAGAGTGTTTGGTGAGGAGAATTTGAATAGACATTACAGCTGGACGTAAACGGACCTTTTTATAGCACCAGGGAGCTTTAAAATGAGAGCACTTAGTTTAAATTACAGCTGTGTGTCTGACAGTTTCCTTTTGATGTAGCCTGCCTCTCAGATCCGGTTTAGAAGGTGCAGAAATTTCAGGTACCAACTTCAATTATTTCAAGAGATATTTTATTTATTTTGTGAAGTGGAATGTGACAGATACGAATGAATAGTTCATGCCTATTAGACAGAAGGGAGGAAAGGCACAGACCAATGAGTTTTATCTATTTATGGGACTCAAAAGAATTTTAGTGGATGCTGACTTTTATTAACAATTTTTTTTTTGGTGTTAAATTATATTTATTTGATTTTTTAATACCAATTTTCAGGCTGTCATTTTTCAAGCAAACTTGATGACAAGTAAAAAAAAAAAAGAAAAATGGTTAAACAGTAATTTAAAAAGTGTTACCTGTATTTTTTTAATCTTTGTATAAATCTTTTAAACTAGTCGTTTTGGTTTTCATGGTTCTCTTTCTTGTACTAAAGTCAAAATTCAGAGAAAAACTGGAATTAAAGAACAACTTTTACTGAAAACAAGCCAGAATTTTGAAATTAGAGTCAGTGTTTTAGGATGAAATTCCGACTTCTGAGAAAAAAATATACTGTATATATTTCTGGTATCATGGGGGTGTAGTGGTTAGCACTCTTACCACACAGTGAAGAGGCCTTGGTTTAATTCCCAACTGGGTCCTTTCTGTGTGGAGTTTGTGTGTTCTTCCTCTGCATTTGTGGGTTTTCTCCGGGAAATCCGACTTTATCCTACAATCCAAAACATACCCCGTATAGGGGAAATGGTGATTGTAAATTCTCACCAAAATAGACTAGTGAGCTGTCCAGGGCGGACTCTGTCCTCACGTATTAGTGGCTGGACAGGCTCCAGCATCCCTGTGACTCCAAGTTGGAATAAAACTGGTCTGAATAAGGGATGTATGGGATCAAAGTCCAAATTTTTTGAGGGGGGCGTGAAAAATATGAAAATTGAAAGTCCCACCCCCAGCATCTTCTAATAATCCTTCTTTTGATGATCCTTTATAATGTTTTATTTTCCCTGTAATTCTGTTGTCTCCCTTTAAGTCACTCTCAACAAAAATAATTGATCTTTGTTTAGGTGCAGGAAGTTATTTTGAATTCATAAAGGATTGGAAGATTTGTTTTTTTCTGACATTCGTGTCTGTCATTTTTCCAACCCTTTTTTATTCCAACACCACATGAACGCAGTATTTCTCTAAGGGCATCAACCCATTGGTGCAATTGGCACTAAAATTGGAACAAAACCCAGTTTTTAAATAGAAAAAAACTCCAAAATATGACAGTCTTTTGAAATTCACCTCTGAGTGTGGAACAACCCTTCCCCCCTTCCCATCACCCATCAACTTACATACACCCCCTGACACCCCCAAAATGACATTACCTGAGCAACAAAAATGGTGAACAATATAGGAGCGATCCAACTGTACAGTTTTGAACCAGAAGCCAACTCGGACGAGGAAAACAAAGACATACATGGATCTACTTGTCAACAAGTTGATGCATCAGAATGGAGCGGAGCAGGAAGCTTGCAGCCTGTTGATTGTAATTTGTATATAGAAAATACGACCTTTTTCAAACAACATTGTTTCTTCCGGTCCTGATTCACAATGATTTGAATAAAGAAATATTCAGTAATGCAATTCTCATCGTAATTATCTTTATACATGTCCTTCATGATCAGAAAAAGGCCACAAGAACATGTAAAAAAAACAAAAAACAAAATCACAGTTTTGATCTAAATTCTGAATTTTGGGGTTACTGTCAAAACTCCAGGTAATTGGAACTCTGAGAAATATAAACAGAAATTCTGGCAATCTAAGATTAAAGTCAAAATGTCAAAGTGATGAAGGAAAAATCAAAACTTTGAGCTTAACCTTTGAACAGCCAAAAGTTAGAACTCTGGCATTAAACTTCAGAGTCTTAGACTCAAAAATCAAAATTACTTTTTTTTAGAAGATTAAAATCCAACTCAGAATTAACTGAACTATCGGCAGAAAAATGCAATTAATCTAAATACTTTTAAAATTAAATATACTTTCCATATTATCTATAAGTTGAATCCATGAGTTTGTTTTGTATATGACAGTTTTTATATATTTTTTTTATTTGATGAAGTTCTTTAATATGTAAAGTACTTTGTGTTATGCAGCAGAGTGTGGAGTATGAAAAGTGCTTTACATTTAAGTTTGATTTGATTGCTCATTGTGAAATCTCCTCTGCATCTAAAATAAGATGTGAAAATGCTGTTGATTTGAATGCAAATGCATAATCTTATTATAGTACATATATCTTTTCACACAAACAAACAACAATAAAATAAACTAGCTTTATTTACCTGGCGTTTTCTAAACAAACTGTTTGGTCTTTAGCACTCCTGTCTCACAGCAGGAAGGCCGTGGTTCAAATCCCTGCTGGGACCATTCTGTGTGAAGTATGCATATTCTATCTATAACTCTAGTTATGAAGAAAACACTACAAATGGTGTGAAAATGGCACATCAACACCCAGCATTCTTAGCCCACTGCAAGTTTACATTATCTTAAATTTGTAAAATATGGAGTTCTTTTCCAGTGGCGGAGCTAGAACATTTTATATGAGGGAGAGTGGAGGGGCAGAAGACTTAAGTCATTAAAAATGAAATAATAAATTTTTTTACTATTGATATTTATATTATAAAAGAAGTTCTTACAGCCAGAGTGCTGTTTCTAATGTTCCCAGAAGCTTATATTGATGACTTCTTCATCTTTGCCATCAATGATAGTTATCAGTGATTGAAAAATCTGGGTAGAAGTGTGTGTGTGGGTTTTTTTCCGGGGTAGCCTAATATTTTTAACGTTTTCTATTGTTTAGTTATGTGATTTTGAGTCCAGATGGAATCAATTAAAAGAAAATTGCGATTTTTGGACCATTGATATTTGTGAATGCAGAATTTCCCCCTAAAATAATAAACAGTTGAATAATAAAATGTAAATTTTTGGACGAAACAAAACATATTAATTTGGATGTTTGCATTCAATTATATTAAAATAAATTCTTCCAAATCTGACCACAATTTATATAATAAAATAGATTAAAGTTGTCTTTTTGTTTGAATAAAAACAAGAGTCATCTTGATTTTAAATATTCTTCTTTAACTGGATGAATTTGAAATAAAAATTGTCCCTTAGTGTTGTGATTTGCAGAAATCTGCGCGCTTATTACAGTTCCCTTTTGGATAGGGTGGTGGCACCAAAGTTCAGCTGTGGCCGGGACTGCCTCCCTGCAGTCGTGTGGCTCCTTCCCTCCTCCAGATAATCGCAGCAGCGGCGGCGGCGGCGGTACAGAGGAGCGAGCGGGAGGTTTGCACCCCGTCACGTGTTGAATAAATCAGATTGTGGAGACGGACGTTCACTGCTCGACCCCCACATCGTTTGGTCTCAGTTGCCGAGCTGCAGCTGCGTGACGCGCGCGCGCAGGGGGTACATTAAGGTCCACTTAGAAGGAGGGAAGTTTCTCCAAAAGTTTTGCATCCTCAATTTTTTTTCTGTAGAATCTCGTAAGGAATATATCAAACTCCAAAAAAAGAGAGGATTTCTTGGTTTTTCTTCCTGCGATGGATGGAATTTTACGCGCAATCTTTTTTGCAGTTTAGTGAAGTTATTTTGAAATCTGTTCATCAGAATATCGTGGAAGAGGAACAAATGACTGTGAGTATCCATTAAAGTCAATCCACAAGTATTTGAGGTGGAGAAGTTGTTCTACTCTTCTGTGGAAGGATGTGGGAATCACCTCAGCTGCATATCTGCGGCTCTGTCATCCTTCAGTGTCTTTTAGACATTCTCGTTTGCTCTCAAACCAAACAAAGTTTTTCAAAAATAAAAATGAAGAAAATTTGTGTCTTTCACGAGTTTCCGACTGCAAAAGGATGCTGTGTTACATCTTGCACCAGAAACGACATCTTTCCATTTTAAATCCAGACGCCTCAAAGCGCATGCCGGTGCCGCTTTGAGGAGCAGCCAGAAAATGTAACTGCCTGTTTTGTCTCCCGATTAAAGCCCCGCAGAGACAGAGACATTCCTCTGGAAGTGTTCAGCCCGTGGAGTCGTTTGATTGTCTGCTGCTGTTGGTGGTGTGCAACACATGCGCCTTTAGTCCAGTTTACCAAACATTTACGCACAGGAGGGCTGCTCACTTTTGTCACGGCACAGTTGCAGTCACCGATGCCTTCCCTTTTCACTCATTTACTTCAGCAAACCTTTATGAAAACTTTGGAGCTTGCTGGTTGCCATGGTAACACTTCAGTCATGTACTGCTTTATAGGGTCAAGCTGGGTTGTTGCACTGTTGGAAGAAAGGCTAAAGTGGATCCATGGACGCATGTTTCTTGTGGAACTGTTTGATTTGGTGACTGCAACTGATCTGAAACAGGAGTGCAACAGGTTCGGGTTGAAATAAAACTTGTAGTGCACAAATAAAACTTGTTAACAGTGTTGAACAAAAGCCAAATTTGGACCACCGCAGATTTTTGCAACAATCCAAGAATTATGTCATAAAACCATGGTGCAGTGCATGATGTAACCATATCCATATTTCTCCCACTGTCTTACACATATGATGTTGATGAAGCTAACAGTCCCTGTTCCATTGAAAAGCAGTTAAAAAAAAACACAGAATGTGTGTCTTTTTTCCCAGCATCCCCACATCAACAATAGCCAGACAATTTTTTTTTCCGCACTGGAAACTTGCCTTCCTGCGGTTTGACTCATCCTATTGCAGGGTCATCATAATCAGGAGTGCACTAAAACATTGGTTTTTGGGGGTGTTGCAGCGGAGAGCTGCCATCTCTGGAGTTCATTTGATCTATCCTGTGAAAATAAACAGCGTACATCCCAGCGCCAAGCAAGAAAACAACAGAAAGTCTCACATTGACTGGTGAACTTTTACCTGAAGCTGCTGTTGATGTTGTTGAACAGCTACTGTAACCTGCGTGTGTGTGGTTCAAATCTGCAGCACTTTGATCTTTTTTTTTTTTGTTGGATGGCGTCAGACTAAAACGGCTGGGAGGGTTATTGAGTGATCTTTTTCCACACTTTCTTTGCTAATCTCAGCAACTGCCCATGTTTCTGATGACTTTCCCTATCCACATGCTCGGGGAATAAAGGCTAAAAAGACTAATGCGAGACACAGAGACGCAGCTCCTCAGTCTGGCAATCATTCAGATCATTTGCGTTTGCTTTGTGCTAAGCCTGTCATCCTCGTGTCCAGGCAATCTGCAGTTCTGTCTGTGGTTTCCATTATGGCTCCATTCAGCTTCAGGCAGGCTGGCATGGTTCTGAAACCACAGACATTTTCTTTGAGTTAACTGGAATCCCAGCATGCTCACTTTACAAAGTCTATCACTGGGTTTGTTCCTCCCGACTTGTTGGTAAAGAAACTTTTTTTTTGCCATTTAAAGGATCTGGACTTTGTAAAAAAGAAAAAAGATATAAAGTTTTATTTACATTGTTATTATTTATGGAAAGCTGTCTAACATGTTGCCCCAGATATGGTGGTATGGCATTTCTTTTTGAGATCATTGTTTAAATAACATATATAGTCATATTTTGTCATAGTTATGTTATTAGGAATATTAGGGTGTATTCAGACTGGAAAAGTCCATTGGTCAAGACCGGAGACTGACCCTTTCATTTGGTTTGTATTCAGGTTGGCTTCAACCGGACATTTCTAATTTGAACCAAAGCTTGCAAAAAAAAAATCCCTCAACTACAGATCTCTTCAGTCATTGACCAGAAATTATGAGGGCGGGGCAAAGCAACAAGAGAATGATAAAAATATTGACATTTAGTTAAGGACCCCTCCTTTTTGACGTGCTGGCTGTTCGTAAACTCAAGGGTCCACAACCCTCTGGACTCGGTGCCAGATGTATTACCGGATGGGATACTGTATGCGCACTGGTCCTCGGGACGCATCCAGTACCCTAAACCAGTGCCAGTATCCTAATCTTTACCCAGTACTGGTTCCGGTTCGCACCCGGTACCACGTCTGGTACTGGATTGAGTCCGGTACCACATCTGGTCCGGTTTGGGTACCGAGTTTGGCACTACTGAATCGGTTCTGTTTCGCAGCCCAGAGGTTGGGGACCCCTGATTTAATGGGAACAGCCAGTGCTTCAAAAAACGACCCCTGAGTTTTTGGCTGTTCAAAAAATCAAGGGTCCTAACCCTCGGGATGCTGCACCGGATACACACTGGTCCTCGGGACATGTCCAGTACCAGCATCCTAACCCAGTACCAGTATCCTATCCTTAACCCAGTACTGGTTCCGGTTCGCATCACGTACCACGTCTGGTACTGGATTGAGTCCGGTACCACATCTGGTACGGTTTGGGTACCAGCACCCTAACCCAGTACCAGTATCCTATCCTTAACCCAGTACTGGTTCACGTTCGGTTCAAGTCAGGTGCCACATCTGGTCCGGTGTTGGGTAACAGGTTTGGGCTACTGGACCGGTTCTGATTTGTGGCCTTGAGGTTGAGGACCTGTGATTTAATGGGAACAGCCAGTACCCCAAACAACAATGAGTTGGGGAAACCCAAAATGTCAAAAAGTGACATGGAAGGTCCTTTTTTAAACTATATATTGAATGTCTGTATCAACGTCAGGAGGAACATTTCTTAATTGCAACGGCGGAGACATGCTGCAAGGAAGTTAATGAAGAGAGAACGACTATGAAGGTACACTGATAAGCAGAGGTGTAGGGAAAAATTGATTTGGCGATCTATCATGATATTTTCATTTGGCGATACTTGTCGATTTAAAATGCTGACAAGATGATTTTTAATTAATAATTTATGCCTTTGGTGGCTGTTTTGGTCCAATTGTTCCACTACGAGCTTGGAGCCTATTCAGACAGAGAAAAACTCAAAGTGAACTGGAGCTCAATCAAGCCAAGACCACTCAAAAGACGGGTCTGAGAGTGATTCCTGGTACCAGACTAGGATTCACTTAAGTGCATTTAGACTGAAAATTTGTTCTGGATTAAAAGGGGAAACGAACTCTGGTTCACTTTAGGCAAACCAGCTGTATCCAGTCTGAATACATCCTTGGATAGACTGGGTTATTTTTTTCTTATAGGGTTCAAAATGTTGCCAAGCCACAGATCTGCGAGTTTTGATGTTGGTTCATCTAAAAAGCGCCATGCAGTATACAGGAAAAGTATAGAGGAAAAGATGTGATACTGACTTTTTCAGACTGAACTGGTTTCAATCCACTTGAAAAAGAAGTAGGATCAGTGTTTTTCCTTAGTTTGATCCATTTACAGTTTAGCTGGCTGATTTATTAAAAAAACATCTGAAGTAACTGGATTAATCCTTCTGTGAATGATTACAACATAACTGCAGACAATGCAAATTAAAAATAGTAATTTCTTAGCAAGGAATGCTCTTGGACTAATCCTCTGGTAATTACATATGCCACAATTTAGCGTATTAACAACATTTTGTGAGAGCTGCTAAGTTTAATCTGTGACAATTGTTCAAGATAGGTAAAAAAAATAAAAATCTTCTTTTCCAGATTCCCCTGCAGCTCTGAGCATGAATAAAATATCCAGGCTGCTTAAGGAGCACCAAGTTTCAGAAATCAGACTTAGTGCCTCTGCTGGTGGGTGAAAGGGATCAACAACAGATTATTACTGTATATAGTTGGTGTCTTTTCTCCACCTTTTTAAAGACATAAACATCTTTGCAGCATCTCTCAGAATCTTTTGAAACCATCTGTTGTTCTCAAGCTACCATTGTGCAATTATCCTCCTCAACAGCGTCTGCTGGATCCATTAGCCTGTGCTGCTCTGCAGAGGTCCTCCAGTTGGACTAGAAAGTGCATTATTTCAGTTGTGGTATTTGGTCAAAGATCCAGACCTTGAAAAGTTATCTTTGGTGCTTTGAGACTTTAAAGTTCAGATTATGTGGAATTTTTGTGTTTTTGGCTGTCATGAACGCTCATATACGTTTACACGCACAGAGCAGCTTCCATGAGAAAACCCTAGAAAATGAATTTTAGGAGTTTCTGGATCGCTTTGAAAGTAATATGGTTTACAAAATAATAATTTAAGTTGGCCTATTGTGCACTTACGCTCTTGACTATTGAATATTATAAGATCAGTAAAAAGGCTTTGATTCGTACTCCATGTTGCAAAACAACACTCGGTGGCTTCTAATTTTTCGCTTTATGTCGAATTCTAGCTGATTTATGACTTTAGAGTTTGCATGTTCTGTGTTGTGGGCTCGGAATCATGGCAGACTGAAATTAGCCCTGGAATCTTGTGTGCATATGGCCAACTTCCAGAGGACCTCAATTACAATGCTGCAGAGCCAGAAAAAGGGAAAGAGGTAGACTGTGTGGAGCCCTTCAATTCTGCCGTAGCCTGCTACTCTGTCACTCAAACACACTGCTACTACCGTGGCTAAGACATATCACCGCACCACGTTCAGGAACACATGGGAGGCATTTAGTGAGTGGAAAACAGACATATGCACACACCCATGCTATCGCACACAGGCAAAAGCTTTCATGCAGGTGTCACTTCAACCACTAGAGGGAGTCTTAAAGAGTTTTATTAAGCTCAAACTTTAGATATTCTCTTAAAAACTAAGCAAAAAAAGTTTTTTTTACAAGTTAGAATTATCAAAATTAAAGTAGAAACATACCAAATTAGGATAAAAGAATATATAATATGCTGATTGTGAGGTGCTCTGTGGGTCTCAGCTATATATTGTAAAACTCATCATTCTCACTTTCAGATGATGCAGTTTTGGGAAAAAAAAGTCAAACTGTTTTGACTGTTTATGCTTTATTTTTTTAAAATTTAATATATTTTATTCATTCTACAAGTCACTTTAATATTAGCGCCCAATGTGTGGCAAATACTTTAAAGACCCACTTGGTGTTGTTAACATGATCTTGTAGCATTTTCCTGATGATGGAGGTATATATGAATGAATGTAAGATTAAAACTATATTTCTTTATTCAAATCGTGTTGGATCAGGAGCAGACTGATTTGAAGAAGCTTGGGGCAGCTGAGGCAGGAATTGCCACAGGTGGACAAACTCTCCCTTCTCTGCTCCAATTCTGAGGAATCCACTTGCAGACAAATAGATCCATAAATGTCTTTATTTTTAATATTAGCTTGGGCTCAAGCTAGCGGGAGCTAGCTGTTGATAAGTGTAAACAAAGAGTTGATGGGTAATTAGCCAAGCCTAACTTTAGTACAGTCTTGGCTCAGAGGAAATTTTTAATGAGCTTCTGTCGTGCTGCAGAAAATATGTCTTTAAAAAAAACCACACAGACTTTTTTATTTTGGCCAACAACTAAATATTCATAGTTAAAAGACCACTGGAAATGATTTTACAATAGAAAACAACATTATTTTTGTATTGGGGCTTAAATTGTTCCCCAGGGAGTGATATTAACTCTCACTTTTTGAGAGCTAAACATATTGGCGATACTAAACCAAGGATGTAACCTCACAGTCTTGAACCAGCCTGCTGCTGGTGCTGCGGAGGACCTGCTGGGTAGTCTGGCAAACGATTTTCTTGCACCTTTTTAATTAAAGCTGAATATCAAAAGACACAGGCCTTCTGTCTGTGGTGGTATGCTGTGGTCGGGGGATTTGAAGCCTTCTTAGAAAAGAGAAGCATTCTGGTACCGGGAGGAGCAAGGTGTTGACTTTTTAGTTAGACTAACAGAGAGAAATGCGACATGCCAGCTCTTTTGTTTATGCTGTGGTAAGGAGTGAAGCCAGTAAAACATATAGGAAGGTGCTACAGACAGATTTTTCTAAAGCAAACTTACTAAATAAATATTCTGAAATATTTTTAGTCTTTGCTGCTGTAAGATTTCAATGTTACCCAGGTTTTTTTTTCCTTTTGTGTCTCTTCAGGTTTAAGACCAAGGAGTAGAGATGAACACAGCTGCCAGGGGTTTTGGAAAGTCCACAATGGATCCTTTGCAACATGACGGCTGGTGGAGCAAAAGGATCGTACTGATGGTGTATGTGGCCTTGGAGCTTATAACATGCCACCCAACTCTGATTCTTGGGGCTCTTGAACTACAGCTTGATGAGGAACAACCCGCAGGAACAATTGTGGGGGACATCAGTGCGGGACTTCCACCTGGCATCACCGCCTCCTTGTACTTCATTTCAGACCACGAGGGTACAGGAGTAGGCACTGATTTAGACATTGACGAAAGCACTGGCATGATTAAAACGGCCAAAATTCTGGATCGAGAGCTGAGGGATAGATATAACTTCATTGCAGTCACTATGACAGGTGTAACAGTGGAGGTAACTATCAAGGTCAATGACATAAACGACCATGCCCCCAAGTTTCCAAGAAAAAGAGCAACGTTTCAAATTCCTGAGCAGACGGCAATTGGCACGAGGTTTCCTCTTGAGCCAGCAGTTGATAAGGATAAAGGCCAGCTTACAACTCAGGGCTACCTCATCAAGGATGGAAACACTGGTCAGGCGTTCACCTTGGAAACCAAGAGGGCAAGCAATGAAGTTCTCTACTTGGACCTTGTGGTCAATACCATTCTAGACCGAGAGAAAAGGTCAACTTATACCTTAACTTTGGAAGCTTTTGATGGTGGTTCCCCAATAAGAACCGATCAGATGACGTTAGACATTACTGTACAAGATATTAACGACAATGCTCCAGTTTTCCAACAGAGCCGCTACCACACTATAATATCGGAGAACCTCCAGCCTGGCAACAGTATCCTACAGGTTTTTGCCTCAGATGCTGATGAGGGACAAAATGGAATGGTATTATATGAAATCAATCGAAGACAAAGTGACCCAGACCACTATTTTGTTATAGACTATCACTCTGGTGTTATCACCTTGAACAAACCTCTGGACTTTGAGATGAGGAGAGTCCATGAACTGGTGATCCAAGCACAGGACAACGCAACCCAGCCAGAAGTGAGCAATGCCTTTGTCACAGTCCACGTAAGAGACTACAATGACAACCAACCAACGATGACTATCATCTTTCTGAGTGAAGATGGATCTCCCAGAATCTCAGAAGGGGCACAACCCGGCCAGTATGTTGCCCGGATCTCAGTTACTGACCCAGACTATGGAGAGTATGCCAACGTTAACGTCTCTCTAGAAGGCGGGGATGGAAAGTTTGCCCTGACCACCAAAGACAGCATTATTTACCTGGTTTGTGTGGACCAGATTCTGGACCGGGAGGAAAGAGACACCTATGAGTTGAGGGTAATGGCTACAGACTCTGGCTCGCCGCCTCTCAGAGCTGAGTCATCCTTTATCATTGAAGTGACTGACGTCAATGACAATCCCCCTCTGTTTGACCAACCAGTGTACAGACAGGTCATACCTGAAGTGGTCTTCCCAGGTAGCTTTGTGTTACAGGTAACTGCCAGAGATAAAGACCAGGGACCCAACGGGGACATTAGTTACAGCATCCTGAAAGACCAAGGTGCTTACTACAGCTGGTTCAGCATAGATTCCATAACAGGCATAATCACTACTTCATCCCAGCTGGATTATGAAAAAAATCCCAATCCCAGTATAACTGTGGTGGCCAGTGATGGAGGAAACCCACCCCTTTCTTCCACTGCAGTGGTGGATATCTTACTTCAGGATATAAATGACAATGAGCCCATATTTGAGAGAAGCTTCTACAACGTGTCTATCAAGGAGAATACAGCACCTGGGACCTGTATTCTTGAGGTAGGACATTTTTCTATTTTTTTTTTTTAGTAAATATTTATAGTTTGTGGTTTTTGATATGATGATCTTTGTTGTTAAAGTTCCTTGAAGCCCCTCCTTATACCTTAGCCACCTGCATCCACACAAATGGTGTGAGTTTTTTGGTTGTCTGGGCTTGTGGAGGGTCTTAGACCGGAGTGCAGGTGTGTTTTGCAGTTCCCTTGAGGTTTATACGGCCACCTTAAGGGATGTCATAAAATGGAACGTGCTATTGATGTGTGAGTGGTAAGCATATCTTGAAGTAATACTGTATATCTTCTAATAGCAGCCCCGACGTTAATTAAAAAAAAAAATCGCCAGCTGGCCTGGCATTTATTAGAGATAGGCATCTATTAGAGACCGGCGTTTATTCCATCACAGACAGAATGGGGATGGCTAATGGGTTCATTTTGCATTCCAGTTTGGTCAAGAAATACATATAACAACACCAGATACACATTTCAGGATTTATTGAAATGATGAGAACATTGTTCTGATTAACACTTTTCCATCTTTGTGCAATAATCTATGTTTAAACCAGTTCTTCTAAATTGTTGCTCGATTTGTATGTACCTCCACCCAACAGGCAATTGTTTGCATGGCTCTTCCTTTTCTGCAGCCGGTTTCTCTATATCCATCTATATCTATATCTAGTCATTGATTAGTCGACTAATCGTGGCAGCCCTAATATACAATAATAAGGTTGTTGTTTAAGTGGTCGCCACCACCTATCGCCGGTCATACAGCATGCCTGTAGAAAGAATCAGTCCATAAACATTTTTGCTTTATGAGCTCACCTAGTGGTCTAAGAACTTCAAATTTTGTGGGAGCTATTTGCATGCCCTGTTCTAGTTTGCCCAATTTCTGTCCTCAGACAACTCATACCTACCTGTAGGGCTGTGGATTGTTGCTTAGGTGGCGATCCGATTCGTTTCCTGAATCAAGCTCAACGATTCATGAATCGAACAACGATTGTTACTTTTTAATATAATATTTATTGCTATGCGTATGTCTAATTACTGGATGAAAATTGAAATTATTTATATTAAATCTCCATTTATACCTTTATTTAGAGCAGAAGATCAAAATCAACAAAACTGATTTAACAAAAACCAAAGATTCAGATGAAAAGAAAATTTGTTTTTCATTTCAAACTTTTTCTTTGGTCAACCTTTTGGTTAAGTTCAACATAAACAACAATAAAAAGGATAAAAATCATTGCTGTTTTGAAACATTTAACAACAAAGCCTGAAGATTTTCTCCACAGTTCTCTATCCTCAAAGTTCTTCAACATTTTACGTTCTAAGCATTTCATTTTGGTGTAAAGCCCATATAATTTTTTTTTTTTTTCTGCAGCAGAATCAGCTGATTCATGTTGTTTACGTCCACCTTTCAGCAGCGCGAGGCTGAGTTTCTCTGCTTCAGAACAAGCTGTAGTTTCTTTAATTGTGTCAACTGCTGAAGAGTTACCATAACCAAAAAAATGTAAACACTGCAGCTAAAGCTCTGGTGTTAAAGCGAATTTATTTTTTTTAGAAGTTATGTCAGTGAGTAGAACTTCAGTCTCCGTTTGTCTCAGCTCTCACTAGTTTTACTTTGAAAACCGGAAGTTCACCGTCATTGGGATGTGTTTACTTCCAGTGATGGTACCGTGGCTCTTTTGGCTTTGGTTTAACTTGTAAACTTAAAATCCAACATTAATCTGTATTTCAGAGCAAAAATACATTGTCCCCAGATGACATTTTGTCAATATTTTACTACACTCAAATATATTTATAAAGATCACAAATCAGCGATCTTGGACGTTGCAAATATTCGTACTCAAATTTTCAGGAGCAGATTGCGAATATCCGAGCACCCGGATACTCGTTACAGCCCTACCCACCTGTAAGAGAGTTGTGACTAAACCTTTAACTCACAGGGAATTGAAAATAACCTTACAAATGTATCCGTACTGGCTAAATAGAAGATTATTTTTTGTAGCATTTGTTGAATTGTTCCATTGCTTTGAGGAAAGTCATTTTTAATGAAAAAGCTGTTGAAATTGGACGACTGCAGCAAAGATTTACCTGCAGTTTGAGGGCCAACACGATCTTCGCTTTGGCTGTCCTCTACTTTACCTCTGAAAAGGTTTCCAGGGTTACACACACACACTTTCAAAGTACTCGTCAGACTAATAGGGGTTTTTGCAAACGCACAGGCAGAGACAAATTTGGGGTTTTATTTAAGGAAATATATGTTCCCTCACTCCTAAAGGGTACTTTAATTAGGTTTTTTTTTGAACAGGAAGAAAAAATAGAAACATTTGGCTGGATGAATGAAAGGTCATGCAAATAACACTTTATTTAACTGCAGTCTACTTTCCTAGAAAATATGACTTTCTTAAGTTGGTTTTGGCCATTGTATGAAACGGACTGCAATTATAAAGGATAGAGAAAGAAGCTTATCTGGTGTTAAAAATATTTCTCACTTCAACAGCCTTATTTTATTATTTATATTTTTAAGGATACAGGTTCAAAATACATTTGGCAAATTTTTGCAGGGCTATTGTATTAGTCAAAGAGCTGTATGGAGCAGTCCAGATGGGCCTAGCGGATCATATCTTGGCCTGGGTTGAGGCTATGGGAGTGGGAGTGGTGAAGGAGGACACATGCCTTACTGCAATACCTGGCTTGGGGGTTCTAATATAAGCCGGGATGATTCATATGGGAGGTCCCCAAATTGTAAATCATAAGAACCGCTAGACTAAGGATGACTAGAAGCCATCAGAGGCGACAGAAGTAAAAAAAAAAAAATGAATGAAATAATTATTAAGATATGTATGTGCTTTGGGAGCATTCCAGGATGGAACCTCCCTTTTTTCCCCCAGTGACAGCATCGACAGGTTCCAGGCCTCCCACAACTCTAAACGAGATGCATGGCGAATGGAGGGATGAAAGGATGTATGTTTTGGAAGGTTGTTTGGCTCTAATGCCTATAGTGTCCAGTTTTTCAGGGCTCGACTTTGCGGCCTCTTAGGTTCCAAAGCCACGTCTCGCCATGTTCTCTTGGCCTGTCTGGATGCTGCAGACTGGAGTGTTTGGCGGTCCGAATGAGAACAGACTGCTCTTACTTGGGGTGCCAGCTTTACATCCAAACAATCACAGCAAGGCGTCTGATGACTGCCCCTTTTCTTTGTAGATACTTTTCACTGTATCCCCCCTTTTTCCCACACACAAGGCCCCCCAAAAATAATCAAGAAAAATCAAATAGTAGGGTTTTTTTTTCAGAAATATTCTGTCTACCACACATAAATCTGATGTTTTTATTTTTAATCCCTTGTGTGACTGTTTATGAATGACGGAGGAGAGGAAGAACGTATGTGTGTTTTGGGGAAGGAGGTTACTAAAAATAAGGGTTTAAGCTCATTAACAGTAACCAATCTGGTAATTCAGTATCTAGGATCTGTTGCAAAGAAAATAGGTCACTGTTGAGAGAGAGGAAATCGAACATGAAATGAAAAACAAAATTTTTATAAACTGTGAACAGTACCGTGGAAAGAATTTCATGAAGTATTACTAATTCAATTCTCTGTTATTAGGTTTTTATAGGTCTTAATGGTGTGGAGCAGGTTTCTCTTGTGTGGTCTTAGCAGTACTCTTTAAATAAATCTTCCCGGGCAACTTTTATTTTCAAACTGACTCCACTTTCTGTGTTTACCATATAGTCTGCTGTGTGTTATTTCACTCATGATGTAATGAGTAATTTCATTTAGTTATGTCCAAATTCTGCACTGGGGAATAATTTACACAAATCATTGTGGTTTTGGTTAATTTGCGGGTCCTTGCTTAGAATTGTTCCTCTGTCTGTGCTAGGGGGGGTTTGTTCTGGCTCCAGTAGAAAGGCAAGAGGGGGTCTCTTGGCAGCTGTGAGGGAAATGAACCCAGACAAGTGCTTGCAGGGCTGGCGGAGGTTATATGAGCAGGGGGCTTCCTTTCCTGTCCGTTGGCCCGACTCCTTCCAGAATCTTATCTGATCCTCCTTCATTTTTCATTAGCAAGGTGTGAGGACAGGCCAGACTTTTTTTTTTTCTCAAAACTTATGTACCCCCCTTTTCTTTCCACTGAAGAATGGCTCACTTGTCATAGCTGCAAACCCCAATGCAACATGAGACAAACACTAATTGCTTCGGTTAAAGAAAACAATTTGCCATTTTTTACCCTTTTAACTTCTTTTATATCAGTAAAATACTTTTTTTTTTTAAAAACAAAACTTTATTTTATGTTTTTTTTTGGTTTATGGTAATGCAATCTTGTCAGTTTTCTTTTCCTAAACTGGTCCAAGTTCAAATCCTATTCAGCATTTGTGCAACAACACTCCAAAGAAAGTCATTATTCTACTCTAAATTTTTTAAGACGGCTAAGTTGAAAGAGGCACCTGAGTGAAGTGGCACTCTCAAACACTTCTTCATTGCTGGCAACATAAAAGCACCCGGTCTTTGGAGGAAGAGAACTGCTCATAATTGCCCGGAAGAAAAGTACGAGCGATGAAAAGAATGTGCCTCTTTCAAGCTTCCCTTCATAATTTCCTCAGCTCTTTTGTATAACAGTGACCACCCACTAGTAACTGCCAGGCAGGTGCTAATAACATTGGTTTCAATACCCAAGGACACGCCAGTCTCAATGCAATATTAGCTGAGAAAAGGTTCATGTGCTAATTAAGAAACATTTATGATGCTCACTGCAGAAAAAGCTAGTTTTATGGAAAAACATCTTTCATTAGTAAATGTCATTACTTCTTTTGTCGTCTCTGGAAAATGACTTAAAGTCATTTTTTTGATTAAGTTTAAACGAGTTCCTAGTAGTTTGTTTCTAGTTTTTTAATTATGATTATCTAGTTTATAGGCAAAATCAAAATTTACAGTCATTTTAAATTATGTTTTCTGTAGTTCATCATGAATTGTGGACGGTGCTTTTTTGCATAGAGTAAGCCTGGCTCAACTTCCCATCATCCCTTTGTTTACACTCTCTCACACTAACTTGCAGCACATCACACTCCAGACCTAACATTACCGGTGCAACAAAAAATGGCGAGCAATATCGAAGCTATTTACTTGTCCAGTTTAATGCAAGATACCAGCTCTGACGAAGAAAATAAAGACACATATGGAATCGTCTACAAGTGGAGGCATCAGAATGGAGCGAAGGAGGGGGCTTGTAGCCCATCGACCCCACCCCATACATCCCTACCACAGGCTATTTCAAACTGCATTTTTTTCATCTTCTCCTAATTCACAACGAACTGAATAAAGTTATTTTCAGAAATGCAACTTTGAACTGTATTTTCTTTAAATATGTCCTCTATAATACACTAAAAAACACCCAAAACATGATTTTCATTAGAAGTTTGGGCTTCCAAAATGATAAAACATTTTGCTTTCTTAGGAGGAGGATTTCCAAATACAATGGATTTACATTTTGCATTGATTAAAAATATTTTGAGCATTTTATTTTTCATTTCAAAAATAATTTTTTAGGATAGTTTTTGTTTGTACGAGTAGCAGAAAATATTTTTAAAAGGAGCATTTCACTGTTATTAGTAGGGTCGCAATTGTGAAAATCACAATTATTGGTGCAGAAATACTGCAAGTTCTGAGTGTTACATACGGTTTATTTAGAGTCTGCAGCAAAGCAATCATAAGAACACAATCATAGTCATACTGGCATTAAAATGGCTCTGAAATTGTATTTTTCCTTTAAATGTCTTGCACGCCCCTTTTCTGTTCAGTTATTACACTGATCTGCCAATAGCCATAAGATAGAAGTCACAGTTTTTATGTTTTGTGGGGTTGAGTGTTTCTTTGTCTATATGGAAGTTTTGTAGTGACTTCTTGTAGCTTTTCTATTAACCAAGTCCACAAAGTCATTTTGTGCTTCTAGTGCACAAAAAATGCAAAGTAAATAGTTTTCTTTAATGTGATTTGTTGGACAAAAGTATATTTCCTTTAATCTGTTAAAATGATTATGTAATGTTTTAAAATGTGTGTGTTTTAGCATACAGCATAAACATTGAATTTAAACCATTTCAGAAAAATAATGTGTTAAAAAGGAAATCTCCCTCTGCATGCTTTCATCTTAAGTGAGCCTCTGCTTCACGTCAAATACAACTATTTAAGCAGAATCCAAGCCTTCTCTGAAACGAAACTACAGCTTTCTGAAAATAAAAAAAGCTAATTATGGAGATGAAGGAAGCTGCGACTGGTATTTTGGTACAAACCATATAATCAATTCTCACCAGACATATTTTTGGGGGATCGTGTGTGTCAAATAAAATGTTCACTTGTCAGTTTTAATACTAGACAGACTACAGCGGAGTGAGATTGGCTTTGCTCGAGGCAAGCTGACTCTGCATTTGGACCGTCTTCTGTTTCTTTTTCCGCCTCCCAACAACCGAACTTCAGCGTGGCTCTGCGGTGTCACAGTATTTTCAGGAATTGGTGAAATTGCAGGAAACTGCATGTGCTGCTTAATGTGTTTGTGAATGTAATACTTCCTCGAACACTTTACTCATGGCCTTAGGTGAGTTTATATGAAAATCTGGATAGAATGGAGATGTTTAGGTCAAAATTGTATTATATTGTTTCAGACATCCATCAGTAAATATATATATATACACATACACATATATATAATATAGACAAAGTTTGTAGTAAAATTTGTGAAATGCAAAAAATTAGGTAAAAAGGCATTTATTGACATCTGTAAAACAGAAGTTTTGGATAATTTAACACCAAATAAAGAAAAGTAGAATTCAAAATATCTTTCTAACTTTTCATTGTAAAGCAGAAAAATCATACTTTGTAATATATATATTTTTTAATTTGGTTTACAAGTGTTTCTTTGGTACGCACTTTGAGCTTTAATTTAATGTTTATCTATTTTTGTCTGTCATTGTGTGTTTATGTTTTATATATCTAAATATACTGCTCACAAAAATTAAAGGAAACCTTTTTTTACTGGGCCTGGCATGAATCAAATTAAACCTGTCTGATAATTTTCATGTTGATTAAGCAGCTGAGAACCAGCCAAAAAAGATCAAGAGGGAGAAACTTGAAATGACCTCCACATGTAACACCAGTCCTGTTTGGAGGGTTTTCTAATTGTTGCCACTGAAGTGCACCTGTTGTTAATTCCATCAACACCAATACAGCTGAAATTGATTAACGAGGCCCTCAGCTGATTAACCAACATGAACATTATCAGACAGGTTTCATTCAATTCATGCCAGGACCAATAAAAAAAGGGTTCCTTTAATTTTTGTGAGCAGTATATATTATATTTCAGGTTTAATTTTAGCCTTATTTGCCCCATGTTTTTCTTTTCTTTATGTTTTTTGCATTAGTACAAATTCCGTTTTCATATGCTTAATTTTAGACCTAAAATCTTTAAAGAAAGTTAAAAAAGTAGGCAAACACTAAGGAAATAGTGATTTTTAGTTCCTTTGAGGCAGCCAGTCTCGTAAAAAAAAAATCACACAAATCAATTTATAACAAGTCAAATTGTTAGTATTAATGAATGAAAAAGGAAAATAATTTGTCGAAAGAGCGTGGAGTGAATAAATAATTCTTAAAAACTAAAATAAGTAGTTAAAACAGGAACTTCGAGAGGAGCTCACGTGAGGCAAAATAGCCCCGAGAGACCAGGATCCATGAGCTCTTTGAAGGTTTGGAAAGTAAGGAAGCACATTTTAAACAGTAAATTTATAAGACCTTCAGCTACTGGTGCTAAAAACTGCTGAGCTCAAAAAGAAACAAGTTCTCAGAAGAAGAGGTTTTTTTTGGCCAATACATATCTCCCATCCTGCAGAGTGAAGGGAACATTAAGAAAAGAACATTTGTGAATAACGTGATGAATCCAGCCTGTGGGGGTAGTATTATGACCCGGGCTTGGTTTAATTGCTAAGGGTCAAGGTTCAGCAGTGTCCAAGAAATTAGGTCAGCTGACAAAGTAAATAACGACCACATTCTTTCGCCAACAACCTTTTCACCTTGAATTCAAGGACGATTTA
Source organism: Oryzias javanicus (assembly GCA_003999625.1). Lineage (NCBI taxonomy): Eukaryota > Metazoa > Chordata > Actinopteri > Beloniformes > Adrianichthyidae > Oryzias > Oryzias javanicus. The sequence goes on along the minus strand of CM012449.1, from coordinate 27,956,414 downwards.
AAAAAAAAAAGCCAATGCTAAAGATCATTTTGTAGCTTTCCGTGAACTTTTCTTTCCTCTAGTAAAATTCCAACATGGCGGCAAACTCTGTTACAAATTCTTCAAAGTTGACCCACATCATCAGATCTCTTATATGCTGCAAAGTTGTTTTTTTTTCCAGTTTTATTTATTTTACAGGTGTTAGAACCCAAAAACCCTCCTACTTCGACTACAGCATATGTAGGATAATCAAAGTGTCATATAAAAGAACACAGTTGTTGTGAAACACGTTTTTTTTACTGCCCTCTGAGGGGCACAACACGCAGACTTCACAGGCGCTGCGTTTCAGCCACAAGCAGTACCGTCTGCTAAACGAACGCTGCGAAGGATAAAAGTCAGCTAGAGGGATTTCCTGCCCACATCTGTCAAGGAAGTTAGATGGGTTTATATACGCCTCTCTGGGGGCACCAGATTTTCATCAGTTCGGTCTGTCGCCCAGACTGTCGGCTGCAGGTGTGGCGTACCTCCTTGTACGGCTTCCAAGTTTGTGTGAAGTAGTGCAAGTGAAGTGAGCGGACAGAGAGCCAGAAGGAAAACACTTGCGAGTCCTCAGAGGGACGAAACTCAGACGCCACAGCTGGATCCGGCTGTTGAAGACCCCCCCCCCTTCCAAAATCTATCCTCTAGCTCTGAGGTGTCCTGCTTCTCTGCTCTTTGTGTTTGACCAGACATCTTATCTCTTTCCATTTCCTTTTCCCACACTGCCTTGTCCCCTCTGTGATCATGATACTCCTCTTCATTTCCCCACCGTGTAGCGACATGTTGATTGGAGCAGATGATAGCGCACAGCTGCCTGTCTGGGGATGCTCGGCTCTATCCGGACTGACCCAGGCAGGCTGCCTTGCGGGTGTCGGTTTTGATCCAACTCCAGCTTATCTAGTTAGATGAAGCATAAAAAAACAATGGGTGTCCATTTCCAGCCGGGTGAGGTCACTCTGCAGGTGAATGTGTGTTTCAAAGCTACGTTCACACCGTCCACTGCAACGTGCATTCAAGCGACCACTAGTAGGGGTGTGTATTGGCAAGAGATGGGCGATACGATAATATCTCGATACAATACGTATTGTGATAGATCCCATGACTACCAGAACAACTTTTCACTCTTTTTTGAAGAGTTTTACTTAAAAAAAAAACAACTTTACCTTAATATTAAAACGTCTTTCATGGTAATAAAATTGTAAACATTTTTTTAATGGTCACAACATTAAGCACTTCAACTGGATCTTATATATAAGTTGCTTTTACCCACAAATTCATGGTGGTTTTCTTTTGGTAAATGAATTCATATTTGCTTTTAAAAGGTAATATTCAATATTGCCTGATTTCCACGTCAAAATACATTTCAGTTTAAGAAAAAAAATTGACTGAATGTGCCTTAAACTATAAGGTTCCAAAAGTATTATTGAGGAAATGAAATGCTGTTTATTTCCAGCAATGCTAAATCTAGCATTTAAATGGTTCAGGAGCCTAAACGGTGCTAGAACTGGTGCTTAGAAGTTAAAAGTTAAAGTCTCATTGTTTGTCACATGGTCTGTGAAATTTGTTCTCCGCATTTGACCCATCCCCTGGGGGAGCGATGAGCTGCAGACACATTTGGTGGTTTAACCCCCAATACAACCCCTTTATGCTGAGTTTCAAGCAGGTAGGCACTGGGTCCCATTTTTAGAGTCTTTGGTATGACTCGGCCAGGACTTGAACTCACGATCTTCTATTCTCAGGGAGGACACTCTCCACAAGGCCACTTAGCTGGTCATTAAGCAACAAAAATAAAGGAGATGTGTACGAACGATTTCTTTGTTCAAATTGTACTCATCGCTCTGAACCATCAGGTCGCTGAACTAAAATCTTTTACAATGAATTTCAGCAGAACTTTGGTTCGCTTTGCCAACAGCATTTTCTCCGTGCATTGCCTGAGGCACAGCTGCACGGCTTCACTCATTATCTGAGCCGCTATGAAGCATTGCAATCCGCGATTCTATTTGATACTGGCAGCAACGTGCCACAGAGTTTCAGTTTGGTGCCAATCCCAGGTAAAAATTAAGAATTCTATGTCTTATAAGTGGAAAAAGCGCAAGGCTGACTGAACATTTGACACTAGCTGGCTTTGTTCAGGTCGTGGTGAAGACCTGCTCAAAGAGACTCAGTGTGCTGTGCTTCCAACTAGTGGTCGGAGGTTGAAGTGGAAATCATGAGGCAGATGTTGAAGAACGTTCATAAAATATTAATTAAATATCATCTTGTCAGCGTTTTAATTCGATACAAGTATCATCAAACGAAATATAATAAATCGACTCCCCCTCCGACACCCCTAACCACTGCCGATGAAAAGTGTATGCAAGGTTTTACAACTGTTTTCAGAATTTAAGCACAAAACGTGCAGCTATTGAGTACAAGTTGAAAGCTAAACCAGTTAAATTTTGACCAATCAGGGACTTGGATTTTGTAGTGACGTCTGGATAGTGTTCCTTTAAATTCTAACCATTTGGAAGTTAATTGTGCTTGTCCAGTGTGAACACGATGGGCTTTCAAGAATCCGAGTTTTGAATAACCATTACATGCCCGGCGTGTCTGTAGCTTCACTGTTGCAGTACTGCATTCAGGCGCAAAATGAACTTCTTTTTCTTGACCTTTGTAAGCAGAGGCAATTAACTTAGACTTAATGCTCCTCCTCTGTTCTCACTCTCCTGGCACCCCTGTACATTTGCGAGGCAGTTGGCGAGCCAGACATCGGGAAGCATCATCTGCTCATGAAATTCTCCCCCTTCCAAAGGCAAATCTGCGCTAATTCATCCATCCAGACCCCTGCTGTCCAAAAGAAGCCAACAGACTTGAAAGCAGATGCTGACTGACAGCTCGCCAGGTGACACTAACCAGTAACCAGGAAACTAAATCTGCAACAAACCTCAAATCCTTTTCGGTGTCATGATGACAGGCGGGTATTGTAATGGTACAAAGCAGCAGCAGCATGTAAAAATTTCTATTTATGACAAAAGAATGCACATAAAGACCTAAAATATCTCAACCACAGAGCAAACGTCTCCATATCCAAAACTTGACTGCAAAAGAATGCACTGCTTTCGACTGCCAATAACCTCAGCCTCCTTTTTCGGTTCCATCCTTTCTGCTGTGCTGACTGGCATTTGAAATAACGATTGAGGAGAGCCTCATTGAGCCCACCGGACTAATTGAAGAGTAGTGCATTGAGCGACAGGGTGAGTGTCCTCTCTGTAACAAACTAGATGGTTCTAATTAGGCTGCAAAGATGCTGAGTATCGTAATTAGTCTATATGAGAGAAACTTTGCGTTGGGGCTATTGACTCATGGGCCAAGTAGTAGGACAAAGTCACTGAAGCTAAGCTTCTAAGCTCATTGGGACAGAGAGTTGCAATCCATTATTGTTTTTTCAATAGGATGTCATTACTTACATATATTTTCTCAGTTTGGAACTATCCATCCATCCATTCATTTTTATTAAGACATCTTGGAGTAGGTTGAAGGGACAGTAGTCTAAGGCAGAATCCCGTGTCTCTTGGCCACCTGTATCAGAGGGATACAGAGCCCCCCGCTGCTTAAGTTTTCCCCTCAAAAAACTATTTCGGACACCCCTCCATATACCTACAATTGTAGGGTTTAGGGAGAAGCTGGATGGGTGGGGGGTAGACTTTCCTCTCCCCGGCCACTTCTTCCACCTCCTCTAAGGAAACCCCTAGACATTCCCAAGCCAGACAAAAGACGTTGTCTCTCCAAAGTGTCCTGGGTCTTTGCGGGGACCTTAGCCTAGTCGGGCATTGCTGGAACACCTCCCAAGGGAGGCGTCCAGGAGGCATCAAGACCAAACGCATCTCACTTTATCTCTAATGCTATGCAAACGTACATGTGATACGCATTCAAGAATGCACTGCTGGTTCTTGAGCGCGTTTTAAGTATATAGTGTTCACACTGGACTGTCGGTAACCAACATGTACCATAAGTTGGAAGAAGCAAGGTGTGAAACTTTTTCTTTCACTGCTCTATTCCAATATATGATTGACTTGGTGTCATAAAATTCCAGTCGGGCACATACCACAATAGTTAATTTCTCCTCCACAATCAATTTTAAAATGGTTGGCACCTCTGTGAATTAAGGATTCTACCCATACGCCACAACTAAGTTTGAGTCCCTGATATATCAGAGTTGAACTGCTTTCAACGCCCAACGCTGTTCAATAGCTATACATTTTGTGCCTAGAATGCAATAACAGACTCAAAACTTGCTACATGTGAATGCAAGAGTTTTTGCCCAAATGGGCTTATGTACATAGACTTCTCATTGGAAGTGGGTGCTTGAATGTATGTTGCCTAGGCTGGAATAAAAGCATACAAGGGAGCGCCCGGCCCCTTTGAAGGAAATTCATTTCGGCCATTTTTACTCAGGAGCTCATTTTTTTAGTCACGACCCAGAGCTCATGACCGTAAGTCAGTTTTGGACCAAAGATCGACCGGTAAATTGAAAGCTTTGCTTTTCGACTCTCTTTTATCCACACCACAACGGACCGGCACAGCGATCACTCAACAGCAGACACCACACCAGTCCGCCTGTCAATCTCACACTCCAGTCTACCCTCACTCCTTACAAGACCCCAAGATGCCTAAACTCCACCTGGAGCATGACTACTCCACCCAACCAGAGAGGACAAACTACCTTTCTCTGGTCAAGTTTCAAACTAAACTGTACATAAAAATCCTGTGCGAGACTGTTTTAAAAAAAAAAAAGATTGCTCAAAATACGCAGTCTGTACTTAAAAAACCAGAGAGAAGAGGCGAAACAGAAACCTTATCATAAGCAAATGTTTTTCCGTCCTTGCACCGTGTCCAGATCTATCATGTTAGTAGTTTTTCCGAACCTTGTAGAGGAGAACACGAGGGACGCGGCGCTCAGAGAAGGAGACTTGTGGGATGAGATGCTCCACTTTTACACTGCGGTTCGCCGAACTTGTCTGTCTTGGCTTCAGACAGAAAGGCACCAAGGTCTGCTTTAACCAGACTCCCATGTCTGTGTCTGCTGATGCTCCATGGTGGTCCACCCTCTCGCTGTGGTTAGAATATTTTCAATTCTTCATCACATCTACCAAAAATCATTTGATTTATAAGTGTGTGATTTTTTTTTTTTTTTTTTTTTTCCGATGGTAAAATCCATCCACCACTTATGCTGGATGTTTTAGGAAGACATCTGCTCTGCTTAATCAGGGTTTCCACTGAGCTGCAAGAGGTTGTTTAAAGATTGAGCAGTGGAACTAATTATCACAGGGTTGTGCACCTCATCAATAAAGCTAATTTGGTCCGGTGTCACTCCTTTTAACCATCGTGTTGAAAGGGCAAATTTTTGTTTATGTTGCTGAATATGGTCTGGTGCTTTGGGGGAACCTGAAAGCAGCGCGGCGAGCTGTGGGAGTTTGTTGCAGTTAGTCGGAGGCCCCACACAGGACTGAAGATTTGTGGTGTGGTATCACAGCACGAAGCAGAAAGCTGTAAAGTGAAGCACATATGCATTTAGTGGTATTTAGAAGATTTCAAGTGGGTTTGTGTGAATAAATCACTGAAATTGGCGAATGAGATGCAGTAAATTAAGGACAGTTTACATTTTGGTCAAAGTTACCAAATTAAAGTGTTCTAAACTATATTTTATTCAAGTTAAAAACTAGAAACAACATTCAACACATCTAGGTATTTCTTCATTTGATGCAAAAACTTTGAAAATGAACTAAAATTTTTTGCCACTATTGACCAGACACCACTTAAAAATGCTTCATTTTCATTTTTGTGGAAATCAGCTGTATCTTTCGCAGCAGCTTCCTCTCATTTAAATCAGCTCTTATAAATGTAGGTAGGGAGCCAGTTGGTAGTGCGCGCAGCCTAAAAATAGAAAAAGAACACTGCTCTTAAGAAGAAAATCACTAGAAAGCAGTGAAAAAATCTGTCCATTCAGCAAGTAATTTTTATTAAACAAAAACATTTTCTGATTAGATATCACAATCTTGAAACATAGCTCAACTAAAGCATTAAAAAAGGGAAAAATAAGATATAAAGAGAACTGCTATATGTAAATACTTAAAATTGAATTTTATGCAGCCTAATATTAAGTAAATTTTTGCTAATTGTTTGGATTTTTTGAGTTCCATGCAACTTACTGCAGTACATCTTGATTATTGTGATACAAAACTAGTATAATAAGTGGAAATTGATCATTTTAGAATGGAAATCTGGACCAAATGAGAATACAGTCTTAAATCTAATTTCTATTAAGCAGTCTGGTACGGTCCGGTACAGTATTTTTAGCATTTCCAATGTAAAATAAACCCATTTAACTGTACCAAACTGTACCCCTTGGGGATCCTCATTGGTCGTAGGTCCATTGAAAAATGGAATGGGATGGTTTGGGGGAGCCACTATAGCCATTAGAAAGCCCCAGTATGTGTTATAACACAAGAGGCTCATCTATACAGATATAATCTATAAAATCCTCCTCCTAACTTTCAAAGCTTTTCATAACCTCGCCCCACCCAACCTTTCAAAACTCCGTCAAGTTGCCACTCCTCGCCTAGATCTTCCTCCCCCTTCCACATGGTCGTCCCGCGTGCCCGCCTCGTCACCATTTTGTCAGTCTGAATAGGGGCCATGCTTGGAGCGGAACAACTGGACCAAAATGGCCACCATAGCCGGGCATTACGGAAATGTGGTGGGATGAATCCTGGCTCATAAAAACACTTTTCACATGATCCATGTTGCTTCTCACACTGTTTTCTGGACAAACTACATGTCATAAACACTTATGAGGGTACCACCATAGTCGTCATGTTCTCAGTAACCACCTTGCACCATGCCTCCACTGTACAAAGTAGCAAGGAAAAAGGGTTGTACCTGACATTGATGCAGTTGTTCAAAATTGGTCAGGGAAATATAGAGTTTGAAAAATTTAACTATCTGCAAAGAACACGCTGACTTCTCTCTCTTGTTACTTTACTTACTCGAAATTCATGGCCAATGAATGACATGATTTGTTTGCAATCTTTGGTTCAAAACAGAAATGTCCAGTTAAAGGCCGTCTGAATACAGACCAAACACAAGGTTCAGGACTCAAACCAGACCACATTAAGTGGACTTGGTCCGGACCAACTGACTTCTCCGGTCTGAATACACCCTAAGACTAGCACTTACTCAATGAACATAAATCTACTTTTTTGCTTCCAAAATAATGAAAACAAAAGCCAGAATTAATTGAACTTTACATAAAAATGTCTTTAAATTGAACCAAATACTACAGAGCAATTTCAGGTTCTTTGGGTCTTAAATCAAGTTTTTCAATTGTCAAGAGTACAAAGCAAAAGTATTTGGACTAATTTTACAAGAATTTCCTTATTTTTAGCTCTCAATGACTTTGAGAAAACCTTGCAAAGGTTAAGTTATACTTAAAACTTGGTAGAATGTCTGAAAACAAGATTTGTAAATCCTTGCAAATATCAAAAAGTTACCAGTGTATCAAGAACAATGAAGAAACAAGTTTCAGGGTGTTTATGCATCTCAGATGAACAGATTATTTCAAAATCCCAGTGAGGCATTTCATCACGTTCCAAAGGAAACAGTGTTATCTCCTCTTTAAGCGATCGCCGATCCGGATCCATCTGCTTTATCTCACCAACTGGAGACCTTTTTAATCATCCCTTGTCTCTCAGCTCCACTGTCATAGCAACAGAACATCGGCCGGCCTTTCTTTTTGTGTTTTGTTTGCTTGTGAATCTTTTATGTGGATAGTGTTAAGATCTCACAACAAATGTGCCCAGATTTTTGATTTTGATTCACATAAAAAAAAAGTTATGAATAAAACAAGAGAGAGGACGCACGACGGAAACTTAGTGAATTATTTTGGACTCGACATGCAGCATGGGAACAGGTTTTCCCAATTTGCCATAAAGTGAAGAGGAGTGAACAAGTCAAGTTTTCTTTTGCAGTTTCACAGTGGAATTGGAAAGCAGCTGACTCACCCTCATTTACCAGCTTGCTGCACATCACTGTAGACTATTACGGCTTGTCATATTATTTCATATGAAGCTGTAACTACATCCATATGCAATTTCACGCTTGTTCTGTTACACCAGTGCATGCGAGTGTTTAAATTTAGGTTACATATGCCCTGACATTTTAGCAAGCAGCCGTTTACAAAGGATCATGATTGTGCTAGGGGAAAATGTGAAAGTAATCAGCTGTCTTTTCAGGCTGTGAGCCTTTGTTATTTTCAAGCAGCACCCTTCCTCTGTCACTCCTGCATTTTTTATTTATGAGCCTTTCCTTCCGTCTTTTTTCCTCACCTCAAGCGCAGATTCTGCAGTCTAATGGGGTTCATAATGTCTTTTTTGTTTTTGTTTTTACATCAAACTTCATAAAGCTGCATGCAAACAGGCTCTTATTATATTTTTTGTTTTTTTTCTCTCAAAGCAAAAGGCTATTTTGTCTTAAGCAAATATTCCACATATCAAAGCTCTCTTAAGTTCTCTCCAGGCTTGTTCTGACTGCCTATTTCTGTTTCTGCTGCTCCTCTATTCCCTTCTTCCGCTCTTTATTCATCATGCTGACATACATGCACATAGACATATGGTGTTTTTACAGAAGAACTGGGGGAAGGGCCCCTTTGCCATTAAGGAAAAGGGCCAAATCTCTCAGACACATGCGAAAGAAAGTTTTCCTATTTGTACTGCTGGAGAAAAGAGAACACTTTTGAAGTTAAATCACTGCAAATTTGAATTAGATTTTTGATTAAAATGTTTAGAACAACTAAAATTATAAAAGAAAACCTCAAAACTTATTTGTAGCCACTAAAATGCATGAAAGTTCAGTTTTTCTTATTTGGGAAAAAGCAAAGAATGCTGCACAGTGGAATATTGGAACACATTTAAAGTAGGAAACAGGAGAGATCAGAAACATATAGCCAAATATAAATTTTAATTATCTTTTAAAAAATAATAACATTATGTAAGGGGGTCTTTCACAAAAAAAAAAAAATATTGCAAATTCATCATCATAGTTGCAATAGTAGCCAAACATGCAACCAAAAGAGTGCAAATTGTAATAAATGGTTACCATAAATATTTACATACATGCTAAAACAATTTCATGGCAAACGTAGTATTTATATGTTAAATTACCCCTTTCATGTAGATGAAGATCATTTGGAGTATAATTTAAGTTATTTTGTGTTTCATTTAAAAAAAAAAAAAAAAAAAACTGTTGCAGTGAAATTAAAATTGTGTATTTTTTGGACTATAAATCGCTCCAGAGCATAAAGTTGAATCAAAACCTTACCCTACCACTACGGCTTCTCCCTACCCCTCCAATTGTTGGGGCATTTCTTCACGTAGGTGCGCTCTGAAGCACAGAAAGTTTAAATTTAAATGTTGGTGATGTCTTTTTGTTTTAGCACGAGTTGTAAGTTATAAAACCAATGCTGTGTATTTTCCTAGCACTAGCAGCTATGAACTAACGGAGATGGCCGGCGACTTTTGATGACGTCATCAAGTGGTAGCAACGACACTATTTTTCCATAACTCTCCGCTTGGATGTCTAAATATAGGAGTTGGGAGAAACCAGAAAGTTGGGAGAAATATTCAGATTCGGCCCAAGTTGCAGTAGGTAGAAAATTAAAAATAAAGAAGAAATAATAAAATAATAGTTGGATAGTGTATTGGAGGTCATATTGTCAGCCCGATATTGATCACTAATATTGGAAGTTTTTCCTCATATTGTGAAGCTTTCAGAAGGTTTGCTAACATGACTGTGTCAAAAAAACAAAAAAAAAAACAAAAACACGACAAGAGTAAATAGAAGCCTAGACAGGAAGTGAGCCCTCATCAGCAGGCGTCACATGAATGAATGAATGAAATGGTTTATTTCAAGCAATCAGGTTATAATACATGAAATAACTTCACATAATCAATCACAAGTAGATCGCTTGAAAGGGGGTGGAAGGAAGCGAATTTATATAATCCCACCCCGGCTCGACCATACCATTTTCTCTACATGAATTATCAATATTTGGTTCAGGACTTAAAATCAAATATTAATATAGTTTTGGGTAATAAAAGATCATTAATATCAGTGATGTAATATGACATGAGTTCGATGAGTTATCTGCCTGAATTGAGTCAATGCAAACTCATGAAAACTGGAAGGCCCAGCTTGTGCAAACATGATATTTGGACTTTTTCCATTTTTTTTAATCCGTTGTAAGCTTAGCTTAGAGCTAAGCTGTTCCTTTTTCCAGAGTTTGTGATTTTGTGTTTCTTTTGGGACCATCTCGCTGTTTCAGCTTTCACATGACATTTTCAACTTATCCTAGGAGTCTGGAGAACGTGCAGCCGAGACCGGCGTGTTTGTTTAGAGATGGAAAACATCTCGATCTTTTGGCCGTGGAGGTTACATTCATCCTGGTGTATAAACACAAACTATAAACTAAGCTATCACTGAAATGTATATTGTATATCGATGGAAGTTTTCAATCGGAGGGGAAGTCACAAGAGTGGCAGTGGACTGAATGTGTTTATTCAGCAAGTTCCTCCCCCTAAATCCGTGACCCTCACATGATGCCAGACGTGGGGCCTCTGCGTTTGTAATGACGGGAACTCAGTCAAGAGATCTCATGGTTTCACCTCCTTATAAGTTGTTTTAGTTTCCATTCATGTGATTATAAGGATCCATCTTTTTACCTCAGCTTTGGACAAAACATTGGGAAGAGCTTTAACTTTCTGATTGTATTCCATTGTCTTTTGTTGGTAGGAAGCGAGTCTTTCTCAGGAACACTTTTGATCAGAAACAGACTTGTTCCACACTTACAGTACCTTCCCCTGTCGTCACAATCTGGCAAACAGTCCCTGTGGCTTAGCCTTTATCTCCCACAATTTAGCAACAAGAAGAAACAAACAAGCGATTTATCTCTGGACAAAGCCTTTGTGGGCAAACTCTCAAGGAACGCTTCTGTGAGACTGAGAGGCGCCTGTTTGCTGAAACTGGATACGTTTGAAATCTCAGATTTAGTGAATCAATGTCATTTTGTTGACTTTAAGACATCTAGAATTTCTCCTAAATTGAAAGAGTCAAGAAAATGCAAACATTTTGCTGAAGATTTCCTAAAAAAAGAGACAATTATTTTGTCTTATTTAAGCTTATTAGCCAAAAGTAACTCATAAAACAAAGTGCATGAATGAAAATGTTAACAAAATTGACTGACGGCTGGATAAAATTTGGAATCTGTGATTTATTTTCTTTTGCCTTTTTTCCATTGTTTAGTTTGCTTTTCTTCTTTTTTTGTTTATATTTAAATGTTTCCCTAACTTTTGAAAAAAAAAAATCTGTTTTTATTAATTTTATTCAACTTATTCTAATACAAATGGAAATAATTTTGAGTGCAGCCTCGTGTATTAAACATATTATGTTTTATTGCATAACTAATTTGGCTTAAGAAAAGCACTTTTCAAAAAAGATTTAACCTAATTGACAAATATTCAAATAACTAAAAAGCAGCAAGAAATAAACAAAATTAAGTGTGTTAGGGGAACCAAAAGGGAAAACTGTGTCACACTCTGCACCAGCATTTTCTGCTGCCAGTTTGGGGGAGGTGGAACAAAGCTGCAGGATTTGGCCAGTGCCTGAGCATCCAAGAGACAAAGCTTCAATCACCGCAGATGCATACACAAGGATCAGCACGAGCCGAGACCAATCCAAGACTTCATCGACCTTAACATTTTTATGCATGCTTGAAAATAAACCTGAAACTGTGAACTTTCCTTGGAGGAGGTGTTTAGTTATTGAAGCAAAGTGACTTCCTTACTGTATTCTTTTCAGTGGGCAGGAGTTAGAAAAGTGCATTAAAGTTTACTAGACTCACTCAAAATCTATTAACAGCTGTTAGGAATTCACTAATTTGAGAGGAATGTAATGTTTATGTAGCATTTATTGCAAAGTTTTCAATCATCGTCCATAAATTGTGGACGCCGTCAGAGCTGCTGCCAGCAGCGCGATCCGGCTGCCACCGCCCTGTGACCGCCTAATTTTGTAATGACATCGTCTCTGCCAGACTGACTGTCGCTGTCTACATTCATGACCACGCCAACGATTAAAAAAAATAATAATAAATCAGGCGATGGCAGCTAATCTTGAAGATTCTGCCAATGCCTCCCCATGGCAGTTGTATTTCTGACAATAGCATATTGCTAATAGTTATTTTTATGTAGAAAATGCAAGCTAAAACCAATTATAACTAGTAGTCTTCAGTTTCAAGGTGTATTTTTGTATTTTGGAACATTTGATGAACAACAAAACAAAAACAAAAACCCTTTAATTTGGAAGTTTCAACAACTAACTGACGGTAGGTGTGATACAAATACAAAAAACCAAATAAATAAAGCTATAGCCCCTCCCATACCCACGAAAACGAGTGGGTGGAAACGTGCCGACGTAACATCGATGCCAACAGCTCTCTCCAGGAAGAATCTGCTCTGATAGCTCCGCCCCCAGACTAATACCGAAACACTCATTTACTCCACAGAACCAGGAGTGATCAGCAAAAACACTTTAATTTTAGATGCAGAATATACTGTATATCTTCCAGTTGTCGCCTGACTGGAATAAATTCCAGCTCAAACAGGTGTTCGTTACTTTAGATGCGGGCTCCTTTAAGGACCCCTGTGTAGCGATGGTTGGGCCTGCTAAATGCAGATGTATGGTTATATGCATCCATCTTTGAAGAAGTTTGGATTATTTCCGTGGGAGAAATGCCGACACACAGGGATTTCTCTGCGATGACGTCATGAAATGGATAGCAGACCGCGGCAGCCACACGCGGAGCTTCAGGAAACAAGTCGTTTTACTTCCGGGTAGGAAAAAACTCACAAACTATGACTAATATTTCATACATAATTTGTTTTTTAGTGTTCCAAAGGTAATATATGATCTGATAGATAGATATAGTTCACTCTGAAAGGACTAAGAAAATCCTGGTACGGCCCCTTTAAAAAGTGTTTCTAATGGATCGAAAGATAAGATATATGAATAGATGAACAAATAGGATGATGGTTTTCTAAGCATTTTAGGCGTTCAGAGGGATATGACACCCCCAACTCTCTGCAAACCTATACTTGCCCCTTGATATTTTACCTGCATCCCATAGTAGGGCTGGCTAAATCACAGTTTCAGTCATCATTTAGACCTACTTTCCATAATTTGTCCCATTTCTTATTTTTTTCCCCACTTAATCTCTGTTTGGTATGGAATCAAACTTCCTGCAGTTGCGTGATCCACCAAAAAAAAAAAAAAAACCCCAACAAAAAAACAGGCCTTCGGACATGAAGAGTGATTTGGAAAGCCTGCAGTATCGCGCAGTGTTTCTGAAAAATAGGCAACTTTCTTTCCACTCCATCCTGACAGAAATGGAAAATAACAGAGACTTTGGTGCACCAAAGAGCTGCATCAATACTTCTACCTGTCAGCTGTTTCGTAAACATTATTGTGTGGTCGAGTAAATGTGTCTCGTAAACATTTTCATATTTTTAGAGTGGAGGTTTTCTTCCATGAACTCTAAACTGTAAACAGCCATGAGCTATGACCCCGTGTTTACTGGTGCGTGTCTCCTGTGAAGTTCATTACTGGTTTACAGTGTGTAATAAGCCTCATTAAAGCAGTCGTAGTGATATTCTCTTTGGCTCTGGGGGATTAGGTGAGGCAGTTGATGTGGTCTCCCTGAGGTTGGGGAGGTGTGGTGAAAAGGATTAATGGCGTGATGTCAGAGGCCTCCGACTGGAAAAGAGAAGTTTGCTCGCATGCTTTTGTTCACACCGGACAGTGTATTCGATTTCAAGCTCTGCTGCAGCCTGGGAAACCTCAGATGTGGGTACAGAAGGGAACGCCAGTGGAAACGAACACCCCGGCGGTGCAGTGCTCCGTGGATGACACGGAGGAAACGGCTCATTCATAATGCAGCAAACTAATTTGCAGCTTTTGAATCCACTCCAAACTCACCAGTTAAAGGCTTTATTATACATCTCTCTTGCCTTTATCCTCTGTCCTTTTATATTTTTCTATCTCAGTGGATATTCAAAGACAAAGAACAGAGGGGAAACTGTTTTTCTAAAGTCAGGCTAGATTGATGGATCAACCATTTCCCCAGATTCCCTCTATTCTTCCAAGTAAATTATTCAAATGAATTCAGCCCAGTCGGGACAGCTGACAGGAAACTTTGTGTAAAACCTCTGTTTTGAAATACAGAGCTCATTTGCCTGCTTGTTGGGTGAATGATGGGGGACGCTGGGAGGAAAACAGATTCATTCTGAATTAATCAAATAACTAATTGAAATGCCTCTTTGCCCCTAAGTAGCTAAATTGGCCGGCAAAGCTGTAGACCTGCAGCCACATTTGAACTCCTATATGACCCATCTCCATTTGAACACATACCGGTCGGCCCAGTTGAAAGGTCTTCCGATGTGTCCTAATTAAGGCTTTGAGTACATCAGTATCCTTGTTGCATTGCCTCTTTTAACCCGGGGCTCCAGTGTGAAGTGAGAGGAGACCGGTCCAGACACCTTTCTGTCTGAGAGCCAGCCTGCTAGAAATGCCAGAGAAGTTGCTACAGTTTGTAGAGCCGCTTATGGCACAAACACGGGTTCTGCCTGTGTGTGTGCGCGGACTGTTGATGTGGAGCAGCTGCTTTATCATGGAAAACTCCCTTCCTGAGAGTTGGGGACCCCCTGTGCGCACTCGGGCACGGCCACGCTGCATGTAAATCGGCTGTAGGATTAGAGTTAAACGCACAATCCTTTCCCTTTAGGAGTACAGTTGTGACACTTCGGGGAAATTTTGGGTAGATCGCAGCGTAATGATGGATCTCTCCATGTTGAATCAAAGTTGAACTGAAATGCAAGAAGCGGGGCTTTTTGTTTACATTGCCTGTTTGTTGGTAAGGGTTACAGCACTTTATACACAGAGCAATGATGCTGTCAAACCAGTGAAACGGAGCCCCAACTCTCTTGGCAAGCTTTTTACAAGGCAGATAAGGAGAAAACAACCAGTTGCAAAATAAAGTCTTGGGGTTTCCTCCCATTTATGCACTCTGAGACAAATCTGCATGACAGAAAAAGGAGTCGGTGGTAAAAGGGAAAAGATAGGATTAAAAATAAAAGGAAAAGTGCAAAAATGGTATAAAAATAGTCTTGCACTGGAAATGGTGTCTATGAGGGAGCTCAGTAACCTCTGAGGCGCCACACTCCCTGCCTTATCCCAGCTCAGAGAAAAGGAGGGACGACACTACAGATTTTTTTTTTGACTGCAAAGACTGCAGGCATCTCAAACTGTGAAAGACAACAATGAGCTGCAGCTATTTTTTACATGACAGGGTGGCCCCTCACGCCTGAAAACAGGCAGAGAATTGGTCAGGTGACAATTTAGAAGTGTAGAACTTTTTCTTATTTACACAGGAGTGTACTTTAATGATACGCCGAGCTTCAAAAGTTTAAGTATTTGTATATTTCAGAGTAAATAGTCTTGCCACCTTGTGAACACTTGTAGACATTTAAGTCTGAATGCTTTATGACACTACATAGACACCTAGCATTTGACACAAGTTCAAGAATGTGCTAAACATGCAAACTTTTCTTTTTTTTTTTTTTTTTTATTTATTTTTTTTAAACATGCAATCTTAAACATGCGTTTAGCCCTTGGTGTTCATCCCAATTATTTTTCTCCTCCTTGATCAATTATCAAACAATCTGTACTTCTGTAAATTAAAAGGAACACCATCCAAACATCACAATCTGGTTTATTTTGCGACAGGTGTTCAGTGGTTGCGTATTTTGAGCGTTGAGCGTAAAAATGCTAGGGCTCGGTTTATAAAATGAATTTATCAATCTGAATCTATCTAAACCTAATAGAGCAATTATCGATCCATAAAAGTAGAGATTGATGTAATCCATAATGCTGAAGTCCGCTAGCTTTATGCTAACGTATAATGGGATTTCCCATAGGACAGCTAATGCTAACGCTCGGTCGACCTAAACATACGTTGCCAACTAAACGAACATCTTTATAAACTCACAGGCATAAATTTTCCAAACTCTTTTAAGGAAATATTTTTTTAAGTAACCATTTGTGGTCATAAACAGTTTTGTGCCCATACTGTCTTCTTCTTCTGGAATAAAGTGTAATACTATAGCACGATTGCCACCTAGTGGCCAAACTGAAACCCCCTCTAGGAGAGACAGAACAATCGTTGGAGTTTCTCCATTTGAGAATCCATGTAACACTGTAGGCATTAACATCTCATAATAATATCACTAATGCATTTTATAGTATGTGAACTGTATCAGATTAATGTAAATATCTTCAAAGCATATATTTAGATTATTAATGTATGTCTAAACAAATGTGTCTAAATGTGTAAACCGCATAATTTCAACATTTTGTTGAAATAAATTGAATTGATTGGATCAAAGGAATAAAAAAAAACCCACACGTTTTGAAGCCTGAAACTTGCATTTACGAGCGTTTACATGAATTTTCATTGGATGTCACTTAAACATTTGTTGCTGAGGCGGATGTGAAGAAAGCTTCAAGATGAAAATGTTGCTTCTGTGCAGAAGAAACAATAATAATGTTGGAGAAAAAGACTATGAACACACAACAATGTCATCAGCAATATTAGCAATAGGGAAACTGGTTGATAATGATGCCGATTCTGGTCAGCGTCTGATTAAATGACTTGCCACTGCAGTTCAAAGGTCAAAGCAGAGTCCAGACTTAAACCAAGGAGATCAAGTTGCAGCGTTTTCACAGCACTTAAGATAAACAGCTGCAGAGATGGAATATCTTTGTCTGCTAACCTAAACGTCAATCACAGCTTTGTCTGTCATCCATCTAGATTGCCTTTTGAATGCTGTTCTACGATAGCGAAACTAATGCAAAAACATTTAGTCGATAAAACTGCAGAAGTCCAAATGTTTCAGTTTCCAACCTGTAGGTCTTTGTAGTTTTGATCGAAGGCTTTTAAATGTGGAAATTGAAATAAGGCTCAAGAGTCTTTATGTCATATTTTCATTTTATTCTATCAAATTTCTTTTTAAGAATTAAAGCTCAAGTCAGTATGGATGTTCATATTTCCTGCAGAATTCAGGTTATGATGATAAGCTTTCAAACATTTGACTTATTCGTGTGTGTTTTTAGCACGTTCTTGGGACATATATAAAGAGGATTAAAACCGTTTTTTCAGCATTTCTTTGTTCAAATCGTTGTAAATTGGGAGTAGACAGAAAAAGGTTGTGGGTGTGATGTAAAACCTACTATGGCAAACCACAATGTCCCTCCATCCACTGATGAATCCACTCCTAGACAAATAAATCTGTGCACGTTTACATTTTCCTCAACTAAGCTCCAAACTTTGCTCGCCATTTTTGTTGCATCGGTAAGGTTGTGAGGGGCTGTAAGCTAGCGGGAGAGCACATAAACAAACAGTTATGGGGGATGGGAAGGGGGGCGGGGTTGCTCCACACCAATGGTTCCACCTGCAACTCAGATGCAAATTTCTTACAAACTACTGTTGCATTGCAGAAGCTACTTTTATTTTGGGCAAAAATGGCATAATTATAATTATAAATCCTTCGGGAACATGTTTTAAATAGTTCACAGGATGATTGAAGTGGGACTTTGAAGATTTTTAATTAACCCGGCAACTTTGCACTTATCTAAGCGGTGAAAATGTTTTTTTTTTTTTTTTTTTTTTTAAGCAACTAAAAAAAGCTTGACTTCTGATCTGTATTATCTAAAGCAGTTAGACTAGAGGGATGTCAAATAAAGGTCTTCTCATTGTTATTGTGAAATATGAAAAAAATAATAAGAACAAGGCACTTCCGATGAAAACAAATGACTCCGATCAGGGAGCGTGTGCCGTCATCCCTCAAATATTAACAGACAAAAAAGAAAAGAGAACCTGACAGCTCGACATGCTCACTCATCTGGAGGATATTCAACAGGGAAATATTTTCATAAGTGTTTTAAATGTTACATATTAGGGTTATTAGGCGACCGTACATATGTTTTTTTTTTTCTTCTCAATTAAGAGCAGATCATCTGGATTGCATTTGTCATGTCTTAGGGAGTATATGTTCTTTGAATTTGTCATTTTCTTTCACAGAACCCATTTGAGGTTTGAAATGATGAAACTCTTAAGAAATGAGGGGGAAAATAAAAGTAAAGTGAAGGAAAATGTCTTGCTTTGGCCAAGACTACAGCTTCTAAAAATCCAGAGAAACCCCCTTTTAAAGCAAGATAAAGTGATAACACATAAACACGCTTGTCTGGTTTGGTGTCTGCGTCTCTGCTTCAATAAGACCACAGCCAAACAAGAAAAACTTTCCACCACAAATGATCTGTTGTTTTAAACTTAAAAACCCAGATAAAGTAGTAAAAGCTGTTCAAACCAAACTTTGATTTTTTTTCTGTGTGTATTGTTTTAGGCAAAGAGGTGAGAATTGTCCTAAAAATGTCCCTTTTATCAGACTATTTGGAGCCCTTTTGAATTTATGTCCATGGTCTTCTTTATGAAGTGTGGTCCTCGAAACCCTACTTAGAGAGAATACAGTTATAGCTTTATGTTGAACCGCCCATTTTGCACTCTGAGACCTTCTCATCTGGTAGCAATCTCCTCGTGAGCTTTCAGTCACCAAAAGCCCAATCCATCAGGCACTGTCATGTGCGGCAATGAAATGTGAAGGGGAGTGTAAACGTACGGAGGCATAATGTACTTTTAAAATGGAAAATACCGCTTCAGTCTTCGTTTTTGTGTGATTGCTTTTGTAAGGACAGGAAAACAGGGAAATCAGTTCAAAGTTCCGCCTATTTTTTTTTTTTAAGGAAGAGTATTAAGTGAAGTCATTTTTTTTTTTTTAAGCTTGCTGCCTGTCCATTCCTCTTATGATAACAGTGCGGCTACAGTTATTTCATATACAGCAGACGGGTTTTAATTGGTCCGTCTTTTATGTTTCATAAGACAGTCACCATACTGTTTGGGTTTGATGTGGAAAATGAGCACCAGATTGCGTAAACTCCAGAGCAAACAGAGAAAATGGATGCATGCGATGTAAATGATTGTTGCCAGGTTATGTGCGGCGTATGTACTCTTTCCATTTTTTTAAATAAATTCCACCGCACTCCTCCTCATCACACAGTAGAGACATATTTGCTGTTTTTAACCGGTTCTGATTCAAATTGTCTTGATCCTGCGGACGGATGATAACGGCACAGCGGGATGAGAGAGCCGTCAGCTATCTACTGACTTGAAACAACTCATATTTGCTTAACTTTAAAGTTTAAGACCTGGGATAAACCGGAATATTAACTGTCTGACTGGGGAGATGAAAAGCAGCCCGAGAGGATGCCGTCCTGCCTCCAGCATTTGATCAGCGCTTGCAACGCGTCCCCTCTTAAAGGTCAGTGCAGGGCTGCATCATGGGATTGAAGGATGCAGGATGTCTGCTCTTACCAGACTGACAGAAGGAAATGAGAGGTGTCTAAATAAAGCCGGTTAAAATGAGCCAGACAAAGACGTGATTAAGCGTCGTTCTGTATTCACTTAAGATAAGGATGGAATTACTTCTAGACTGCAGATGGAAAAGAAAAAAGGAAAGAAGCACAGACGGAACCCCCAGAAATGAAAAAAAAAGGGGTAAAGGATTTCAGACTTAGGTTTTGGTTCGTGCCCTGGCTGCTGACCTCCTGCTGCATGTGACCCAGCTCAGCCCTAATCAGGTTTGGAAAGCAGAGTCGGGTGGAGTGCTCGCGTCCCCAGAGATTACAAAGATGTTTCAGTGTTTTTAAATCCTTAATTCGCTGAAATGAAATCACTCCTGTGGAGGAGTCTCATTCAACTTCTATCTTGTTTTCGGAAAAACAAGGAACTGTGTGTCAAAACAAACGTCAGGATGTCAGTTAATGTCAACTCATGTAATCTTTGTATTTTTAAATGTTTAACTAACTGTAAAATATGGCACACAAGACAGTTGTGTTTAACTTTAGATTTATGAGATTACAACCAAAAACAGTTAATAAGGTTATTGGAGTTTTCATTTTTTATTATATTTTTTTTATAATTAGCTTTACTAAGGTGAAGTAAAGGTCCAGAGAGCAGCAGCTGCTTCTCATCTCTGACTCCAAGCATGAGTGTCATGGCTTCACTCTGATTGGGTATCACATAACCCTCTTACATCTCCTGGGCCCTTTGAGACAAAATTATGAGGGTTGTCCCTTTCATTAAGACGCCATACAGTTTTCCACATTTAAAAGAGACTAGTATTTGTTTAATTGATAAGTAGTGTTTTGTTAAGCGTTGAAACTATCACCAGAGGGATGCAGAGGAAGAAATACATCTATAAGTAAATAAGAGTTACAATTGGATTGTATAAACAGTTGAGGGTTACAACCCTAAAGACCCACTTCAATCATTATTTAATAAATTTTTTTAAAGTGTTCCCAATCGTCTTTTCATAATAATTGGGCTGTTTTAGCCAAAATCAAAAAACTTGTGTGATTTTCTACAGAATGGAGCAGAACTGGGAGCTTGTGGCCTGCAAATCGTATTTTTCACGTCACAAATATGCTCTTTTTCAAACTTTTTTTCGTTTGCTCCTGATTCACAGCAATTTGAATCCAGAAATACTCAAAAAAATGTCAAAAGAACATGTTAAAAACACAAGGATATGGTTAGCATATGGTGTTCACACTAGTCGCTACTAGCGCATGTCCACCACTTACGGTCAAGAGGAACTGGCTGCAGAAAACAAGATGGCGCCAAAGCCTTATTGGCCTTAAGTCCTAAACTGAAGTTTGAATGAAATTCCTCCAAGAAAAACACAAGAACTAGGTCACGGTTTGGGTTAGGGTAAAGTTGAAGTTACGACTTGGGTTTGGAATTTTCTCACATAGATCCGTAAATTCAGCTCCCTGCTAATGATGGCTTTAATGTTGTGTTTGGGCGCCATCTTGCCTGCAGCCAGGTCCCTCTCCTTACGGTTGGAAGAACTTTGGTGCCAAATGTTGAAGCGGTGCAAATCTTGCTCCAGGCTTTTTCCTTCACAGCTCTATTCCGATTTACAGTACAAAAGACTTGGTGTTTTCTAATCGTTGTTCAACGGCTGCACATTTTATGAGTAGAGCCCGAAAATGGTTGTAAAAGCTTGCACAGAGTTTTGAACACAAAAATTCATATACACGTTTACATAGACTTTTTTTGTTAAAATTGGTTGCTTAAACGTGCATTGCCGGTGACGTGAGCGTAGTTTAAATGAAAATTGTGCTTTTTTCCTCATGAATGAAGAAATATATACAGTTATTTAAGATTAAAAGTGCATTTCTGAGTAATTCTTCTCTCAAGTCGGGTTGGATCGGGAGCCGACAAACCCCGCGGTTGGAAAAACCTCTGGTTTGTGACACAACTGCCACGGGCGGGCTAAAATCTCCTTCCTCCGCTCTAATCCTGTTGCATCCACTTTCAGACCAATATCTACGCCATAATTTTCCTCGTCTGAGCTGGTGTCCGGCTCTATACTGTATGGCTGCATAGCTCTAAAATTCTTTGCCATATTTTTGTTACGCTAATGTTAGCTTGGGATTGTGAAGAGCTGTAAGATAATGGGAGAGAGTGTAAACGAAGATATTTCTAATGAACTCCTGTTGCTCTCCAGAAAATATTTCTTAAAAAATGACACAAACTTCTAGATTTTGTCAAAAAAAACAGCATAATCATGACTAAAAGACA
Organism: Oryzias javanicus; assembly: GCA_003999625.1. Classification (NCBI taxonomy): domain Eukaryota; kingdom Metazoa; phylum Chordata; class Actinopteri; order Beloniformes; family Adrianichthyidae; genus Oryzias; species Oryzias javanicus. Next base: position 27,934,558 of record CM012449.1, on the reverse strand, counting down.
ATTGAGAAGGAGTTTACTGTAAATAACAGATAAATTTGGAATGGGACTGACAGAGACACCTACACTCAGTTAATCAGAAATTCATCCAAAATACAGACTGAATTCTAGTTTTAACATTCACAAGCATCTTCCTGACATTTTCTTTCCAATTTTTTACCAGTAGAATCAGGAAGCCGGATTATCCCAGAGAAAATCCCTACTAGTAAAGAAATAACAAGCAAATTCCCACAGATGTGGTGGATTCAGGTAGTTTATTTCCTGTTAGGTGACAGCACTAATCACTAAAACAGAGAGCCAACAAAGTTTGTCATTAAATAAAAATTTCATTCAAGCCAAAGCCCAAAAGGAGCACCGATGTCTCTGTTGTTTCTGGCCATCATTATTGCACAACAACTGCTCAAATGATTGTTATCCAAACACGGTTTCGCTGAGCTTTCCCTCCTTGTCAGGGTTGAGTCACTCAGATATAAACCTGGTCTCATGCCAGACTCCGACTTATATCAGTTTCTCTGTTTTGTGAGCTGGCTACTCCACTTCCCACATCCTGCACAGCAGTCCTTAGGTTGTTTGTGAAATGGAAGTAGCGCAGGACTCCTCTGGGACATAACAGAGAAGGCAAGGTCTGCCGCCCCCCTCACTTCTGTGTTCCTGCAGAATCCCCAGTGAACAGCCAGCTTGCTCTCTGAGACCCTAAAATTTATTTTGTTTTTTTTCCGAGAAAGCAAGTGGACTTTAAGATTGTATATTGAGTAAGAGCTTTTTTTCTAATTTTACTTTAGAAGCAGATGTCATCATGAGTTAGTCCAGTCGGCTGCTGAGACCTGGCTAGACTGGAAAAAAAACATTGTTCCAAGATTGTATTGAAGTGTTAGTAGTCAAACCACAGAAATCTTGCCATCAAACCTTTGCCCATTCGTCTTATTTATACTCCTGATACTCTGCCTCTCCATATTTTTTCTGTATCTTTGCAAATGTTAAAAATACCCATATTTTTGCAACTGCACATTGTCTGTGGTTGCCCATTAATTCTGCTCAGCCCCTGCAGAGAAGTTTGGACACTGTTATCTTTATCGTCAGGATGCACCAGGCAGACTGTGGGAATGCAGACACTGCATTGACTGTGGATAATTTATCTAACCTTATTTGTAATAGATATCAGTCTCATGGCAAAGCTGTAATTTATTTTCCGCTGCTCAACATTTTAGTTGCCTTCAAGCTTCATTTGGGTTTACTAAATATGAAAGGAAAGCCAAAAGTCAATTAATTTAAAAAAATACAATGTTTTCCTTTGACAGGACAGAGCCCTGGACATGGCATTGAAAAAAATATAATTATTTTTGTAGCTTAGCATTTTTTGCAAAATTCTAACAAAAATTACTAATTTATTTGTGCGCACAAGGTACTATTTTCTGTCCACAAAATGCAATCTTGTGCACACAAGATACTAATTTGTCCAATCGAAATACTAACTTGTGCACAGAAAAGGCCATCTTGTATGCACACTATGCTATTTTGTGCCAACAAAATACTAATTTGTTGATGCTGATTCGTGCGCACAAGATACTAATTTGTGCACACGAGATACTAACTTTTGTGCACAAAATACTAATTTGTGCACACAGGATACTAATTTTGTGTCCACATAATGCTATATTGTGCGCACAAAATGCTTTCTTGGGAGTACAAAATACAAATTTGTGCACACAAGATTCTAATTTGTGTGCAAAAAAGGCTAATTTATGGAAACAAGGTCATAATTTCATGTACACAAATGTTGACTTGTGCACACAATATACCTTTTTTTTTTTTTTTTACACAAGATACTAACCTGCGTGCACAAAATACCAATTTAAGTGCACAATATACACATTTGTCTGCACAAATGCTATATTGTGTGCAAAGTTTGCCATCTTGAGCACAAAAAATGCACGCATTGTGCACACAAGATACTGATTTGTGAGCACAAAATACTAATTTGGGGAAATAATTAAGTTTTTTTTATGTCATGTCCAGGGCTCCGTACAAAGAAACTCTTAAATAAAGGAAAATTAGCCTGCTTTGTTTGCTCTCCGATGTATTATATTACACACTCATGAGAAACTTTGATTTTATAGACTTGATTGAATAAGCCTCGTGGTCCTCCATGTCTAGCGTTAAACTGAATGATTTGAAATCCCCCCCCTCCCCCCGGCCTCTGATTTCCAAAGTAGAAAAGTGTGATCACATTTCAGTCAGCTATGCAGACCTCTGGTAGCTGACTGAGTTGGCTTACAGGACGTCTCCTTGCAGGTTTCTTGTGCCCAGGTGGAAGTTTGCAAAAATACTGCCATTTACTGTGCCGACATTTGAGCCAGAACACGTTACCTTTCTAAAAACAAAAGCCAGGTGTAAGAAAAGGTTTATTCTAACCTAAAAAAAAGGATTTAGTGACTTTGGATGGTCTGGGTACACTTTTGCTTACTTTAGTTCAAGTTGCTAGCTTTAGCACAGCCTCCGTCAGCCCCCCACGTGCTGTCTGTCAGCTGCACTAATCTCAAAATGACAGTTGTGAAAATAGAACTGTTAGTTGGTAGATCTCACTTCATCTACTCAGATGTCTGGCTTAATCCTGCAGTTGTTCCCTTGATTCAAAACAAATGGTTTTCCGTCATCGCTGTCATTAGAACCAGGATTCTTCTGTAACAGATTTATAGATATTAACAATTAAATCTTTTTTTTTCCTAAGGTGTGTTTTCTTAAGATTTGGAAAAAGTTGGAGGGAGGCAAGCTTACTAAACTGAAATGCTAAGCGAACACTGAGCGCTAAAGAGCACATTCTTGAATTACGTTTAGCATATGGTGTTCATACTGGACAAGCAAGAAGGGGCTTCTGCTCCTTTTGTTTTCTTACTTACTAGTGATGTCTACATTTGGAAAAGGCTTAGTGCAAATGTCGAAGTGGTGCAAATTTCCCAATTCTTGCTCCAGGCTTTTTTTTACAGCTTTATTTTGATTTATGAAACATATTAATTGCACAAGTATTAAGTTATCCTCCATGATCAATTTTCAAATGGTTGGCACTTCCTTGAATTGCGACCAAATCCGATTTGGTCAAAGTCCAACCGGGCTTAACTTTCAAAGGGCTTTCAATAACCGCACATTTTGTGCTTAAAGCCCAAAAACTGTCTTAAAGGTGTGTGTAGCTTTGTGTAAACACAAAGGTTTTGTAGGGCTGGGTTGAAATCGATTAATCAATTTGAATTGATTTAAGCTTAATAGATCAATAATCAATTCACAAAAACAATCGATTTAGCACATAAAGCTAAAGTCCACTAGCTTGATGCTAACGTTTAATGTAATTTCCCATAAGACGGCTAATGCTAACGCTCGGTCGACCTAAACATACATTGCTGACTAAACGAACATCTTTATAAACACACAGACATGAATTTCCAAACTCTTTACAGGAAAGATTTTTAAAGAAACTTTTTGTTCTCTAAAACATCATTTTTTTTTCCTTGTACTGTCGTCTTCTTCTTGAATGAGGTGTACTTCTATAGCGTGATCGCCACCTAGTGGCCAAACTGAAACGCCCTACAGGAGAAGCAGAACACTGTTTACAATGTTAATGATCTGAGTATTTGTGTTAGAATTTATCCTTTAGAGAATCTATGTAACACTGTATGATATTAACAATCTCAATATTTCACTAATACATTTAGCAATACGTGAACTGTATCCAATTAACATAAATATATTCAAATTATAAAGTAGATTTTTAATGTATTTCTAAACAAATGTGTATGCATGTGTGAACTCAAAATTGAATTAAATTGAAGAATTGAAAGAATCGCAAAAAATCGGAATCAAATCGATTTAGGCTTTTGTGAATCGAATTGAGTAATTTCTGGAAATGATAACCGATACCCAGCCCTAAAGTTTTTAACCCAAAACCTCCATTTATGCTCCTTAACATCAACTTCTCATTGAAAGTGGGTGTTGCCAAGGGTGGTGTGAACGTAGCTCCACACCTGCATCAAGTATGTCTAAGATTAATGTAAAAAAACATAAATACATTTAAGGCTTTAACAGGAAATACTGAAAAGCCTCTGTTGGAAGAGCTTCATTTTACATCAAGAAAGGTTATTCCGAACAGAAAAATCATAAAGAAATTGTTTTAAAACCACATTAATGCTTTTGACAAACAGCAAAAAAAAAAAACTTTTCTGTAGCCTATAGCCTTTCAACCAGCAGCGTTCTGTGGAAGACCAAACACACATTCTCCTTCTGTTCTTCCTTCAGTTCATAAGGTTATGAAGGCCAAAGGTCAGGGGTGACAGGATGGCCAACTGCAGGCACAGCAGCTCTGCAGAATCAATTCTGCTAAATTGAAGACATGCTCCTTTCAGCTGTGCACCAGGATTCTCTATTAAATTAACTTTTTCCAAACAGGAACAAGAAGAACACAGAGTGGGGCTCCTCCTAATTTTTCTGCTTCTTCCACTTTGGCTTTTATCTTTTTGTTCGTACCTGGTGTTCTCTGTTAGGCTCATTACGCCTCTGTTTGTCCAAAAGGAATATATCAATAGCAGTTAACAGCATGTGATGTGTTTGCACGGAGCGTCACTTAAAAAAAGAAGTGCTTGAAGACTTGTGTCATGTGGTTGAATCTCAAGAAGGAAACTGAGCGTGTTAAGTTTGTATTAAGTGTTTTTTTAAATGCTCATTTAAAGACCCAAAACGTGAGACAGACTCACATAACTTGAATACTTTTGGAAGTTTTTGTCATTGATGAATGATTTTATTTTCATTTTCCCAAACATGCAGTTCTCTTTCAGCTGGAGGACTGTTTAGTGTCCAGATGGTACTGTTAACCGCTGCCATGCAACAGGTTTTTCCTCATAGGAAGTGTCAGAACAGAGAAGATGGCAAATGAATTGAGCAGACCAAAGGAATGCCTGGATGTACAAATGACTGCACCAGAGACTAAAGGGGAAGGAGAGGTCAAGAAGCTACAATAAAACTGATCTGACCTTTGAATTCCTTTCAACATAAAGCACGGTAACCGAGAATCCAGTTAGGCTCTGCTGTCAGCGCTTCCTGGCTATTTGGAGAAATAGTAATACATGAAAGGAGGTATTTGTCATGATTGTGTTTAAGGTCTGCTCCATGAACCTTCCATAAAGAATACATATATCTTCAGTTGTTTATGTTTGGTTTGTCTTTTTTTTTTGGGGCTGGACAGTGTTGAGCTGTATTTGAAAGAGTTTACTTTTATTATCACTTCTTTTAAGTCCTGAAAATAACCTGTAAGTACAAAGTGAAGCCGTTTGCTTCAATGGAAATAGTGTTTTTGGCGTTTTTAACATGTTCTTTTGGCTTTTTTTTAATTAATTTAATTTAATTAATTTTTTAATCAAAAAAAATTTACTGTATTTTTGGCCTTACATATGGATTAATCATGGGTGTGCTTACTGATATCGAAGCAATTTCGAGAACTCTGTTGGTGTTGTTAAGAAGGTTTTCCACCATGATCATTTTTTTAAAAGTAGCTACTTATGTGTTTTGAAAAGGCCATTAGTCATACGTCACTACCAAAGCCGAGTCGCTGATCGGTCAAAGTTCAACTAATTCCATTTTTGTCACGCATTCAATGGACGCACGTACTTTCGGAGCAACTTGTGAACGTGAGAGTTTTGAACGTGGAATGCTGCATTCAAGAATGTGGTTTAATGAATGCGCATCCGGCCGGTGGCGTACACACCATAAACACAGGTGGCAGCAGGGAGGTGATTCTTTTTCTTCTGTGTTTATTAGCGCTCATCAGCCACCTACAACAGGTAGCAGCTCAAAAACGAGAAGTCAAAGTGGTGCAAATCTTGCTCCAGGTTTTATGTTTTCACAGCTGTGTTCCAATAAATGTTCATCTTGGTGTCGTATTGATCCAACCGGGCAGAAAAAGCGCCACTTCTCTTTTGTGATCTTGTTTACAACGGTTGATACTTCCTTTTGAAGTGGACGTCACCCTCACATAACTACTAAATCAGAGTCCCCGTACCTTATCTCCGTACTTTGCTCTCATTGACAGCTTTTAGGACATCTTTAACAGATGTGGTGGGTGATGAATGATGAGTGATGGGTTTCCTTCTGTCTTTTTATCATATTCATTAACTTGGTGCCTCCTGGAGACTTTTTATTTTTTTATAAATATTGATGTGAAAGGATGTTGTGTTTTATCTGTATGTATTTATTACACTGTCATGACGATTTGGTATTGTCAGTGCAAACTCAGGTCGTCATAAATCTCAATCAACCTACCTGGAGAAATGAAAGTTCAACAACAAAGTGCCAGATTGCTCACAGTGCTGCGTTGACGCGATTCAGTTTAAACTATTCAGCTGGTTGAACTCCTAATTTGTGTGAGTAGAGCCCACAACCAGACTTAAGAACTTGACGAAAAAGCCAGAAATTCTGGCCAACGCGCATTGACGTTGACTTTTCATTGGAAGTAATTGTTTTAATGCAAGTTGACGCAGACTGTGTGTGTGCACCCGGAGCTCTAAACACACACGTTTGTTTACGATACCAAGCCCGGTGTAAAAGTAGCATCAAAGTTCTGTGTGTCTTACATATGGCATTAAAACACACCATTTATTGACGATACACCCTACAGTTCAGAAAATACTTTAAGCTTAAAATGATTTATTTTATTTATATATTGCATGCTCTTTTGCTGTATTTCTTTATTCAAATCGAGAATCAGGAGCCGACAGAAACTTCAGTTTGAAAAAGTTTGTTATGTAGAAACTTCATGGGGAAGGGGGGCAGGGTTGCTCTGCACCCACGGTCCCATCTACAACTCAGAAGTTAATTACTAAAGACCTACTGCTAATCTGTAGAGACTGTATCCTAGAACACATACGTTTTTTGATTATGGCTAAAAACGATACAATCATAATTAAAGACCACTAGGAATGCTTTTAAAATAGCTGAACAGAGTGGAAAAGTGGCTTAACTCTTGCCCGTCACCATATATGATTTCACTCAGTTTTCCTCATTTGTTACTTTAGAGCTCTCAAAAATGCCCTGACAGCTAAGCAGCCGACTTCTCTTTGCGGTGGCAAAATTTATATTGCTAATAAAATCTGTATCATGAGAAAGAAGTGGAATTTTAAATACCGTTGGCTCATAAAAGCGGGTAGGTTTCTCTTTCCTAAGCAGAAACAGAACAGCTTTATATGTCTTTAGCAATCATCTTTGAAGTCAGTGGCACAATTTCTAGTCCGAAGGAACTTCCATTTAGCCAATCAACAACTTAAACCTACAAATTGTGGCACTCTGACGCACTCTAATTGTGAAGCTGGTTCACTTGATGAGGTGTGAGACCCCCCGCCCCCCCTTCCCCTCGGCTCCCATCCTCCTTTCATCCTTCTTCCTTTAACTTTCTTTAGTAACGGGACGTAAATGTGGGCTGGTGTTACGAGGGTGATGACCCTGCTGGCTCTTCTGAGAGGTTCAGCAGATTACCTAGCATTCCTCTGTGCTGAAAGACTTTCTGGAAACTATTACCTGGAATTACCTCAAATCAGAGACTTCTTTTAGTGTTTTAGCAGAATAACTTAAAATCATTTTAGCTTTTAACGCTGCATTTATTTACATGTACCAAATACGTTTTTCATTTTTAAAGACCCACTCTGATGAAAATTGTGTTTTTTTTGGTGTTTTTAACATGTTCTTGTGAGATTTTTCTTATAATGGAGGACATAATTAAGCTAAAGATGGCATTTCTGAGTGTTTCAAATAGTTGTGAATCAGAAGAAAGAAATGTTATTTGGGGAAAGTGTATTTGTGACTTGGAAAATACGCTGGTTGGGCCATGAACTCCCTGCTCCACTCCATGTTGATACATCCACTTGTAGACGACTAGATCGATTTTTCGACTAGCTCAATGAACAACTTCCTTTTCCTTGTCACAGCTGGCATCTGGATCAAAACTGCAGGGCTGGATGGCTTCAATATTGTTCACAAACAGCTCTCGGTTTGTGGGTGATGAGAAGTTGCCAGGGTTCCTACCCACAACTCTTTTTATAAATAAAGTTCAATTGATTGAGTTAACAAATTGGCAAATTTTCAATGTCGCTCTGCAGAAACTGTGTACTTTTTAAAAAATAATAAAGAAAGAAACCCAGAAATATTGTGAATAACTTATTTAAGGTTAACTTTAAAGATATATCATCCGATATAATCATAACATCAAATATTTTGCTAGCAATCTGATAAAACATTAATAATAATTTGAAGAAAAAAAGAATAAATGCTCTTGAGGATGTTGACAACTAAAATTAGGTTTGATAAATATAATTGAATATTGCTCTGGCAAAAAGCACAAAAATAACACAATCATATTTAGAATCGACTCACAACAGGTCCAGCCATGAAACATAAACTGAAATCAAGCTGTTAAGACTCATCCGCAGAACTCACCAAAACACAACATTTAGTGCCAAAGGTGCAATGTTTCAGAAAAAAAAAACGATCCAAGCCAGGAGGAATCTGAAGTCACGGGCATTTATGTGTGTGTGTGGAGGTGTTCAAGAATAACAAAAGGCCAAAAAAACCCTGAGAAGAGAGGAAGTTTTCATGCCTTATCAAATTACAAGAGGTGTCTTAAATCATTAAGGGGGAACTTAAAGCATGCATGTCCAGTCTAAGTTCAGGAGTGCGTCAACAGTGTGGTCAGTCAGAGAAAGGGATTGTTCAGAGCTGCTTAATCTCAAAAGATAATTATGACAAATATCATGGAAGGTAAGATCAACAACAGAAAACACAATCCTATCTGTAAAAGTAACTCCATCCAATGTTTCATCAACGTGATCTGAGCGTTTGTTGGGTTTTTATCTGCAGGTGTTAAAAGGAGATGAACTGAAGCTGCTGTGAAAGACTGACAGGTGAAGTCTGTCAGTCTGTTCTAGTGTTTGATAAAAGAAGCTGTGAAGGTCATTGTCAAGCATTCACTTTGATTCGAGTCTGATCATCTTTTGATCCATTGGAAAAGCATTCCTACTCATCTTTTCATTGTGACTGTGCTATTTTAAGCCAAAATTTTTTTAAAACGTGTTGTTTATTAGAACAAAATGTCTGCAGAATAGTTGTAGTTCATTAGTTGTGGGCCTGAATTTATTTTCTATGTAACAAATATGCTCTTTTTTCAACTGCATTTTTTGTTTGCTCTTGATTTATAGCAATTTGTATGAAAAATACTCAAAAATGTACAATTTTCAACTGAATTTTCTTTACATATGTCCTCAATCATCAGAGAAATGACACAAGAAGATGTTAAAAACACTAAAACACAATTTTCATCTGTCTTTTAGGTTTAGGAACAGGGGGGTGATTGGGACATTTTTTCTCATAGTTTTGATACTCCACAATGTTTTGTGTACACAGAATGACCTGCTCCTCGTGTGTTCATATCCGAGTCACCTGGAAATCCATTCATTCCCATGGAAATCCCATAATCTCTGACAGATGTGTAAAACTCTTTCTTGAGTTTTTTTTCTCTTCAGAATTCTGAGCAAGCCAAATATTTAAACATAAAAAAGATTCTGCTGCACTCATGTTTATTTGATTTAAGTTGTTAAATTTATCATCCACTTTTTAAGTCCTGCTGTTGGGGGCGGAGTCTGAGAAAAGTCCAAGGAGAGCCAAAAAAAATATTACTCATCCAAACGAGGCCTTAAGGAAGGGTAAGGAAAGTTACAGATGACCAAACTACTTGTGTTTATAAAGTAAAAATACATAAACATGTAAAAAAGAAAAAGAGAGACGTACAGCATTTCTCACAAAAATATTTGAGGAAAAGGAAATCTGTCTAGTCTTAGGGGTACATGTTTACAACTCTGAATGTTTTTTGGCTTTAATTAATTTAAAAAATATATATTTCTTGACAGTTTGAAAACAGCTGATTTTTTTATTTCGGGAGTAAACAAGTGGAAATTATAGTGATATTTGGGAAATAAATGCTACAGCAGCATATATGCTGTATACATATACATACTATAGTATTTACCTAAATTACAAGTTTTTCTAAATTTTGAGGGAAAAGTTTTTTTTAATGTATCAGCCATTTTGGACAAATGGTCACAAAGTGACTCTTTTTCTAGTCTTTTAGGCATCAGCAATATTTTGTCTTTTTTTTTTCTTTTTTTTTTTAGATTATGCACCTAAAAAAGGAAATAAACATAATTTGTGTTTATTTTTGAGTTACTCTTCTATTACTGACAGTAACAGGTCCACTAGCTAAACTTTCCACTTGCTTCAGTTCTTCTTTCTTTTACAAAGACTAACAGGAAATTTCTGTCTGTAATAACTAAAAACTTGACTCTACAGTTGGAAAAAAAAGTTACTTTCACTATGACCTATTGTTATGGCACCGTGACCATTGCCTGGTGAGAAAACTGCTCATATCACACAAACTCTGCAGTCTGTGTCCAACACCGTCAATATGGGAGCAGTGAATCGATGTTATTCCCCTGATACCCATTTTTTTTAAACGACCCCTTTTGTCTTTAACTCTCAGCGCACCAGTGGTGAGAGAAGCGTACCGCCCACCTATGACCTAGTGTTTGATATGTAAATCTTAAAATGTCAGCTAAAAGAAGAGCATTCATCATTGTACAGATTTTAAAGACGTGTTAGAAACAGAGTGTGGGAAGGCTCCACAGTTTTTACATGCTTGAGGTACTATCAGTACAGAAAATGGATTGATCTGGGAATAGCTGTTTCTGCTTTAGCTAAACAAGGACATGAACACACCGACTTTAGCAACATCAGTGTGTTGTTAGTTTATTCAGAATAACACCCTTCCTGCTAAATATAGTAAATTAAATGTAAGAAACAGAAGGCTTTTTTATGTTAAGGGAGATTTCCTATCTTATTAAAGCATTTCTTGGTCTAGTAGTGACACGCAGCGGGAGGCGGAGCCTCAGGAATCGAGGCGTTTTATTTCCGGATAGGAAAAAAACAACAAATAACTAATATTTCATAAATAATTTGTTTTTTTGTGTTCCAAAGGTAATTTATGATCATCACTTTGAAAGTTCTAAGAAAATCATGGCCCCTTTAATATCGTCATGTTTTTCTCCATCTAAAAAATGTCCGTGTGTTATTTTGCTTTATGAAAATAATCAAATCTGAACAGTGTTCGAAAACTCCATCCTATGAATTAAGAAGATCAAGGCGGATTTAAAGCTGTTTCTTTTTATTCTTGAGTCATAGTCCCTCAAAGATAAACAATCGCACATGTGCCATGTTCAGTGAATGTGAAATAAAACCTAAATACTGCTGTACAATGTAAACTCTGTCTGTGATCAATGACAGAACACTCCTAAAGCTGTGTGATTTATAGGACCCTTAAGCAAAATTACTTACTGTGTGTCAGACTTTTTTCTCCCTGTTGACAGTACTACACTTCTCATGAAACACAAAATGTTCTGTGAGATATGCACAAAGGTTAGTTTTTATTGTTGAAAAGGGCCTCAGTTTTTCCACCTGATGAATCAATGTCAACTAGGAAGGAAAAGATTTGGAAAAAAAAGTTGCCCAGATTGTCATCAGATTATACATCTTCCGTCCCGTGTGGAATTGAAAGTCCCATCGGTGTTTAATGAGCTTGCCAACACTCTTATTCATTAGCAATGACTGCTTATCCTTTCAGAGGCATGCGTGAGCAGATGCTGGAACAGTCCCAAGAGGACAGGGCATCAGTCAAGTCTCGCGCTCTCATACAGAGCAAGACAGCATCTCATGTGAGCGGGAAAATGAGCTCGGGCAGTTTGAGATCTTAATTCAAGAGCCAGTTTCATGTTTGTTTTCTTTATTTTGTTTGTTTGTCAGTTGTGTTTTGGTTACCTTTTTTTTTCTAAAAACTGTTCTTCTGAAAATCAGAACTGTAGTTTTCTTTGTAGAATGATATTTATAGAACCCAAATGGAAACAGATCCAGGTGAGGCATGCATACAGAGCAAAGTCCAGGTCAGAGGACAACAGCTATAAAACAGAATCTGGGTCGTCAGAGGGGTCTGGCAGGAGAGGCCTTCTCCTAGGGTCACTTGTGGAGCAGGTGGTAGGTGATGGGATGATAGATGTCCTGGGGGCATAAATGAACCAGCTAGGGTGAAGAATTCTAAAAAAAAAAAAAAAGAACTTCTTGCAGCAAAGCATGTAATGAGCATCCCAGTGACACCCCCCAACACCACCACCTCCCTCGAATATAATGTGAGGAGTACACCAGAGACGCCTTTACCACAGACAGGATTAGAAACATCCCAGAAACCCCCACAGAGCAGACGAGATAAGGAACATTCCAGAAACCCCCCTCTGAGCTAGTTGGGTGAGAAGGGTCCCAGAGGACACCCAACACCCCCACCCCCCAGGAGTGCATGGAGCACCCCAGGTCCCAATCAAAACGCAGGCTAAAAACGGGCTGCGATTATTAACTGTATATCCAACTTTAACATCTAAAGAGCCATTCAGGTCCATTTTTTACTGACCACAACCCAGTCGGAGAAAAATCAAATCAAATCAAATCAAACTTTATTTATAAAAAAGCGCTTCTCATGCTTTGCGCAGCTCGAAGCGCTTTACATTAAAAACAAAAACATATACAATAAAAGCCAACCCCCCCCACCCAATAAAAGCCAACACTCCACCCTCTATCAACACATACAACCCATCCCACACACAATGAATACAATGAAAATGACATAAACGAAAATTGTAAAAACAGACATAAGGCTTGGCTCTGCTGTGAAAACTGTATTGGGGATTCTATCATACCAGGAGCCAGCTCGGTCAAAGGAACATCGCCACGGCACCCACCCAAACCGGGACAGCAACGGAGTCCACTCCACAGCTGTGAGGCTGCAGTGCAGGACTCCAGCCGCCCCAACAAGGGCGAGAACCACAGCAACGACCCCAGACCAAGCCAGCAAGCCCTGATATGATAGATCCCTGCAGGAAACACTGGGGTTAAAAATAATAGTAAAATACTAAAATGTAAAATACGTAAAATATAAAATCAATAACATATTAAAACTAATATAATAAATAAGGACGTAAAATTAACTAAAAGCAGAATTAAAAAGGTGGGTTGAGCCTCTTCTTAAAAACGTCTACGCTCTCTGCGGCCCTGAGGTTCTCCGGCAGGCTGTTCCACAAGCGAGGACCGTAATGATGAAACGAGGCCTCACCATATGTTTTGGTCCTCACCTTAGGAACAACTAACAGGCCGGTGCCGGAAGACCTCAGGGTCCGCGAGGGTTCATACTTTAAAAGAAAGATCATTGAGATAAGAAGGCCCAATACCATAAAAAGATTATATAAACCATTAAAAGAATTTTAAAATCAATCCTGAAACGCACAGGGAGCCAATGCAGCGATTTTAAAACTGTGGTGTAATGTGTTCCCGCCCCCTGGTCCTCGTCAGAACTCGTGCCGCTGAGTTCTGTAATAATTGTAAATTTAAAAGAGACTTTTGAGGTAAACCAGAGAGCAGGGCATTACAATAATCTAAACGACTAAAAATAAAAGCATGCATCAGCACCTCTGTGCTGGCAAGAGAGAGGAACGGGCGGACTCTGGCAATGTTTTTAAGATGATAAAATCCTGTCTTAACGACATTTTTAATGTGAGGGATAAAATTCAGCTCAGAGTCTAAAAGAACGCCCAGGTTTCTCACGCAGTGAGAAGGGTTAAAATTCTGAAGATGAGGTAAATCAGACATAGATTTGTATTTATTGTTACAATTATGATAAATATAAATGAAAAGGTTTTTTTTTTTTTTTAAATAGAAAACACTTTATAACTTTTGACATGTTTAGATGACTTTCTTTCAAAATAAAAGACACACTGTCTTAGGATCATATTAAAATAGAAAATGTGGCAGTAGGTATTGTGATGTCTTGAGTGATTTAAGAATAAAAAACTATACACAGTTTAATAATCGTAAACGGTGGATCTTAGGCAAAAATCTGTAAATCTAACTAAAATTAAACCAGAGCTAATTAAGCTAATTAACCTTATACATCTTTTGGACCATATATTTGGTAGATTTAAAATCATTGAATTTTGTTCAATTAAAGACAATCTGCCTTAAGGTCCAGTGCGCAATAAGTATGAATTATGGTTGTCCTTTTTGTGGTACACAAAAATCTGTCAAAATTTTCAACTTTGGTAAACTACAAACCCAAGTCGCTTGATATATTGTTGGAGAATTATGGGTATTGTAGTCAGGAGCCCAAAGTATTTGTTAACAAATTGAATAAAGTTTGACTTATTTGACTGTTTTGTGTAGCTAGATGCGGTGTATAGTCCAAAAATACTACATATTTAAAAGTTAAAGTATGCTATGATTTTTTAACATGCATCTGGAGCAGCAGGTTTACAGACCCTTAATATATGAGAACTGGAGGGAGTGAGTGTGATGTCACCCTTAGAAAATGATTTTCTCCATTCGCCATGTTGGAACCAGATGACATCAGTAATGATTGGTTCAAATTTGTCCAACTTAACGCCTGAATCGGGATTCTTCCCCTACCCTTTCAATTGTAGGGGCATTTGGAGGTGTAGGGGAAACCTAAACAGCAGAGATCTCAGTTTCCCTCCGCCGATAGTGTGATCCGCATCACGGCGTGCATGATTGTTTAAGTTTTAGATGAACGAAGAGATCCCGACGAGCTACTCCACATGGGGCGGCAGGACAAATCACTTCTCCAGGGGTCAGGGGGGAGAGCAGATGGACCTGAGACACAATGGAGATGAAAGACTGGTGTAAATTCAGGCCAGTAAGGTGATCCACATCGCGCTTGCGCCATTTCCTCATGTGGGTGCGCTCGGAAGCACAAAAGTTTACATTTAAATGTAAGTAATGACTTTTTGTTTTAGCATGACTTTTTAAAATTGTAAAAGGGATTTTGTTGTGTATTTTTCCGACTGCTGGCAGCTAAACATCAAAGTAGATGTCTATTGATGATGTCATTGAGTGAGAGTGACGTCTGAACTAGAAGACAGTGGCTACGTCCGAGTTCCTTCCCTACTCACTATACAGTACATTATATAGTGAATTTGACATTTTTTAGTGCCATTTGAACCTACAATTCCAAAATCGAGTGGACTAGAAATTTCCCTGAAGTCTTGGCAAAAAACAAGCGTGCATTGATGCTCACTACATTAGCAAATAGGCCACAATGCATTGCGGTCGAACAATCTTTGCGAAAACGGCATATTTAAATTTTATTTTTTTTGATAACCCATCCATAATCAGAACACAGTGGAGTCACAAATAGACAAATATGTTTTTCGATTTTCGCTTCGTGCAATCTGAGATGTCATATCCAGTGTTAAGAAAACAAAAGAAAAGTTGTGCGCATGGTGTACGAATTAAAAAAAAAAATCCAGGTGGAGTCCCACTTTTTTTTAGTAGTTAGGGATTAAGGTGGGAATTCGTGTATAGCCACACATTTTTGTCTGGGGGGCTAAATATGGGAGTAGAGAGAAGCTGTAGGGGTTGGGAAAGAATTTGGATTCGGCCAAAATTTCTTTAGCAACCACTCTTGTTATAAGGAGAGCTTGTTGGATGTCCACACCCCCTACCACTCCAAAGCGAATTCGTCAATGAAAGGTTTTGAATATTCAACGTGTGACCACATACTTCTATTAAGGCATCTGATTGGTCGGTTTATAACTTGAATAACTGCACAAACAATATTATGAAAAATTATAATTAGCAAGAAAGTGTTAGAATTGGTTATTCTGACAAAAAGGATAAGCTGTCTATTCCCTCAAAAGAAGTCTATGGGATTTTTTTTGTCTTCTTGGAGTCAGCGGGTACTTCCTGTTTGGAACTTGGGGGGTTCACTCTCTCCAGTTCTTACATACTGCCAATGGTTGCGATAGCAACCCGAGCAGTCGGACCATGAGTTGCCATGGAAATAAAAGGCCAAGCCAATGCAGAAGTATCTCCTACTGAGCTCAATGTGATCTTTGGCCATGAATGTGGTGGTTGTAGGAGGACTCATACACTGGGGACTGGAAAGCAGAATTCAGTGGCTGGACCTTAAACAGACAAGTTATTTAAAAAAAATCTAAATTTGAAGTAACTTTGATCCATCTTTGACTTTTTATGGGCAGAAAAGTCATTTAAGACATCATGGTTCTTGAGGTCAACACAATAGTATTTCTATTAATGAAATCTACTCATCTGTAGAAAAGATGATTGATATAAGTCTAGAACTATATTTGTAAAGATGTTGATTACAGTTTTGACAATGAATAAAACTCTTCAAAGCTTTGTAAAAGTGCTACCCAGCAGAAACGCGTTTGTCTTTCCAGCTCCACCCAGTTTTATTACAAACGATCCCGGGCCACACACTCAGATCTATGCCACCTGCCCCATCGGAGCACTTCCCCATGCCCTGTGTGCATTGCTAATATTGTCATTAAGACCCACAGAGAGGTCGTTGAATATGTTTTCACAGCCGGTGTGTGACATCATCACATTTCAAAAGCACCTCATAACCGCGAGGTCCTGGGCTGAGGTCAGGTCTGGGAAGGTTTACGGTCACCCTTCTGCTCTGCAGTGGCAGCGATCCAACCAAACACAAACTATATAAAAAAATGACAGAAAAGCAAAAAGCTAAGGCTTTTATTTAAAATAAACAACATTTCAACCAAACTAATATACATGTTTGGCATTTGGGTTAATTACACTAAATTCTAAGCTATTTTTAGTGATTTGACAAAATCAAGTTTATTCTGGATCTAAAGTTATCTTGGAATATCTACAAATAGTTAAGCTTTTTTCCCAGAAACAACTAGTGAGGAAAAACACAAAAAACATTCAATCAATCAATAAGAAGAATATGAACTTCAAGTGGGTAAAATAGGTTTATTTTTTAATATTTTCTTTTAACATTCAGGAAAGGCCACACATGGTGCAAAAACTTTGATCTCTAAAGCAAGTGATTTGCAAAGAAATGAATGTTTCCACATAAAACTGCTTATTAGAAATTGGAAGAACAGCTTGTTGGCATTCTAAATTATTACATGAAAAAAAATGCAGATCTCAGCAAGATTAGTGATGGATTACAGATTTTTGGGTTTCTTTTGCACTTTTATCGCTATAGAAGCAATTAACAATAAAAAAATAAAATAAAAATAAAATGCAAAGTGGACGTTGTGATCTTAAAACAAATTAAGGATCAAATAGATGTAACTTTTGGCTTTACTTTCAGTTAAATGCAGTGAAAGCAAGAATAAAGAACCCATTTAAGACCAAATCTCACATTTTAGTGTCTTTTTTTTAATTAGATATCTACTTTTTTGTGATGACAGGAAGCTATTACCAGTAACTCAACAAAATTATAACTTTGTGTTTCATAATCTACTAGAACCTGGTCATCCAAGTTTTATCCTTAGTTTGAAACTTTCTGAGTCTTTGGCCTAATCTCAGCGTAATCTCTTTAAAAGTGCTTGTAGAATTTCTTGTAGGACTACATACTAACCCTGTTTCCCTTCAAACATGTGACTTTTTAAACTTTAACCTGGAAAATAAGCACACAACTAAAGCTAAAGAGTTAGGAAGATCGTGTGATATGACACAAAAATGCACCATTTACTCCTTTTTTCTTTTATTAAAACTTTTTTTTTAATCATTTTACTGTAGAACAATTCACAAGGCAATGGGTTCTTTTTAAGAAAGCCTGAGCTTATCCCTTATTACCCCACATTAGGGCATTTATAGAGATTTCGGTATAAGCTTGTGTGTGGCTTTGCCTTCATGGATGAATGGATGGAATCAGTGCTGTACTGTGTGGCTTTAATGCATTGTTTTAATATTTGCATTGACCTATAACCTTATTCACATTGCTGCAATCCAGTGCTGTATAAAAACTCCAGTCTGGGGTTCGTGAGATGCTGCAACCATTTGCATTGACTTTAGTGTCCTGGTGTAATCTGTTACGGGAAGAAAATACATTGTATAGTTGTAGCTGAATGAACCTCAGCCTGAAAGGAAACGGAAAACAGGGGGTAAGTGTTTTTCTTTTACTTTTTACTTTTCCTCAGGCTTTGGTTTTCTCCCCCACCCCTCACTTTTTTTTTCCCCTCGCAGCTTTTCCCAGTATCCCCTCTTTGTCAGTGGGCACTAGATTTGCTGCTGGCCCCTTTGTACAGCACAATGCTCCCTTTCACAAGTTCAGACAAGTATGATTGGCAGGTGTAAGTAGCTGCATAATGCTATAAACAAAAGTACTTGACAACAAAAATTCTTCTTCCATCAGAAACAGTGCTGCTGAATAAAAGCCATTAGTTACATTCAGAGAAAACTTCAGTCCCCAAACTAAGGCCCGTGGGCCGGATCTGGCCCACTTCCACATATGGCCCGGTCCCCAAACAATATCCGAGACCCATGATTTTTTTTTTTTTTCCAATCTGGCCAAATGATGAAAATCTACATAGAATGTGACTTTTTATTCCACCCCTCTACAGTCTGAAGTGTGATGGGAGGATTGACTATTTATATAATATATCACCATAAATGTTTAAATTTGGGCTGTGATTGTTACAAACTGACCCTGCCCCACATCAGAGAAGGAAACAGTTATGTGGCCCTCACAAGAAAAAGTTTGGGGACCCCTGTTCTAAAGTATTCATAGGACAATTATTTATTATCTTGGGAATTTTGTGTTGATAAAATGTGCTAAAAGTTGTTTTGGGCCTGCATTCATCCGACCACATTTCAATGAATTGCCGTGTCTCATCGTTGTGGTGTCATGGCATTGTTTCATGAGCATTCACTTACACTTTTCTGAACGTAGCTTTTTGTCATTCTGTCTTTCACTGTCATCCTACTTTTTACTGCTAAAACAATCTGTGTACATATATTTGTTGTAATATGTATATATATATATACGTATTATATATATACATATATATCTTTATATACAGTGTATATTTCTTTTCCTTACTGAATTGTGTTTTATGTATTTGATGTAGGCACCACCATCACTTAGACAAATTCCTAGCATTGGTAAAATTTTACTTTGCATTAAAGTTGCTCCTGATTCTTCTAAAGAGAATTGTGTTAAAAAGCTTTTAGGATGACGTCAGGCATAATGAGAAAAAGAAAATTGTATAACAAGCGTTTTCAGCTGAATTAAAATAAACTTTCTAACAAGTCAGCAGTTGGAACCTTTTCCAAACTCTTTGATAAGACGACAATCGTTGCTTTGAATTTGTCCAGTAGCTTCGTTCTTATTTTGTTTATATCACGTGACCATCAGCTACGGTGGGCATTTTGGTCTAATTTTTCCACTCCGAGCACAGAACTTATTCAGACTGAGGAAACTCAGAGGGCTCAGTCCAATTGCAAACAAACCGAGACCACCTCAAAAGATGGGTCCGGGAGCGGTTCCTGGTCCCAGAAGCCAGGGTCCGCTCACGTGTATTCAGACTGAAAATTTGTTACAAATTATTGGGGGAAACAAACTCTGGTTCACTTTAACTTTATCTAAATGTGTCCAGTATGAATGCACTTTAAATGTTGTACTTGATGTTGATACAGATGTTCAAAATTGTTCAGCTGAATTTAAACTTTGAATAAGTGAACTATCCTGACAAGGATAGCAAAGAGTACGACTTCTTCCGGTTGTTGCTTTGCCCCGCCCTCGTAACTCCTAGCCAATGACTGAAGAGATCTTTAGTCATGTACTTTTGTTTGCAAGCTTTGGTATATAATAGAAAATCTTACTTGTCGGAATACAGACCAAAAGCAAGGTTCAGGACTCGATCCCGTCCAAATTAGGTGGAATGTTTCTGAACTTTTCCAGTTCAGAATACATCAACCATTCACACCAAACTACCAAGAAATATATCTCTATAAATCCGTTTAATAGGTCTGGCTAAGTTTTTTTCTTCTTTTCTTTTATGAGTCTTAACTAAAAGGTGTTGCAACGCAGCAACCACATCACATTGACTTACCTCCATTCACAGAGCCTCCAAATCTGTTTGGAGCCCCCCCAGGGAAGGCCAGCTCCCACATAGCTCTGTGCTAATAACATGTAATACCAGGAATCAACTATATATATAAATATAAATATTTCCTTAGTGCAGTTGTTTGACGAGGCTCGACTAATCAGTAAACCCATAAGGTTGCCATGTGCTCTGCCACTTTGCTCCTTCAGCTTTCAAGCTTCAGCGCGGCACATTTTTCTCTTTATCCTCCCTTACATGCCAGCTGTGCTTCTGTCAAGCAGGTGGGCGCACTTATTCCTGTTCAAAATACATTACTTAGTACTGGGAAAAAGAAAAATCAAATAAAAGGTCATGCTTTCTTTGCTTGAAATTTGCCAGAAGAACTTTATGACCCTAAACTTTTTTTTTTTATGACAAACAGACCAACATCACTCAACACCACTATCCTCTCAGCTCTCTTAATATCTATGCCGTTTATTAATGTTGGGTGGTTTATTTGGGTAATCTATCAACACTTGTGTCTGCGTGGCTTCAAGGTGTTCCCAACTCATCCTCTATCCAAAAAAAAAAAAAAAAAATCCTGACGTCCACCTCTTCTCCGGTTTCAGAGAGGCCCTAAAAATGTTGTCTTTCAGAAAATGTCTCCTCCTTGCTTCTGAACGTGAATTGCCCCCTTCACGGCACCCCCTCCTCTTTGATCTGGTCAAGGTCTGCGTACTTCCTCCCTGCTTCCTCCGTGACCTCTGCCGTATTCCAATCCTGAAATATCACTTTGAGTGCCGTTTTCTCCAAATGAGGATGCGCTTTGGCTTCTGCACTAATACTGAAATTGAAATACACTGACAGCTTTATATCAGGAATATTCTTCGCAGAAGTACAAAGCCGACTCTTACATGCTTAGGCAATTTTTCACGGAGCAGGTGCTGAAAGAATCTGCTGATATTCTGGTGTTCAGTGTAAAGAGCACATGAGGTCAACTGTGCAGTCGGCTTTAGAGCAAAGAACGTAAGACGTGTCACACTGTTCTGCTATGAAGTTGACAGAAAGAAGAAGTATTTGTGGAAAAAGCAAAGTCTGAACACATTATTCCATTAGACCAGTTTGATTTGTCTGTTTTTTCCCAAAATTTCGGTTGAACAGCAACTCAAATACAATTTCTTCCTTTTTTTTTTTTTGATAACCATTTTAAATTTTTGTTTTGCATGGTCGGTTGCGAGTACCATATTTACCGCAGTAGAGGGATAAGAAGCATTGTAAATTGAATGGTCTATTTTTGAACTTATGCCATATAAAAGGCTCTCTGCATAATAAGACACACTTTTTTTTTTTTTTAATTAAAGGGTAACCAAACCCTAAATCAACATTTTTGGCCAGTTGACATCTATAAATGGGGATTTAAAAGAGCTGTCTGTTGGTCATTGCAAAATTTTTGACAAATAAAAATCTTGAAAATATAGTCAAAATCCGTCTGTTTGCCCCCTACAGGTTAAAATTAGGTATTAACCATATAACAAACCATATAAGTCTCACGTCATGATTTGCAGCTCCAGTAATGATATCGGTCCTGTTACCCAGCTCCACCCCTCTGACCAGATTTTTTTTTTAAATTTCAGCTGTTTTTTTTTAAAAGTCAGCCTCCACCTCCCCTGTTTGATGACACTTTAAGGCTTTTTAAGTGCTGCTTGTAATGCTGTAACTTCAAGCTTGTTGTGTTGGACGACCACCCTCTCAGGGTCCAACCTTCTTCTGACTGTTGGGATTGGGTTCGTTGACCCTTATGGCTAGAGGTGTGTATTAGCAAGAATCTGGCGATACGATACATTCCTATTAGAGTATGACTTAGAAAAAAACATGCTTCAAAGGTTATCTGGTTACTCTAAATTGTCCCTAGGTGTGAATGTGAGTGTCTGATTTTGGCTCAGCGATAGACTGGCAACCTGGCCATGATGTATCCTGCATTTGTCCAGAAGTGGACAGGTTAGGCTTTTTGCACCTCTGTGACCCGGTTTAGAAAATGGATGACTTAGAAAAAAAACTAAGTAGTTAATTTTTCATGATAACAAAAACCACGAGGCTGACAGAATCAATGAGACAGAACATTTAACAGAACTCCAGATCTTGTTCTTCTGGTGCAGTGTAGAACTGCTCAAAGTGAGCTGTGCTGCCAACTAGTGGTCGGGGGTTTAGGTGGAAAACAAAAGTAACACACTGAAAGAAAATAAAGAAATAATTAAATTTTAAATTAGTATCGGCAAATGAAGTATCACAATACATCACCAAATCGAGTTTTCCCTACATCCCTACTTATGACCCCAACTGGACAAAGATGGTAAAACCATGGATGAATGGACAGTTTGCACAAATTAATTTATAAGGGCCGGAGCTCAACTAAACTCCTTTAAATTTATATTTCCATAAAAAAGTTGGTTTCCAATTCTCCTTTCTGTGCTTCACAGACAAATCAAAAGCAATACAACTTTTGCCTGTTGTTGTGTCTGTTTGAATAGGCCGTTCTCCGATCCCCTTGATAAATCTTTTTTCTGGATTCAGGCCCTGATTTATTTTGTACCATTGTCACACGGGTATTGAGTTGAACAACGGAGCTCCACGGAGTGACAGGGGTTACAGCTCGAGGTCTCCCAGCAGGTCGCAACACATTTGCCCCATTCAGATCCTGTGTAGAACAACTTTAATGGGCTCATCCGTTTAACTTTTATGGGCTAGTCTGAAAGACTTGTGGGCCACAAAACTCTGGATTATATTGGCAGCTGAACCATAGTGCGTGCAGGACACCCAAAATAAATGGGGTATAACTAGTTTTGCATCTGCAACAGCTGACTTTATTTTGGCCTCGTCGATCAGCGGTCTTATAAAAAAAGAGCACATGTGTGAGTGAAATTTGCAATTAGAAGGTAAAACTAGTTTGTTTGTTTGTTGGAGTGATATGAAAGCAGATCTTTTAGACTGCTGCTAATAAATGTTTGGTATTTTGTCAAGTAATAAAGAAGCATTGGATAATAGAGTCCCACTCCGATCGTCTTTTTGATCCATTTTAAAAGCGTTCCCAGTGGTCTTTTAATTATGATTACGCCATTTTTAGCCAAAATCCAAAAATCTGTGTCGTTTCTAGAACATAGTATCGACAGATTGGTAGTAGTTCCTTAGAAATTGGCTTTTGAGTTTCGGTTGAGAGTGTTGGAGCAAAATTGTAACACTCTACACTACAGTAAAGTATTACAAACAAAAAATCAAGGGCAGAAATATACGTCTTACAGAAAAAAAAAAAGAGTTATAGTTTGTTTTCCTTCTACTTATGCATCCAAAAATGATTCAAGATAATGCACTTTTTCTTTTATAATTTTTTATAAGTCCTTCCCCAATCCTTCACCCAGATGCACCCAAGTCTTTATATGCAGTTCTTATTTACACAATCACTGCGTCTCTTTGGCGTCCTCCTCCATTAAGGTGAAAGCAGTCTGAAGTAGATCCGCAGGTCATCAATGTTCCGTCCACAGGTTGCACACACGTGTCTTACCGGATCTGTCCAGTGACGGTACAGAAGATCTCACCCAACGGTAGATAGATTTCACGGTGGGCACTCTTCTCCAATGGCTTGGTAATCCTGCGGCTGTCAAAATTGTATGTGTGGCTCACTCAGGAATCCTCACTCAGCTCAGGCCTCTCACAGCTGATTTCCCGAGAGACTCTCCTCTCATTTGTGATGTTTGTAATCAGTCTGGCACCTGGGTGACAGGAAGTCTCCAGGTAGCCATGATTGTAGTCCAATGCACCTTTGAAAAAAAGTCCACCACCATTGATTCAAACACAAACATCGAATCAAAAGAAAAAAACATACAGAGCCATTTGAACCAGGGTTATCACATTGAAAAGCCGTTACTGAATTCTATCATTATTCCATCAGTAAAAAGACATTCCTGTTCAAATTTAAATGTAAACATATATGTGGCAATGCTACAAAATAAGTCTATCCCCATCCCATCATCCATCTTTTTGCGTGCTCTCCTGCTAGCTTACAACCCAAACGTAACATTTCTTGCCCAACAAAAATTGTGACGAATATTGAAGCTATCCGGAGGTACAACTTTGTGCCAGATGCTAGCTTGGATGAGGAAAACAAAAACATACACGGATCTAGTCGTCTGCAAGTGGATGCATCAAAATGAAGCGGAGCTGAAAGATTGCGGCTTTCCGTAGTAACTTGATGGTCACAGTTACAAACTTTTTCCAATTACATCTTTATGTCAACTCCTGATTCATGAACAGTTGACTAAAGAAATACTCAGAAATGCAGTTTTAAGCTTAATTTCTTCATATATGTCCTCCATTATGAGAAAAATGCCTCAAGAGCATGTTAAAAATACCAAAAACAGGATTTTCATCAGTGGGCCTTTAAGCTATGCCAAAGTATTTCAATTCATATAAAGTCCATACTTTATATGAAGTATAAAGCAAACTGGTAAGGATAAGTTTGCTATTGCGTGATCCAAAGTCAAACTTTAGGCTTTGGGCAAAAGCCTCTGAATAATTTGTTTTTTAAAAGGGTTCACAGTTAATTGTTGCACTAACCTCCAAGACCTGCAGAAAAAAAAATAAATAAAAAAAATAATCAGGCTTTTACCTGCAAAAAAGATATTCTACAGTTATTTTTGATGCATGTTTACCAAAACTCCAACAACGTTGTTCAGCTTATTCACAGGAAATTGTTTTAAAAGTCTTGTGATTCTGCTTTTATGCAAATTAAAACTTTTTTTTTTATATAAAAAAAAGGGCATTCCCTTAAAAAAATATCTAAAATCTAAAGAAAATAAAATAAATGACTGCCAAAACATAAATCTGTATGGATGTTGTTGTAATTGAACTAATGGAAAAACGTTTTGTTGGTTTTCACAAAAAAAAAACAACTTTAAGGTCCGTCTCAGATCTTTGTGATATATCCTAATTTAATAACCTACAGCAAAAGTTCTCTCCGAACTCTCTGTATGACATTCCTCCATGCCACATTAATCTATCTATCTAATTGCAAAATTTGATTCCCCTCAGTGATCCTAAGATGACTTCGGCTCGCGGCAGTTTGTTTACTCTATTTTATAATTTTCATCGCTAACAGAGCAGCTTGCCACAGACTGAGGCTGAAAAGGAAACAGATAATGCTTGGAAATGAGATTTCACCAAAGCCAATGAAGCGCGGAATCCAACATCTAAATGACAGAGTATGAGAGCTGCACGACCGTAGCAGAAGAAATTAAAGCATTAAATGGAGTGTTGTCTTTTGCTTGACTTTCATTTTTTTAAATAAGAAGGTTACTTTCTGTGGTTTTTTTGAAGGTCGTTTGTCGGTCTGAGATGACCGAAAATGACGTAACTCAGTAAAATCCTTTAATTACAAAGGAAAAATATGGAAAAGGACAAAAGATGAAGAAAAGATAAGTGCCAAGCAATCTGTGATTTACATTAGTCGTCCGATCCTGCGCCATGATTCATGCGCTTTGAAGAATTTGTTTTTGAGTGGCGGCTGGCTGCTCCACACATGAAAGGCAGAAGAGATGGTTGCTTGGCTGAAGGTCAGAATGGGCAGATGGACTTTTGGCTGCTCCGTGACCTACGAGCGTACATGTGAGCCAGGGCATGCTGTTTGATTGGATTAGATAAGGTATGCTTTGTACCCATATCTCTGCAAGGAGCTGATTACACTCAGTCATGGACACGCACATGTACGACTGCAGGCACTGCAGACCCTTGTTGTTCTTGTTATAGTAATTGCATGGAATCTAACTGAAAGACAGCATGCTGTTTCTGCGCGGTCGGGACCGTCTTCAGCAAAACGTCATCGAATTAAGTTCATGCGAGACAAGCTGATGAGTAAGCAGAAAGTCTTACGCGGAGCGGCTGGTGTCGACCAAACAAAATCAACCAGAGGCACACAGATATAAGACTTTAATGGGATTCACAGGTGTGTAATCTGTCACAGGCCTTGTCATAAATCAGCCCCAGGCTAACGTTAACACCAACAAGACTGGAACTTCTATTTCTGTTAGTTACAAATGTAAAATGGCTTTAAATACATAGAATGAATCAAGAAAAACACAACACCTAATCACTGGGATTACTCAACCAACATTCATTCTTTAGTCTCATTTTTTGTGAAGTGCTTCTTCAAACACATTTTTAGACCTTTCTAGTCTCCGTAATTTCAACTAAGGAACCAAAAACTCATCTTTTTTAGGTTTTACTAAGGACTCTTGTAAACACTGACATGTGTAATATCCATTTTGGTTTGTTCGTGTTGTTTAAGTGTTTTCTACGACTTGTTGCTCACAGCAAACCTATAGAAAAAAAATGTGTATGAAAGGTTTAACTCTACCGACTCACCGACTGGTCTACCAGATTGTTTATTTAAGACAGGGACAACATATTGTGTATTGATTGAACATTTAAAAATGCAAATATATAAGATTATAGCCTTTCAAGCTAATTTCCATCTTTAGTCCCTATAAAAAAACAAAGTTGATGGTCTCTAGTAAAATGACAAATTAAATCAATACAGAAAGGATAGAAGACAGCAGAAATAGAAACAACAAATGGAGTTGTAAAAAATATAGATACAAAAAACATAACAGCAAATTCATAAAACGTAGAAGCAACTATTAAGAATAAAAGTAGAAAAAAGGAAACAAAAAATAGGTAAATAGACATTACAGAAAAACAAAAACATAGCAAAAAGACCATAAAACTGAAACAAAACAAACAAACAAAAAAAAATGTATACTGAACTGTGTTGGCAGATTTGATTGTCTAATGATTTTATCTGTTTGCTAAATTAGCTCAGAGTTGTTAAATTTCTAACAGGCCACCTGCGCCCCCCCCCTTACAAGTTTCCCCATTTTTTGCCTGCAGACAGTCTGTATCCACCCATGAAGGCAGTTATGACAAAGGCATTAAAAGATAGTTCAACTGGCCAGACCTGGCAACATCTTAGTCAAGCCAGTACTTATTGTCATGAATCAGTCTGTTTCCCCCTCAGACCACCAGAGGGAGCCATCACCTGAGATCTGAATCTCTCCTGAGTCTCATCTTCACTACATTTCCCATAAGCCTTTGCCTGCTGTTCCAAGACCTCACCAGCTGTTCCTCATTCAAGCAATCACCACAAACACTTATAAGCAGATTGTGCCCAGGTGTGAAGTCTTGTTCTGGTTTTTCCTGCAATTCTGAGCGTTAACTCAATCCGGCCTGTTCCTGTTTACGCCTGCCTCGACCCCATCCTGTCTTTGACCACTGATCTGTCTTAGCCTCTGACAAACCCTTCGGCCAAGTTCACCATGTCTTACCCAAGCTTCTAAAGACTGAATCCATCTGACTCTTGTTACACTTATACGGCTCTACTTTGGACCATAAAGGACTGACTCTGTAAAACAGATTTTCTTTAAGTCACCTTTTCTTAAGTTGTCAAAAATAATTAAACATGTTCATGTTTGTATTTTGTCTTAGAATTTCAGTATTTCGGTATTTAGGGAGTGTGTTGGCGTGCGGATGACGGTTTTATATTTCAAAACTCAACATGCACAAACAACTTTGCCCCCTGTTGATTCACATTTATTTTGTAGCACAGTTTGCACATGAAAATTCTGATTTTCTTTAACAGGTCTGCTTTTCATCCGCAACACAAATCAAGACAGAAAACAAGTCAACGCAGTAACAAGAAATTGCTTGTTCAACCACTTATTACTGATATTCTCTCCATTGGAGCCTTGAAAACGTTTTTCTGAGAAAAGTTTCATTTCAACCACAACCAGCGACGATAGAAAATCAGTTACGACTTCAAAGACACATTTGATTTTGAACGTGACAAATGGGTCAAACCAACCCAGGAAACACAGTGGTTGAATACTTCCTCTGCATTGAAAGTTCCAAAGCCCATCTCTTTGTGTAAATTTTGCATGAAAGGATTCAGCCCAGAGTGAGGTAAATCAAAGAATTTTTGGGAGGAAGGGAACAAGTCATCACTTCTTCAGGCGATGAGGAAGTGGGTCAATCCGACCTGTTGAGGGTTTCAAGAGTTTTATTAAGAATTGACTCCAGCGGGGAATCGTGACATCTGATTGTAGACCGGCTGTACTTTCCCAACAAGCCAAATTACCCCCTATAATGCTGTGACAAAAGGGTATCTTTAAAGTCAGACCACACTGTTGTTTGAAGTGTAACCAGAGATCTGTCATAATATTAACGGATTTTTGAACGCACTTCTTACTAAACAATAAATATATAAAACGCAATGTTCACATCAGAGACCAGTATTCTCTAAGAGACAATAAAAAAAAAGTATTTTTATTTATTTTGTCTGCTGGTCTGCTTTGAGCAAAATTTTTCCAGATGTCTCCTGGAAAGTCTCTGCAAAGCAACAGAAAAGTGTTTTTCAGCCAACAGCTGCAAGTCTTTGCTCTGTTTTCCATCTTGTTTTTTTTATCGATGAAAAGTTGAATTAAAAGATTGTTGATGTCGTAAATGGTGATCCATTTCAGTGTGGGATTCTGTTGTCGCGGGCCTTTAATTTTGTGCTCTGACAGCTCCGAAAATGAAGAAAACACACAAGAGATGGAGGTTCGATCTGTCATTTGATGTTACTGATGCTGTGAAACGCTCCCCCTAACTGCGAACATAAGACATTCCCTTGCACAGCTGGAAAAGTAATTAAAAACCGAAGCGTATCTCCAGACACATGATGATAACAACAACGTCCCCGCTGCTTAACATAAAGTAGGAAATGTAATCACGGAGCAGATTTTGGCTTTGAGTTGTGTTTGAGGTGAAACTGAGGTGTGTAGGTCTTACTGCTGCTTTGTGTTGTGTGAACCAAAGTCATTTTTTATCTTCTGAATAGACGAACATGTTTGATTTGGACTCGCGTGTGCGTACATCTGTGTGTGCGTTCCTCTCAAGAGCTCGCCTAAATGTAATCTTGTGGAGGACGTGTTTACTGAGGAAGTCTCGACTGCGCCGAGAAACAACTCAAGTACTGACAGACTACCTTATGTATACTCAGAGGAGATTGTTTGAAATGAATCACATGCAGACGGGGATAGAACATGTATACAAGAAAAAATATAATTACTCCATCACCTAAATATTTTACAGAGGGCCAAATAAATATCTGAGACAGGAAATTAGATCCGTTTATAGCAGTAGAATTTACCTGATACAACATTAAAATATCAGATTCTAATAGAAAAAAAACAATAAAAAAAAATCATTTGTTTTCCTTGCAAATGGAAAATCTGCAAGTGTAAATATGGAAAATCCCATTATAGTTTTGATTTTTTCCAGCATTTGAGGAAACATTTGTAACGATGGCATGCCACCAGTACAACAGCTGTTGTTTGTAACTAGCCTGGCAGGAAATGGGAAAATGACTGAATATTTTTCATTTGTATCTGTCTGCACTCATCTGGTAATCAGTGGACGATCCTCCGTTCACTCGGGATGAATCAGTGTTGACTTGAAAGTTTTGCGACTTGGTGAAACCAAAGAGACAAATTCAAACAGTGAGAAGAACAGAAACACATGGCTGGGTCTCTTTTTGATACGATCTACCAAATTTATATAAAATGTCATAGTGCAAACAGGAATTTATCAATTCACACATTTATGACTTTATCTGTCTGTTTGAATAATGTTTTGCAGTCAAATTATTGAGTGTTTGCACAAAGTGTTTTTTGAATTACAGGTTGCAGAAGCAAAAAAAAAAATGCATTAGAACGAAGAGAAAAAAATCATATGTAAGTCTCACTTTGAGGAGGAATTTCTTTAGGAAATGATTTAACAAAATACAGGAACCAGAATGGACATTTTATCTTGAAAGACAAAACACAATAATGGAGTAGATAACAGTAATAGACTGAATATGTGCACTCTTCACTACTGCAACACACTGAGGCTGATTTAGCTTCATGAAGCATTCAAATAAGCTCGTAAATCAGTGCAACATATGAATGATTATGCAGATAACCATAGAATAAAGAATATGCCGATAAGTCAACCAAACTTTATATCTCAAATCTCTAAATCTGTTTAATTCCTCATTCTCTTTGTTGCTTTGGAACAGTTCCACCAAGCCCAACATAAGACTGAGTGTTAATATTA
Source organism: Oryzias javanicus (assembly GCA_003999625.1). Classification (NCBI taxonomy): domain Eukaryota; kingdom Metazoa; phylum Chordata; class Actinopteri; order Beloniformes; family Adrianichthyidae; genus Oryzias; species Oryzias javanicus. Next base: position 27,904,391 of record CM012449.1, on the reverse strand, counting down.
GTAGCAAATAGTGGTACAGCTCTTGTTGCTATTTATTAAAAAAAAAAATAATAATACAAATCACAAATAAGTTGCACCCCCTGAAAATTTGGCAAAGAATACAAATTATATTCAGAAAAATACAGTTTTATTAGGTATAAAACATGACACAAAGCTGCACTTCATGTAAAATTGCACACTGCAAATCACTGCAGACTTTCTGCAACTCACTGTAATTTATTGCAGATTTCTCATGCAGTACTCTCTATACAATACTGCATACTCTCTATGCAGACCTACCAACTTTGATCAAAGCAAACATTAAAAGAAAAAAATAGGAATTAAAGTTGAAATCATCTATGCTCACAATACTAGTACAATACTATATGTATGTATTCTAATATTATATAATCAAATAATTAATTCTTAAGATTTTTTTGTTTTGTAGTCTTGTGCAAAAAATCTATTGAACTTGATTATCTTCATTTTATGAAATGTGCTTTTTGACTGTCATCGTTATTGCTTTAAAGAGCTGACTGAATATAAGAATTGGACCGAGTGACCACCCCCGTGTTTTTAACGGGATATATCTGCTGGTTCCAAAAAAACAAAATCCTCCTATAGACTTCTATAGACAAATAAACGGCTATTACTCAGTTATTCTATTTGTCAGAATAATAACCATTTTTGGTCTGCTAACTGTTTTTAAACATGTTCTTGGTAATCTTTACGATTTTTTTCACAATATTTTTTTTTGTTATTGCAAAGTATTCAAGTTATAAACTGACCGCTCGTTGACGCTCAACATTTGAAATGTTTGATTAACAGATTGTATCCAGTCTGCTTTTTACGTGATAGGGGTGTGGATTTCCAACAAGCTCACTCCTGATTGGCGGGAATGGTTGCCATATAAACATTGGCTATGTTTCCATTACACATTTGTGCAAAACCTTATTGAAATTCAAGAAATGTAAAAAAAACACAATTTCGCAATTACATTATGACCATTAAATCACAATTATGCAAACTAACTCACGTAAGAAATCATTCAAAAACATGGCGATGTATGTGAACAAAACTTTGATTTACAGCAGGCACATTCAAACTTCTACAAACAGGATTAGCGCTGGTCATTATTTTTCAAGGAAGACGTTGGCGTCTTATCCAGGCCATGGAGCGGCGAGCTACGTGATAAAAAGATTTTAGGAAACCGTGATTGGTGATAGGGGACATGACACGGCATCCAGGTGTTGGTCATGTGACTCATTTAATTCTAAAAAGTAAAATGTTTTCTTTGTAGATTTGTAAAATGTATCAATTTCAATACACTTCAAAAACCAAATCATCCATGCACAAAATATTGTTTTTGATTTTTTTTTTTTTTAATTTGTTGTTTCCATTTGGGAAATTTATTATCACAAATAAAATTTGCGCAGTTTCATAGTCAATGTAAATGCAGCGATAAACTCAGACAAATTCAAACCAATTACTGCTGTTGTCTGGCTCCAACATGGCAGCATCTTTATTAAAAAAAAAAAATGGTGACCAAATTGACTACATTTCCTTTGAGACATCCATTTTCTATAGTTTACATCTTTCAATTTCAGTCCAGTTAAATATGCAGTCAATAGTTTAAATACCATCTTAGAAAATAATTTAAGGTCCAACGACTGAACTTTGCTAACTTGTGTGGCATCTCTAGAAATCTATAATAAATAAAATAGTTGTTTGATTTTCTGTCAAGCATTTTTATGCCACTTCAAAATACAAAAATGTTAGAAAAAAACTTTCAGTTTTCAGACTTTTGGTTCTAACAAAAGCCCCAAACTCAGCCTGATCACCACTGGTTTGTTTGCAGAGTTTCTCATTTAGTCACAGAGCGATTGTTTACTTCCAGTAGTCCCTCATGACCCCGTTGCCCCGGCCCCTCCTCTTTATCCCACTTTCTCACTCTCTACTCAACGTTCCGATTTTGTCACCGTGCGAGTGCGGCGGTGTCTGAGCGGTTCCGACTGCGAGAGCTGGGATGTAGTCACTTCTTTTTAATCAGTATGCTTACACTAAAATGCTTGGATGTTTACACGGATGATGACATTTTTTCACTGTGCCAGAAAACAGTCCATTTCATGGCTGATTTACATGGCAGGCAGCTGCCTAAAACGCAGTAGATCTGTTTTCTAGAGACAAACATGGTCGTAGTTAATAAATAGTTGAATCTTTATGACAGGACCAGTTTAAGTAATGGATAAACTGGGTTAAGATGTTTGCTGGTATATTTGGCTGATGGATGAATTGACTTCTTCTCCAAGCAAATATTAAATAAACCAATTGTGCCACATGGAAGAGTGAGTACTAAACCCAAGACAACGTCATCGTAGTTGTTGCCAGAGAAAGTTATAAATAGATGAAATGCCATGAAGTTCAGACAGTGTTTATAAAAAAAAAAAAAAAAGATTTCCTGTAATTAGTAAATTACTCATGATCGAAGTGGATCGTTTAAGTTATTTTTGGTACTTCGCAAAATTTCCAAATAAAATTTGACGCAATGTTAAAGCTCCAGAAATCTTTGCCCTTTGTTTGGTGCAAATGTTCTGGGTTGGTGTTAATTTGTGAGACTGGGAGTCTAGACTTAACGAAAGCAAATGTGCAGTACTCTGTCAGTGTCTGTTTTAATTACAGCAACAAAAGACCATGCCACCATGACCGTCCCTAAACACATCGTACCAACTCTCACTGCAACATTTTCCTGAAAAATCCTGATAAGATTGAACACATGCAAAGATATTATTAAGTACAATTTTCATAAAGGTTTCGAAAAAACACAAATTTTGAGGATGATAAAAGCAGAGAATTTTTGTTTTTAAGACCCGCTCTGATAAAAATTGTGCTTTTGATGTTTTTAATTCATTCTTGTGATGTTTTTTTCTGATGATTGAGGAAAAAAATGAATCTTAAAATTGCATTTCAGTGTATTTATGTGAGAATCAGGAGTATCCAAATAAATGAAGTGTGATAGAGTTGTAGCAGTAACATTGAAGCTACAATGGTAAGCCATAAGCTTCCTGTTTCGCTCCATTCTGATGCATCCACTATTAGATCCACGTATGCCTTCGTTTTCCTCGTCCAAGTAAATATCTGTCTCAAAACCGTAAACCAGTGCAGGGTCGCTCTAATTTTGCTCTCCATTGGATCTTAGGTTGTGGTTGTGAGAGCCTGTAAGCTAGCCAGAGAGCATGTGATGATGGGAAGTGTAGATGGGCTTACTTCACACCAGCTGCAACTCAGAAGTTAATTTCTAATGAACTACAGCCACTCTGTAGAATTTATGTCCCCAGAAAACGACTTTTTAAATTTTGTATTTTGTCCAAAAATGGCATAATTAATAAAAAAAATCATTAGGAAGGCTGTAACCACTTTAGTGGAACTACATGGAAGAGGCCTGAACTTTGGTAAACCAAAAAAAAAGTTTCAGTTCAGATGTGTTAAAAGTGTTAATCCAAATTTACCAACACTTTTGAATGCCTGAAAGGATTCAAAGGATTAAGATAGTTGGCTTTTGTGGAGGACTTTAAATATCTTGGGGTCTTGTCATGACTCAGGGAAAATTGTGGAGCGTGAAATCGACAGGCGGATTGGAGCGGCGTCTGGCGTCATGTGGTCGCTGCACCGGTCCGTTATGGTGAAGAAAAAGCTGAGCCAGAAAGCAAAGCTCTCAATTTACCAGTCGATCTTCGTTCCAGTTCTCACCTATGGTCATGAGCTCTGGGTCATGACTGAAAGAACAAGATCGTGAATACTAGCAGCTGGAATGAACTTCCTCTGATGGGCGGCTGGGCACTTCCTCAGAGATCGGGTGAGAAGCTCGGTCACTCAGAGAGAGATCGGAGAAGAGCTGCTTCTCCTCTTCATCAAGAGGAGCCAGTTGAGATGGTTTCCAGGCATCCTGGAGGCATCTGGTTCGGATGCCTCCACAATGCCTCCTTAGGGAGGTGTTCCAGATATGTCCCAATGGACAGAGGCCCCGGAGAAGACCCAGGACACGCTGGAGAGACTGTCTCTTGGCTGGCCTGGGAACGCTTCAGGATCCCCTCAGAGGAGCTGCAGGATGTGGCCAGGGAGAGGGAAGTCTAGATAACTTTGCTTACACTGTTGCCCCACGACCCGGTCCCGGATGGGTGGAAGAAGATGGATGGATGGATAGTCTAAATGTGATTCTATTGAATCTTAATGAAAGTCATTACTGCTGGGGCTGCATGGTGACTCAGTGGTTACTACCTTCGGCCCAGTTCGGTACCGTTCAGGACAGGAACCTTTCGGTATAGAGTTTGCAACTTCTCTGCCCCCCCCCAGTCCAAAAAATTGCTTAATTGGTTAATTAATTACTCTAAATTCTCAAGTTATGGGTGTGTATGGTAAGTGCGATTATGTGCCATGGCTCCTTCACCAGATTAGGATCTGGCAACCCAGTATCCCCAAAAGGGATAAATCAGGCTAAGATAATGGATGGATGGACAATATTGCAATTTTTTTTCTTCCACATTTCACAAATCATTTTTCTGTGTAATTTTTTTTTGTATAAATGAGCTCTTACTGGTCCATGTCCCCAATAACAATACCTACATGCTCATATGTATAGTTTTGAAGTCATTACGGAGTGATTTTTGTGCCATTATTCTAATTAAAACAATTTTCAATCAGCTTGTGGACTGAGGAAGAATTTCTGACCAATCAGCATCAACATTCATGTCCATGTCTGTGATTGGCTGCCTTTTGTGGCACATTTTTAACACAGTATCCTTCTATGTTTTGAGTGCAGAAAAGAGGGAATTTTTCTTGAGTGAGAATTGTTTTTATTCCATGTATTTTTAAGTTTCAGGAGTAAAATTTCTTTGTTTGCTCGTATTTTCGAGTTTCACGTGCATTATTCTGTTTCAAATGCAACATAATTTTTTGAGCACACAGAATTTTTTAGTGTGAGTGAGAGTTGCACTTGGAATAATGGCTCCATACACATTACAGGTGAATGTTTTTGCTCTGAAAGCCTGGCGTCTCAGTTTTCTTTTCACCTCTTCATCCATTTCCAAAACTCGCTGAATCCCTCTTTGGGGTCATGAAGCCTTTCCATGGACGGGTCACCTGTCTGTGGCCTCACAGTATCTCACACATTCACACCGTGGGCTCTTCAATTACCCAACGAAAATACATGTTTTTGGAGTGTGGGAGGAGGCCAGAGTGCCGCACATGCAAACTCCACACGGAAAGGTTTCCAGCTGGGATTAGAACCAGCACCTTCCCACTGGGATTAGAACCACAGCGGGAAAGCGCTCTCGCCTTCCCGCTGTGGTTCTTAGAGAGCGCTAACCGCTATGCCACCATGCACCCCAGTTTCTTTTTATCTTGATAACCTAATTTAAAGGATCGTGGACTCTGCAGGCTAATCTTTGTGATCACAAATCTTATCAAAAGACGTTTTGATCGCCGGAATGCATGATGTGGTGCAAAGAAAACAGTCGATCTTGAGTTATCTCTTTAATCTGGCTCGTGGATATGTGGTAACCAGCTCCTATCTGGTTCTGCATCTGCACTTTGTTTGTGCATGGTAAGCCCAGTGGGCATTCTCCCACCCACCACCGGCCGCTGTAGCACTTGCCTAACCCACATCAGTGCTCTCCTGCATGGTTCATATTAGCCCCCCCTCACCACCAGAGATCCGCTGCCTGGTCTGCCTCAGCAGATGAGAGCTCAGCGCTGCTATTGGAAGGCACGAGCGTCTGAAACAGGGCCAAAACAGAGTCTGACCTGCCTACCGCTGTGGACGTCTGATGTAAGGTCACCTCCCTGTGGTGCTGTGAGTGAATCCACACGCAGGTGTCTAACATCAGCTCATCTCACAGACCCAACTTTGGGTTCACGAGAGGTCGCTGCACCGACGTTTCAGTGACGGATTCTCTAGTTCTCCTGTAATGTCAGATTCTTCGAATTTAAAGATTTTTAACATTTTAAATACCACCGACTTGAAAACATGTGCTCCGCTTATATAAAAACACATTACGGGGAGGGGAAATATGACCTTTAAAAATAGAAAATACTCAGCAGCCTCTAGGATGGAACATCCATCAAGCTTTATATCATGAAAGCTTTAGACTAGCATAAGATGGAGCACAGACAGCTATAGTTTGTGTCATTTTTATCTTTCTCTCTGATATAAAACCTGTAAAAGAATTGAGATTGTGTGCAAAATGCTTGACAGCAATGTTCCAGCTGTGGAGCAGGTGGTAAAACTTACACTCGTGCAGTTTTACATTTTGACATTATCTTATACTGACTCTTATTAAAAATAAGCCTATAGTTGCATTGCTTCTTTGTTATTTGCAGTCTTAAATTGCTTAAAAATGAGCAATCGCATTGTTTTAGTTCCAGTTCTATTGTTGTGTCTGAATACATTAAATTAATTGGAATTTATGCTGCTAAAATAGGCTATAAAACTTGGACAATATGCAATTAACTGGTTTAGATTGGATTTTAATTTGATACATGTTCATTTGATCTCTTTTTACCACATTTTCTTACTTAAATTGAAACCGAACAAACTAAGACAAGATTCATTTTTCTTTACTGCATTTCTATAACCTACAGGATTTAAGTGAAATATGGAAGCGGTGCAAATCTTGTTCCAGGCTTTTTCTTTCACAGCTCTATTCTGACATATTAAAGACTTGGTGTCGTAGAATTTCGTCCGGACACAAATATTGCAATAATTTCTTCTCCCTGATCTGTTTTCAAGCAGTTGGTATTTCTGTGAATTGAAAATGAATCCATACATACATAACTGCTAAATCTTGAGTGTCTCATTGGTCAAAGTTTATCTGCTTCAGCCTTCAATGGCCGAGCGTTTTGTACAAAGAGCCCAAAAATTGATTTAAAAACACATATAGTGACGCATGATCGCAAATCACAAACTGCATATACATGCATTTATATAGACTTTATATTGGAGGCGGCTGCTTGAACATGTGTTTCTGAGGCCGGTGTGAACATAGCACTACACTCTGGAGCGACAAAAATACAGTAATTGGAATTTATTTAGCGAAAATAGGCGAGAAAAATTAGCTTTTAGCAAGACAATATCAAATTAACCAGATTAGATGGGATTATAAATCAATCTATCTTCATTTGATCAAGTTTTACCAGACAGAAAACGTAACTTTAAATTGTTCACTTGATGTTTGTTGATGATTATAAACATGTGTTGTAAGCTGAGCTTTACAGAATGCCACGATTCTTCTTCTTTATTGACCAGTCCAGCTGATTTTAAAGCAACAGGATCATTTTACACGAATGCCTTTTCCATTTCATTCAGTCTAGAAATAACCTTTTTTTTTATTTCACTGCCATATATCTCTCTTCTCTGTTCATTAGGTTTTTTTAGAATCCTTCTCTGCTTAAATGGTTCGCTGCTTAATTGTTTCCAGATGCATGGTTCAGATGAGAACCAGATGCTTCAGCTACAGGAAAGTCTTAAACTCTAATGAAAGTTTTAAGAAACACAGGCCACCTAACAGCTTTCATGTTGAAAGACTATCTGGATCCTGTATATGCATACGTTGGTAAGCTTCATTCTATAAGTGTAGTTGACAAAAAAAAGCAATCAAAAGTTTATTTCTTGCCATGAACTTTTTTTTTTCAAATCCCTGTCTGCCGCGGTTCCTCCTCCATGTTCCTCTGCCAGATTTATGAACTTTAAAACATTTAACCTTCTGCCATTAAAGAACACTCTTCACGTTTATGACAATGACTTACACGGCTAAAAATGAAAAAGCTGTGGTTTTTAAGTGATCAACATTTTCGTTTATGATCATTTTAGGAAGTTTGTTTTTATACTCTTGAGCAGGGGTGGGCAAACTACGGCCCGGGGGCCACATGCGGCCCCTTAAGATACTTAATCTGGCCCTCCAAATTAAAATACATTGAATCATTGTTTTATTTTCATTGTATTTCTGGTTCCTTCTCATGGATGGTGTTGTTTCTCTGGCGTTCGTGTGCGTTTTTTTCTGAGTCAGAAGGTGATTTTTCTGATTTCTTTGAGTTTGCATTTTCCTCTGAAGAACATCAACCCATTGGATCACCAAAAAGAGAACAAAAACCAAAATTTAGAAATTAAAATTCCCAAATTTTCTGTTTTTAAATGAATATATGTGAATTTTAATCCAAATTAAAGCATGTGTTTCTCTAAATTCCATATTATCTTTTTAGTTTATGAGGTTCATTATCAAATCACTCCTTCCATTTGCTCCTTGTCCGGCCCTTATGCCAAATTTTAGAACCCTTTCTGGCCCACAAATCAAAAAGTTTGCCCACCCCTGCTCTTGAGCAACTGACTAAATCGAAGTGATCTGAGGACAAAACTATGAACTCAGCAGCTTTTCTTTAAAGACCCTATGAAATCATCTTTTGATCTTTGGTAAAACGCCTTCCCAGTAGTTGTTTAATTGTGAAAAAAAAAAAAAATTCCTTGACATAATTTTTTTCTAAGCGGCAGAAGTTAGTTAGAGATTTGCCTTGGAGTTGTGGGCGGGACCATTGTTGTGGAGAAATCCCACTCCCTGTTCCTCTTCCTGTTCCTGAGAGTTTTCTGTTTACACTTTCTCCTGTTAGCTTACATCTCCTCATAATCACAAACAAACAAGTACAGTATTTTTCCAATTGCATTTTTTCCATCTACTTCTGATTCACAATGGCTGTGTTTCCATTAACTATGAAATTCCTCAAATTGGTTTGGTGATAGCATATTTGCGTAATGGAAACACGACAACTTAAAAGAAAAATTGTGTTTATCCTCTTGGAGGATATGGTTTTTGAGGCGGATAAAAATTGACATATTTGGCTAAACTGTAATCGAAACACCTTTTTAAAATTAAATAAGACATGACCTACAACCGGACTAAGCTGGCACCACATGAGGTCCCCACAGTATCTCACAGTTCATAAAAAATTGAGCGTGTCATGCAGAATTGTTGGATCCACAGCTCCTCTGTAATATTACGATTTCCCAAAATGACTTCATCCATAGCCGCTCCCATGTTACTAGCTTGCTGCTCCATGACCTGTAGAAGACGCCGACGTCTCCTTTGATAGATGATGACGAGCACTAGTGCCATAACAGAAATGTGAATGTATATGCTGTAAATCTAAGTATTATTCACATAATTATGAGTTAATAGAAACAGTGTAAATTCAAAATTGTGTTTTTTCAACATTTCTAGAATTTTGATCAAGTTTTACGCATATGTGAAATGGAAGCGCAGCTATTGATTTGAATAAAGAAATACTCAGAAATTGAACTTCAATCTTAATTTGAATTAAATCAGAAAAATCCAACAAAAATCTGTTAAAAACACCATCGTCATCATAGTGGGTCTTTAAATAAGCTTGCAAAATGAGAGTTCAATCTTCATTTGTTGTAAACTTCCATATAATCAAATCATCTTTATCTTAACTAGCCTTTAAACTCACTAAAAACAATTTCCTGAAGAGATGATTTAGTGACTGGTACTCAGTTTGACCCCTTTTTTTTAACGGATGTTTCACAGCCGTACAGGAATTTATTCAAAAAAGGTCACTTAAAGTCATACAAGGAGTTTTTTTTATTTATTTTTTTATTTCATTTTAATAATGGCATGAATGAAACTCAACATTAAATCTAATATCAGTTTCACAACTTTAAAAAGACCATAAAGTCTGCACCAAAGTAATTGTTTCCCCAAACGAGTAGGGAGTAACCTCTGTGTGTGTTTGTCGGGTGTGTGGCCGTGTCCGCTGTGTTTAAGGTCAACATGTTTGCCTTCTTCAGCGCACGCACACATGTGATAAGGTGTCTCCTGGTTATCTTCTGGCTCCATGAATATTAATGGTCCTCTGGGGTGCATGCTGGTGTTTTTGATTACCCCAGGCCTCCATATTAACCATTTCTTTAAAAACACATTCTTTACCCACGTCAAATAAAAAAGATAAAGTACATTTTTTTAACAGCTTGTATCAACTGCAATACCATAGGGGTTATGTCTTTGCCTTTGCTTCACGTAAATGTGAACAGAACAGAAATATCATGCTTTTTTAACTGTATTGCATAACAAACAAAGCATACACCACCCTACAGTGCACAAGATGTCTATTACAAACTAATAAAAGTATTGTAAATGTCTGCAGGACATCTTAGACAACTCTCTGTTAGATGTCTACCAATACTATTCCAATAGACAGATGTCTCCTAGTCATCAACTTGTGCCTTTTTAATAATTAAATATGTTTACATGTCTATTAGAATATTTTTTAAATCATTTACTAGAAATAAAACAAACTCTGAAATTTTACAGTTTGTTTCATTTGTGATTTTGTTCACACACAACTAGTAATCCCAAGATTCGACATTCTAAGAAGTTTCCAACATTCCTACTGAACTCTACCAGGAGTTAAAAGGTTTTAGAAACTTGAATTAAAACGGAAATCCTGCATATTTTTTATGTGTCAACAGCATAGTGATTCACAACTTGGGACATTTTAAAATCCAACATCGATCCTCTTTTGATCTATTGTAAAGGCATTTTTTTTTAAATTACGATTATAACAATTTTAGTCAAAAAACTCCCCAAAAAAATGGTGTTTTCTGGAACATAGTTTGTAGAGAATGGATTGTGACTTGTGTCTAAGTTGTGGGCAATACAAGTAAGCCTGCCACTACGTCCCATCATCCATTTGTTTAATGTATCTCCTGCTGGCTTAACCCAACACATCCCCAACCTAACATTATCGGTGTGACACAAATGGCGAGCAATATCGGAGCTATCCAGCTACATATAGTTTTGACCCAAATTGCTGCTCGGATGAGGAAAACAAAGACGTATATGGATCTATTTATCGGGTGAATGGAGCGAAGCAAAGAGCTTGTGGATTGTCGTAAGTTCCACGAAAAACCTTGGTCTGCTTCTCCTGATCACTAATCGCTTAAAAAAAACAAAGAAATACTCCAGAATGCAGTTTTAAGCTTAATTTTCTTGTATATTTCCTCCTTCGTTAGAAAAAAAATAGAAAAATAACAAGTTTAAAAACAGGATTTTCATTGGTGTACGTCTTAAAAACGCTCAAAAAAAAAATCCACTAAAGTGACACTGCAGAGCAACAGAAACAGGGTGGAGAAACATCTCCTAAATGTTGAACAAGTAGACCTAGAACAATAAGTTTTAGACACCATCAGACTGTCCTATAGGATTGCGGATTTGGTTGTATGTCTCTTTGCGAATACTTTCCTATTTGCATTATTGAAAGTTTGAAAGACGGCCTCTAAAGCGACCATTAATGCCCCTTCTAAATTATTCTTAATGTCACTTAATTAGCTTATTTAATTTGCCTTCCTCGAGAAAAATAGTGATGCAATTAGCTGTAGGAAAGTCGTCTGGTGGAGATCTAAATGAATCAATGCCTACCAGATGCTTCATGCATATCTGTAGCTTTAAACCTTGAAATACTGCTGGACATCTACCTTTACAGGGAATCAAATACTCTTGTGTACTTTTAGGTTTTTATCCTTTTTGCTCAAAAAAAAAAAAAAAAAAAAAAAAGTGTCTCACATGTTTGCTGTTAATCCACTCATAGCAATCTCTGCATCAGATGCGTGTTGTTTTGATGAGCTCGTCAATAGTGTGTGGGCTCCTTCCTTGCACGAGGTTGATGTGGTCTCTTTCTGTCTTTCATGTGGCGGTGGACATGTCACCGAGTCGCTGACCTGCATGTCTGCCGTCTCAGCGAGTCAAAAAAAAAAAAAAGGCCTCGGGGGGGTCTCCACCTTGTTTTCCTCATCCCCGCTTTCCTGTGAAGCGATGCCAGGACAATAGAGGGAGAGGGCCGTGTGCTCCACAGCAGCTGCGAAAGCTCAAAGCGTCTTTCAGTCCAGATTTCTGCAGCTCACCCACTTGCTGTGTTTTCTTTGAACCTACGCTTTCCTCCTTGCTGCAACTGCTCTAATGATCCGTGTCATTTCATCAATCTTTAACATGATGCATCCAATCACTGTCTGTAAAAAAAGAAAAACCCTGACAGCTGTTGAAAACCACGTCACGGAAATTCATGGTATAGCTACTAAAATAACTCCCAAGTCGGATGCATTCTATTCTCTTTATTATTAATGTCGTTGAGGTTCCTTAAATCAAAGAGCCTTTGAGAAGACACGCACACAACCCCACTTGTTCAAACCGACGTCACCTCTTTTTCCAGAATATATGTATAAATATCTGATGAAATTAAACAAAGTAGTCATAAATTTCAGTTTAAATGCCTCCCAGACAATAAAAAAAAGGTTTCCATGCCCCAGAGTTGCATTTTGTTTGACCAGGGTTAGAGACACAGTAGCAACAAACACAAAATGGGCTATTTGCAATGAGAACACAAAAATATTTAGGTTCCAATACAATCAGACTACAGGAAAAAAAAAATCATTCTCATACTTTTTTTTTGATGATCAGGTTTGTCCGCGCTGTTTGTGTCTCTGCTGAGGTGCATTCAAAAACATGAGCAAACCAAATCTGATTGATGTGTGCGATCATTTCCTAGTTGGCAAACATTTACATGCACACTCCATCATTTGTGGCCAGTTTGGATTGGCTAGTTTTAGTGAGAACTGCAGGAGAAAGAATTGTTTAACTGGGCACTCCGAAATGCAAGGAAAGATGATTAAAAACTGCGCTGCCCTCATTTAACCTCCTCACTGGCTGCAGTGATTTCAATTTTGCATCATGGTGTTTTTATTCTTGCTTTTTCCAAAGTAGGACTTTTTTTTTTTTTTTTTTGCATGGTTGCACAAGGATAGTTGTGGAAGAAGAAGTAGCTTGAGCAAATATCACACATCCGAGGTTTTTGATGTAAAGGCCACTGAGTCTCTCATACGGAGTGCGTCTCACTGTCTCGTCATCCAAAATGAATATGGAAAAATCACCGCAATTGTTGCCCTGTTCTGTATCACAACTGCCTTTTTCTCAGACCACAAAGTAACGATATTTAATTGAGCAGAACTAAAAGCATCCAGAAGTTTTCGGATCATCATTCACTTCTGGCACATTACATAAACACATACAGGCGTTTCCACAACTGTGAATCATCTTCAGTCAGTCAGTCAGAACGTTTTCTCCAAAAGGCTCCTGAAATCTGATGCAGGAACCACAAAGTGCCCCAGTTATCTTTGCTTTTTTTCCCTGCTTGTTTTACTGAGCATTCTGCCAAACTTTGGGTTTCTCCTGCTGATAAGACAGCTCCAATCATGTCTCACTCACAGACATGAAGTGTCAAACAGTAATTGGACCGCATTTTTACTCAGAAATACGATTTTTTGGTTTCCTCTTGCTGCCGAAAGTTTGATCTACCATAAGGTTTCTTAAACTAAACGCACTAAGAAGGAAATAGAAAAAATATTAGACCACACTGCAAAAATACAAAATCTCAACTAATATTTTTGTCTAGTTTCTAGTTCAAACTAACTTATCAGTAACTTTTCATTATGATGTAATGACTTGTTTTAAGACAACTTGAATAGCTCCTTGAGTCATTTTGATCCTAAAACATCTTATTTTAAATAATCTTTTTTAATAAAGCTAGTTTTTTTAATGAGTGATAACTATTTTCATGTTTAAACATTTTTTAGCAATTGGGAGTGTCTCCACCCGGATCAGATATAGAGTCTCCACCCGTGCAAGACATGCCCATGTAAAAAACAAACACTTTCCTTAAAATGATCATGAAATGTCAAATTATTTTAATCTGCCTAAAAATATTGATTGTTGCAGTGCTTAAAATAAGATATTCTTTAAGGGAAAAAAAAGCATGTATGTAAATGTGTATACTTTCAAGATATATAACTTTTTTCAGCAAAACACTTATTTTAGGACATATTTCAAATTATCAGTGCAAATATACAAGAATAGGACAAAATTTAGACAGGAAATAACAACTTCCTTCAAGAAATCTTACCGAGACTATTTCTTCTAGTCTCACTGGTAGATTTTTTTTGCTTCCAACAAGAGAAGAACATTTTATGTGCTAGATGCTTTTGCTTGTTTTGAGGAAGACTTTTTTTCCCCAGATAAATAAGAAGATTGATATGAAAAAGGGAGATATCTTTCTGTGCAGGAAGTTCCTATTTACATGAGAAGTGTCATGTATTAGCCTCCATTTACTGATATATTAAAGTTTACAGAGTGCATGTGTCATCACGATGAACTCTTAAAATATTCTCTGGATGTTGCAAAACAGTGATTACAAATGGAGGGAAAAAATGTCATAAATAAGCGCTTCTGTTTGAGTTAAAGTGGAAGTTTTCCCCTAAAAGGTTGACTTATTTTATATTTTTTATAACGTTTTTGGCACAAATCCTTTGGTTATCTTTTTCTCTCTTGATTTGTGGTTTTTCTAATTGCATTAGTCATTTTACTGTTTAGCCATAAAAACATTTTGTTTGCATAACTGACAGATTAGAATCCCCCAGACGAACAGCTTTTCCGTTGTTCCGCCTAATATGTTACTTTTACCCCAAATAAAGGAAAACTAAAGTTTCAGTTTCTGCAGAATCCAGAGCAGAATTCTTAGAACAGCTTACTGTTAGTTTATGGAAATGTGATTATGCGGTTTAGTGTCATCCAATCTCAATTTATTGAACATATTCTGCACAGATTTTCAAAAGATACATGATAAGGAAACATAATTGTTGCAATGAAAGCATCCAAGTCATCCTTTGTGAGATCTTAAAGATCTATCTTAAAAGTAAATTTCCATTTTTCCTTTTTTTTCATTTATAATATTCGTGTTTCTGCTTTTTTAAACTTATTAATGTAATTTAGCTCATTTTGTGTATAAGTGTAATGTACACATAATGTGGTATACATTTTCCAGAAGGATTTAGGCTGAAACAGAGCAGCTCTGCAGCTAAGAAAACGCACCCTCAGCAATGTGTGTTCAAGTAACTACTTTCAATAAAAAAAGTAAAAGTGCATTTCAAGTTTCTGTGTTCAAAACTCTTGCGTTCTTGCGTAATACGCACATTTTTGTGACGTTCAAAATGCACGTCGAAAGTCAAACTTTGACCAATCAGGGACTTGGATTTAGTTGTATTATTTATTTAATTTGTAATTTACCATTTATTTTGTTGTCTTTACAGTTTAATTCACAGAAGTGGCCACTTTTTCGAAATTGAGCATCGAGGAGAAATGAAGAATTACAGTTTGTTCCCGGTCAGAATTATGACACCAAGTTGTTCATACTTCAGAATAGACCTGTGAAACAAATAGTAAAGATTTGGACCGCTTCGGCATTGCGTACACTGTAAAAACTGAAACATTGAATCAATTATCAAAAGCTCTGGAATGTGTCACATTTAAAAATATTAGTTTGTATCAAATAACATTTTTAAGTTAAGTAAACCAACAACTCAAATTTAAATTTGATGAAAACTAATAATTTAAGATGTAAAAAATTACAGAACTTTTTTTATTTGATTCGATGGCTCACTCTTTTTCAGAGTACAAAGCCTTTCCCAACTACAGGTGGGCATGCTTTAGCAGTGTTTGTTACCTCTCTGCTCAGTACATCCCCTCCGTAAATCAGCTTTTACCAAAACACACATTTGATTATTATGCCAGGGAGTGGGGTCTTTGGCATGCTGGTGTAAGTGGGTCTCGGAAAGGGGCCGGGCCTGTGGATCTTCCCAGCTGCGGGTCCCAGCTTGTCTCGGTGGGGTTCACCACCAGTGGGCTGCCTTAGCTGGTGCTAGACTTAGAACTGGTGTGGACCAGGAGAATTCAACTGTCTAATCAAAACAAATGAAAACAAAGCATCGCGGTTCATTGAATGAAGCGCGGGTTTACATGTTCTTTACGAGGTTTATTCATACGTCTTCCATGGTTTTAACATGGTCATCCGTGATACATCTGTGAAACTTTCATGTAAATGACCACGGCTTGTTCTACATAAATTCACTTATTACCGATTTACATACATGCAGTTTGCTCAAATCGTACATAATAGCGGCTGTGTTACACGGCCATAACTAGCTAAACTATCCTGCTGCCAGTAAACAGTTATAAAATAAGAAGCACCATTGCTTGTCTGGTGTGATCACCGTAGGTTAAAAGCGTGTCCAAGAACTTGTGTTTGGTGACAGAAGCCTGGTGTGAATATAACTTAACATTCATGATGTTTTTTTAAATCTAAACAAGAAAAAAGTTCAAGGGAAGATAATACTTTTGTTGAATTTATAGTAAACTTCTAGTTTATTTGTTTCATGGTAAAAATGTTGTCAACGTTAGGCAGAAATGTGGATATTAGTAATACACACAGAAAGGTGCTCCCAAAATGTTAAAACATTACAGTAAGCCGCACAACTAGAATGAAATGCTCTTGGTTTCCTCTTTCCTCGTGTGGTTTATTATTCTTTTCTCTGGCTCGCGTCTTTGCCAGCTTTACAACTCTCTCTCCAGCTAAAACCACTCTCCCTCCTTCAGGAGTTACATTCAAGAAAGAGTCTGGGCCGTGCTCTCTGCCGAGTCCCTCATCTGCCATCTGCGCAGGAAAGGGGATGGAGGCAGAACGGCCAGAGCCAAACTCATCACCTTGTGTGAATGATTTCCAACCTCTCACAGTCGTGCCGATGCCATCTTAAAGTAAAAAAAGAAAAAGTCAGCGTTTGATGAAATGTTTGGCTTTCCGTATTTCTCTTGGCCGGGTTCCTGATGAGTGTCCTGTCTTATGCAGAGCAGTCTACCTGCTGCTTAGAGTTGGAGCACCAGAGCATTTCTTCCAATTAGCGTTTTGTTGAAATGCTCCATTTATAAAACGACGAAGGAGGGAAAATACCAATCAACACGTGAGGTTTAGCCCTTCTGCAGTCTATGACCAACACTTGCTTGTAATTACACTGCCGGTGCACAGAGGCCAGATCTGATTGGTCTGTTTGCTTTGCGCCGTCTTGGGACACCCTACGGTAATTAAGAGAGCTCCTTGGCTGGCCGATAGCTTCAACGGTTCTGCCTCACTATCAATATGTGTTGTTTTTATACACATAAGTTAACGTTTTACAAAAAATAGTGTAGTTTCCTACTATCCAAAAAAAAAAGTTTCCTACTATCGTCCAGCACCCCTCCCCCGTCACTGTCCTTCTGAGACCAGGCTGTATTTCCTGTTGGCAGCCCTCCCAGAGCCTGGAGAAATCACCCTCCATCCTGCCAACCTTCTTGTTTGCCTTGCAGGCTTTCTCTGCCAACAGGCCTGCTTGGCTCACGTTCTGGCTCAGATAAACAACAAAGAATGGGTCTAACGATGCTCTCAAAGCATGAGGGATGCTTTCTCTTACAATTTGAGATTGTCAAATAACTTTTTAAACTGATTTAGAAAACAGAATTTATTTTTAATGTTTGAAGGCTACAGAGCCCCTTAAGAGATGCCATAGTGAAAAAAAAAGTTGGAGGAAAAAAAACTCAACTTTTTTCTTCTTTGTTCTGACAACTAGCTGGTGTGTACTTTTATTTATTTATTTTTTTTTAGAAATAAAAATCATTCTGGAAACTATCTGGCATGCATCAGATAGAAACTACAATCATTGCACCAAATGTTTGTGGTTACTAGGTGGTGCGCACCAGTTTGTAACCAGGATTTTTTTTTTTTTTTGAAAAAAAAAAAAAAATTCTGGTTACTATCTGGTGCGCACCAGTTAATAACCACAAAATTTTTTTTTTTAATAGAAAAAACAAATAATTCTGGATACTATCTGATGTGCACCAGTTAGTCTTCAGACAGTACCCAAATAGTATCTGGTGCGCACCAGATAATAACCAGAGCAATCTATTTTAGAAAAAAATAATTCTGGTTACTATCTGGTGCACATCACTAAGTAACCAGAAATTTTTTTTCTAGTATCTGGTGCACACCAGATAGTAACTGATGCGTACTAGATGGTAACCAAAAAAAAAACTTTTTTTTTTTCCTGCAGTGTCCCTTTAGGGCAGAGTTGTCAAGCTCACTTTACCTTGAGGCCGCTGAAGGCTGAGGCTTGTCCAAATGATGTTCCATTTGTGCCGAAAATATGTTTTTTGCATCCACTGTCTATGTCTACTGAACAAGTTCATCGAGCATTCTTTCATGCCTTTGTTCTACTAAGCAATATCGTCTGTGTCCCGTAAAACGACAGGAGCTAACAACGCTAGCAAGTGTTGCTAAGGACTTTTCTGACGACCAGATCCAACGACGATAGCAAATGCAAAGTTTTAAAGATAAAGCAAGCTGAAACATCAAACACAAAGCTCTCATCGAAGAATCATGGACATGCAGAAGAAATTGCTTAGTAGACATTGAACTTTCATATTAAGGCGTGGGCTATAAAATATCAACTCGAGGCCTGCGGGACGACAGTTTGAGACTCCTGCTTTAGGGGTTCCGTAAATTTCAAACTAACAGCAGGTTTTTTTTTTGTTTTTTTTTTTTTTGGAATAGGTGACTGCTGTGGACGCAGACGGAGGCTCCTTTGGGTCGATAACCTACTCCCTCGGCTCTGGCAGTAGCATCTCTGTTTCCTCCCAGTTCACTATTGGCAAAGAGACCGGCCAGATCTGCACTAATGCTGTCCTAGACAGGGATCAAGGGCCAGACAGTTTCGACTTCACCGTTACGGCAGTGGATGGGGTAAGTCATCAATTTTTTAAATCATGCTTAATATGAATCCACTGAGCCACGGTTTAATCCCATAAACACAGCCGCCACGGTTTTCCTACTGACAGAGAGAGGAAAGACTGAGCCAACTGTACAAAGAAAGCGAACAGCCAAGTTAAAAAGTTTGAATTGCTCTCCATGGTAGGTAGACTTTCTCAACCATCCTGTTCGCAGACTGCCAAAAAATACTTTAAGAATAAAAGGCTCAAAATAAAAGAAAATTACATTGGCCATGTTAAAGCAATCAGATGGAGAAATACCTCAACTGTCAGGCAGTTATATTTTAACAAGCTGGACTGGTGCCTCCCTCCTTTTTTGCCACCTGGTCCAAATGAAAAGCCGGCACTGTATTCAGTGCAAATGAAAACCCTATGAAAGAGACTGGAGTTGCTGCGAGCCTCCTCACCCGACACAGGTCGTGACATATCGCTCTTTCTCAAGGGAAACTATCAATCTGTGCTCTTGAACAAACCTGCTGGGAGCAGATTTTAAAGGCAATACATTGAAATTTTAACTGCGTTTTTTACTTCCACCATTAATATGTTGTACTTGCGGCAATAACACGGCCTAAATCCTGCTTTCAGATGTTTTTTTTTTTTTTTTTTTTGGTGGTCATAACTGTGTGAAGGCATTTACAAAAGAGCCTTTTGTTTCCTCTTCAGGGTGGATTAAGCTCCGAAGCCTATGTGAGAGTAGATCTGGACGACATAAACGATAATCGACCCGCCTTCTACCCGCTCGGCTATGCCGTTACTTTGAGCACACAGAGCGCCCCCGGGACGTATGTCACCAAAGTGATGGCCTATGACTCTGACCTTGGAGAGAATGGCAGAATCACGTATAAAACAGTTCCCGGAGGAGCCTCCCCATATTTCACTCTCAACAAAGACACAGGTAGGCAAATTATTGTTCTTGATCGATAACTTTGATACCAAAAACCTGAAAGCTAATTGATTTACAATACTTTTTTTAGGTGTCATCTCTCTGTCTCGCTCAATCTATGGGAAGGCCAACTCTGTCATTCCCATTGTCATCTCTGCTCAAGATGGCGGCGGTCTGTTTGCCTTAGTCAATGCAAAGGTTAACATAAGCATAGTAGCAGGGCTGGTTGCACCACCTGTCTTTGAGGAAACTCAATACCACTTCACTGTATCAGAAGACGCCCTGCGAGGGACCATCGTGGGCATCGTTCAGGCAAGCAGTAAAACAGGTGGGTACAGTGACAAAATGATGCGTTCAGTATCCACATTTAAATGAGAAATATGCCAGAGGAAGTTTGAGTGCCAAAAGTTGGTCATGAAAATTTCATGAAAATGTTAAGGCTGCCGTGATTTTGTTCCCATTTTTGCCTTCTCTCCCACTTTCCAGGCACTTCCAGAGACATTTCTTATGCAATCAGCTCTGGGGACCCTGCTGGGTATTTTACTGTCGACCCTGACACTGGGGCTCTAAGGACCAGTCTGCCCCTTGATCATGAATCTCAAGCGTCCCTTGATCTGGAGGTGCAGGCTCGCAGCGGCAGTCCGCCGGTTTTCGGCCAGACCCGCGTCCACATCGACATCGTGGACGTCAATGACAACCCGCCTGTGTTTTTGCCCTCATCTTCAGAGTCCCTGCTGCTTCCAGAGCACACTGGCATGGGCACAGTTGTGTATCGAGTCCAAGCTGAGGATAAAGACACTGGAGTCAATGGAGAACTAAGCTTTGATCTCTCCTCTCCAATCGGACTCCAGAAGGTCTTCAGCATAGAGCGTAATAGTGGAGACATTCGATTGGTGGGGAGCCTCTGCTATGAAACTACCCCACGTTATGACCTCCAGGTGATTGCAAAGGACAGTGGAGTACCGCAGCTGAGCGCCACTCTCATGCTGGTGGTTCACGTCCAAGCAGAAAACAACCAAGGACCAGTGTTTGATACCCTGAATTACCGCGTAGAGCTAAAAGAAGGAACCCAAATGAACACGCGCTTCCTTCAAGTTAGAGCGTTAAACAGAGAGATTCCAGGCTCAGGAGTTCCTCTGACATATCACCTGCGTCCGGACGGAGATGCTGGAGCGTTTGGAATCGCATCTGACAGTGGCTGGCTGTTTGTGAAGAGCACCCTTGACAGAGAAGTGAAGGACATGTATCTGCTAACGGTGCAGGCCAGCGTAGGTCATGGGCATTTAAGGAAGACGGGCAGCGCCACGGTGCGGATATCGGTGACTGACGAGAACGACAACTCGCCTCGGCTCACGCAGGAGAGGATATTCATGGCCGTGAGAGAGAACCTGCCAGCAGGAACAGGATTTGGCCACGTCCTGGCCACAGACAGAGACAGCGGTTCCAACGGACGTCTCAGCTATTCCTTCCTTCATCCTGACCGCCACTTCCAGATAAACACCCACACAGGTTAGCGAAAATAGCTCATGTCTGATTACCTACAGCCCCCCTCCGATCATCTTTTGATGTATTGTGAAAGCGTGGCGTTTTTAGCCAAAAAACTGACAATTTCTTGGATATAGTTTTTGCAGAGTGTCAGGAGTTCATTAAAAATTCACCTCTAAATTGACTGTTGGCATTGAGTAAGCCTTCATCCACATCCCATCATCCCTCTGTTTATGCTCTCAACCGCTGGCTTATGGCCCCTCAAAACCCCAAGCTAACATTAGCGATGCAACTAAAATGTCGAGCAAAACCGGAGCTATCGTGCCGTACAGATTTGGGTCAGATGCCAGCAGTTAGGTTAAAAGTTTCAAAAGAGTTGCTGTCAGGAAGAGAAAGCTCACCTGAAAAGGTGAGGTTTTATGGAGTGATTATTGTGCCACTATATTGTAAGCAAAAGTCACAGTTTTGACATCAACATTTTCTAAATTGCAAGCAAAATGTGAATAAATATTGTGAATTTGCAAATGAAAATATTTAATTTTTGCTTTCAAAAAATATTTTTACATTTACAGCACGTTTTTAGCTGCATAGTGCCTTATCTCGCTTTCGCTCTATCTTTGATTTTGGGTTTATAAGTTTCTGTTTTGTGATGTTAGTGTCACCAAACAGCCTGCTGATACGTCTAGATTCTATCCAATCAAATGTCTGTATTTATAACAGAGTATCTGCTGCTGAGGCACAACGCATCTAAAAACATTTCTTCTGCTGCAAACACAAAAATATTTTTTAAATGCACATTAAAAAAAACATTTGCAAATGCAAAAATGTTTTTGAAAGCAAAAAAAAAAAAGTTTTTGAAAGCAAATATTAAATATTTTTATTTGCAAATTATACATTTTTATTCTTTATTCACTTTAAATTTTGTTTGCAATTTATTTAATTTTGATTTTAAAACTGTGACTTTCACTTACAATGAGGTGGCACAATAATCCCTCCATAAGTTTTAAGGTTGAAGATAAATAGAGGAAGTGAGTCCATAACCAGGAGGTCAGGTTAAAAGGAGAGTTTTGCAGGTGATCCGGTAGGTGACGGGTAGCTAGTGAAGCTGCTTTAGTACAGGTGTGAAGAGATGGAACGAGGGGTACTGAGTGAGGAGTCTTGGACTGCTTTCCAGGACGAGACTCATGCTCTTAACTTGAGGTTTCGTGTCACAACTACAAGCTTTTTCCAGGATCGATTCACAATCTGAATGCTCAAAAATGTAATTTTAAGCTTAATTTTCTAAATATTTGTCCATCATCAGAAGAAGGTCACAGGAACATATTAAAAACATGATTTTCATCTGAGAATACTTTAATCCACACTGACAGAAGTTTTTGCTAGTTAAAAAAATGCAATGGCTAAAGTTTTTCCAATAAATAAAATATTTATTGTATGAACACAAAAATCCTACTGTTAATTCAACTTTCAAAGTTTAGAGACAAACTTGACTTCTTTCTCACTGTCATCAATAAGATAAATGATGGTGACAGCGGCTCTGCTCTGAGCTGAGCTCTAATTGGCCTGTGGAAGCTTCAGGTGGAGGCTCTTTCTATGCTTTGAGATCCATTTCTGACTGTGATTATGAATCGCTGCAGCATCTGTAAGACCTCCAAATCCTTTTCTTGATGACTGGGAGTGTGTGTAAACGTGTGGATATGAATGCATAAATATGCACGCCATGTGTGTCTCTTACTTGTGTTTCATTGATCAAAGTCTGCTGGCTGCTAAGTCTCTCATTAGTATTCTAGTGTCCCTGCAGAAACTCATTGCTGATCGCTCCACAGGTGAAATCAGCACAAGGACGACTCTCGACAGGGAGCAACAGTCAAGCTACCAGCTGGCGGTGGTCGTACACGACGGCGGTTCACCGTCTCGCACCGCGACGGGGACGGTCTTCATTACCGTCCTGGATGACAACGACAACGACCCTGCTTTCATTCACAGCCAGCCAGGGAAAACCGTCCTTATACAGGTCTTCATTATGCAAGTCTGGGAGCAAAAATGTTCACAAAAACAACAATCTAGTTATTTTAGTAACATGGTTATGTGTGTTGGTTTTCCTGAAGGTGACAGAGGGTCAGTCTCCGGGGGTTTTGTTAGGAACGCTGCAAGCTAGAGACCCTGATGAAGGAGAGAACGGCACCGTCTTCTACTCTTTGTCAGGTACTTCCTGCACAAGGAGAAAATCAAGTAATTTCTGTGTAAAATCACTGATAATAGGATTTTTGCATGACCAGTAAATTAATTGAAATGATTCTCTTTTATTTTTATCTATTGTTAAAAAAAATACATAAAGCTTCTTTTTACTGCCTTAAAAAGTAAATTTTTTTTGCAGAGAAATTTTCTATTTGTCATCCCAGACTGATAAATTGTAGAAAAGAAGTAAATTGATATAACATCCATGTATCCATCCACCTAACTGTCCATGCATTTATCACCCATCCATTCACCCACCTGTCTATCAATCCATTTATACTTCCATCCATCTACCCATCCATCAATCATCCACCCAGCAATCTATTTATTCATCCACCTACCCTCTCATTTACCCAACCGTCCATCCATCCACCCATTCATGCATCCATTTATCCATTAGTCCATTCATCCATCTATTAACCAACCGTCCATCGATTTATCTGTCCATCTATCCACTCATCCATCCATCCATCCATCCATCCATCCATCCATCCATCCATCCATCCATCCATCCATCCATCCATCCATCCATCCATCCATCTATTTACCCATCAATTCACTAATCCATGTATTTATTATCCATAAATCCCGCCACCCACCCACCCACCCACCCATCTATCCATTCATTCATTGATTCATCCATCCATTCTATCATTTATCCATCCTTTTTTATCCATCTATTTTCCATCCATACATTCACTTGTTCATTCAGTCATCCATCTATCCACTCATCCATACATCCATCCATTCACTCATCCATTCATTTATCCATCTGTTCATTTATTAATCTATTTGTTCATTTGTACATCCACTCATCCATCCATTCATTTATCCATCCTTTAATTTATCCATCTATTTTCCACCCATTCATCCATCCGTCCATATATCCTTCCATTATCCAACCAACCATCCATCCATCCGTCCATCCATCCATTCAGTTGTATTTATTTTCCATAAAATGAAAAGATTAAAAAAAAAGTAACATGCTTGTGCAGATTTTTCAGAATGTTGCTAAATAGGTAAAAGAAGCTTTTCTAAAAAGAAAAAAACTTTTAGTTAATTTGTCCACTGTTGACATCTTGGTTTCCCCCCAGGTCCCAGAGCAGAGCGTTTCTCTTTAAACCCAATCACCGGCGAGCTGCGTTCCTCGTCCCCCTTCAGCTACTCAGAAAGAGCCGAATACTCTCTGATGGTGACAGCCACTGACAGAGGACTGCCCCCTCGCAGCGCCTCCTGCTCCCTCGCCATTCAGGTCAGACTCCCACTGGAGCGCAGCCAGCACAAACACGTTTACTATACACCTATTTAATATCAAAGAATAGACTGAGGGCTCAGAGGATCCATGTCTCTGGGCCCCTCAGACTAGCTGCCGACATATCAGCCTCACTTCTGACAAGGTACCCTCCCATCCCCTCCGCTTTCTTCCCTTGTGAATTTTTAAAAGGGAAATTTTTATCTGACATAGAAAAGTGGGTCTGAATCAAATACTCCCAGCTGGCTTATGATGAGGGCCAGCTGTAGGCTGTTCTGATCAGGGTCATACTCAACGACTTTTTTATACAGTAGCCTTCATACAGAGAGTAGGCAGGCTTTACTTGGATTCAACATAGAAAAGTATGCCTCTGATGGTGATTAAACTTAATATTTAATATAGAACAGATATGAATATAGTCAAAGACTTCTGGAGGGAATACGGATTTACAGGGTTCAGGCAAATAAAACTGGCATATAAACAGCCGCTGCAAGTGCTTGTTCAATTCCCCTGCCTTCTAAAGCCACAAAAAGGAAAGACATAATGATAAGTTAATTGGATTTACCATTGCAGTGTTGTTCTTGCTGGCTGACGCACTTATGTAATTTCCCTTTAATCATGTCTAATCATCTCAATAATTGGATTTGAATATATCAATTTATTTTTGGAGCACTTCTTTTCTTTCTAATGTGAAAGCAATTACAGATTGGCAACAACTTTTTTTTTTACCCTTATTTTGCTATAAAAGTCATATTCCAAAACGGTCATTTTACTGAGAACTTGATCCGACTGATCTTTCCTTTTTCCCTGTTGCATTTGAGTGCAATGTTCCACATTTTGGAGAATCTTAAATTTGTGTCAAAGAAAGTGGTGTGCTTCATAAGAACCCTTTCCTCATTTCCTCTTCTTATTATGTTCCTTTTATTGTCTATTATTTTCCTGGCATCAACAAGACCGTCAGATTTAGTGTGATTAATGTTGGCAGTCTTGTTATTTAAGCCTGTGAAAGTCTTTTGTAACACGTTTCATTTACTGCCAGTGAACACATGCAGCACAAATGAGAAAAAACTGGATTTTAGGATTTTTTTTTTCTTTTAAATGAGTTTTTTCTTTGCATTGCAGGTTCTTAGCATCAACAGACCTCCAACAGAGACCAAGGCTCATTCAATATCTTTCAACTCTGTGGAGGAGACGAGTCCAGGCTCTATTATTGGCTCCGTTTGCCTCCATGACAGAGGAGGCTTGGAGGAGGGCAAGGTGACCTACACAGTGGTGGGAGGTACAGACCGGGACGGGACTTTTGTGGTGGATCGTCTGACTGGCGATGTCTACTTAGCTCACCCTCTCGACTATGAGCAAGAGGTTCGCTACAGCCTTGAAATCGAGGTGGATGACTTCTCCCTGGTTCCTCCCAGTAGCACCCTGGTCCGCTTGGACATTGTCATTGAGGACAACAACGATCACACCCCTGAGTTTGCAGAGGATCCCATCACCATTGTGATATCGGAGAACATGGAAGCTGGCTCCTCCGTCTATACTTTCCAGGCTACAGACAGAGACGGCAGCGGGGCAAACAGTGCAATAAAGTACTCCATTCTTCACCAATCTCCGAGCACCCCCGGCCTTTTGACCCTTGACCCCGTCACTGGTGTTCTCTCCTTGGGTCGTAAACTGGACTATGAGACCACCTTCACATTGATTCTGGTTGTGAAGGCGACCGACTCTGCGGTGGATGTGAGCCAGAGGCGCTGGAGCTCTGTGACGGCCAGCGTGTACGTGACCGACGAGAACGACAACACGCCGGTCTTCATGTCCCCCACAGCCGTTAGTGTGATGGAGGACCAGACGATGGGCTTTGTGGTGCTTTTTGTCATTGCCAGAGATGCAGACCAAGGGGAGAATGGGAGAGTGACTTACAGGATCCAGTCAGGCAACACACGAGGGACATTCAGCCTCAACCCCAACACAGGTAAGTCGAGCAGCAAACCTTTATAGTCTCTTATAACCTGGTCCACCTTTGACTACGGTCACATATCCCAAGATGCCACCACAAAATGACCTTAAAGCAAGTGTGCATATGGCAGCATTTATTATTGAATGGCAGCGATTTAAGAAAAAGTGAACGTTTTACGATGACTGGACAATTTTTGTCTAAAAGTTGACACTGGTCAGTGGCCACACAGGCCCATTTTGAGGGTTAATGATGAAAAAAGCCGACTGCTGGTTTGCCACAGGTCAGTGGCAGCCAGATCACCAGCTGGCAGCATCCTCGACTGGATGATGCGTAAATGTCAACGGACAGCGTCAGTCCATATCAAGTGCCACCGGCCGCCCAGCAGCCTGAGCGTAAATAAGAAGCGGGCCATTCTGCACGCCTGACTGCCACCGTCTACATTTCTGACCACTCAAACAAGAACAAAAAAATAAAAAAAATGTGTGGCAGCAGGAAATCTTAAAGATTCTGCTGATGCCTCCCCATCATTTGCTGGCAGTTGTTGTTTTACTGTAGCATTTCACAGTCCCGTTGTTTGGCAGATGAGTTTTTTGGAACAATTTTACTAGCTTGTTTTTAAGTTGTTTTTTTTTTTTTTAAGTCTGGATTGGCTGTAAACATTTGTCAATCAACCTGCTCTGTGCCGTGTCCCCATTTAGCTTGACAAATTCACAAAAACCTTTGATTGTTGGTTTCCTTCTAAAATTCTGAACTTGTTTTTTTTCGTTGAAGGCTTGAACTTTAAAGCGTGAAAATGTTCATGTCTTCTAAAATTATATAAAGTGTTTAACGAGGAGTTTCACAGCCTGAAAAAAATCTATAATTGAAAAAAAAGACAATGTGGATTTCACCTATCTCAGGTTATTTTTAGAACGTAGTCCAGTGATAAACGAGGGACCGCTCCATAAGAGCAGAGTAGCAGGTTCTTTCTTGCATTGTACAATGAATTAAACACAGACTTCTCCTTCCTTAGCTCCACTACTGATTTATTTTTCAGACCAACAAACAGAAAGCTTGAAGTACTGCAGCTTCCAAAGAAACATGGTGCAGACTGATTAACAGCACAGTTTTCTTTCAATTCTACTAGCAGAGGAAGCTCACAAAAAATGACCCAAATATATGATATGATTTCCAAAAACTCGCAAATTCACAGAAAAGTAAAAGGTCAAAACAATAAATAGCATAGAAATAAAAGATGTTCTTGCTTTGCTGCCAAAATTAAACACAAAATGAATTTTAGGCAATAAAACTGCTATCTTTTTACAGTTGTGTGCATCGTTAAAGATAATCACGAGTCCTTTCTGAGAATTTTAGTTTATTGCAACAAAAACCATAATTAGCCCAAATGCAGAAAATATGCTGATGAACATTTGGGATTTGTGTATAAATCTTGTTTTACCCCATGACAAATCTGGAAAGAAAATCTCAAAGAAGTCTTTTTTGTTGTCCTCTTAATTTAACAAGAATCTTTTCAAAAAAAAGGAGCTTTTTTCTCTCAGTGGTTTTGCCTTTGTTTGAAGAGAGGAGTGTTAACGATAAATATTTGCAACATGCAATTAATGTAAGGGTATTATGCTATGTACACATCTGGCATGTGATGCGCTGAACGCAGGCTTTTTTCATACTGAACCTTCACTACCTGATACTAGCGCGTTCAATGACAATTTTTTAGTCCGAAAATGCACTTCAAGATTGCATAGCAACACTTGAATGTAACTGTTTTAAAGCCCGAAGCACGCATAGAAGTTTGTCTATTTAGACTTTACATTATACGTCGTCACTTGATTGGATGTTGCTGAGCCCGGTGTAAAGTGTAGAACCATTGACTGTACATGAGAACTGGATGGAGTAACCCCCTCCCCCCTCGCGTTCCAAACAGGAAGTGCCCAAAAAACGTAAATCCCATAGAATTCTATTGAGAAATAAACAGGTGTAACTCAGTTACACTGATACATTTTTTAACATGTTCTTGCTAATCTTTATATTTTTGCATATTTTTACTGTAGTGCAAGTTATTCAAGTTACAAACTGGGCAATCAGATAGTTCTATAAAATAAGAGAGTGGTTTCTATAGAAATATAGACTCAGATTGACTCGGACTAATCCCTGCTTACTGACGATGTCTGGTTCCAACATGGTGACGCCTGTATCGCAGAAAAAAGATGACTAAATTGGCAAGTCATTTTCTATGGGTGACATCACACTCGCCGACTCCAGTTCTCTTATACAATCAACAGGTGGAACGTAGGATTTTAGCAACATTCACTAGGTAGCCTAAAACAACTGTCGTCATGGGTTACAAGCTTTTTTCTCAAACAGTCCACCTACTACCAGGTTATCTCTCTCAGTTGGATGCTAGACAGAGCAGTGTGCCAAATATACACACATGCAACAGAATCTGCAAGCACGCTTGCACACGCAACAACCCATCATCTGTTATTGTGGATCTATTCCCATGAAAGACCAAAGACCCTCATGCTCAGGCTTCTGGTAATCATTAGAGAAGGGATCAGTTGCACATGCTTGTGTGTGTGTGTGTGTGTATCCACGTCTATAAGTGCGTTTATGCATAAGCAGACACAAGCGCACTCATGTATTTGTGAGCTTGCATTAGCCTGTCACCTAGTCAACACTGACCTTTGCCTGTTTGATCCCGTGGGTCATGTTATGGCGTCTGAGACACGCGCTCGCTTTCCCTTCACGTCCCGAACAAGACGTAGGCACGAACGCTCTGAGGGTCTGTCGTATGTGTCGCTTCTTTTTCTTCATCTTGAAGTGTTTTCATCTACATTGGCTTCTTGTTAGAATGACAGAGTTCATTCTCTGTGCACCTGGTCTGCTCCTGTTTTGGGGTCAAAGACTGAAGACCTGCGAAGAAGTCACTTTCATTACAGTGAACAGTCAAGCCATTGTTCGGCATGTATGTGGTCATAGAGGGCATCTTATTTTTGTCAAGCAATGTGGATAGTAATTATATAGAAACGTTCTAGGTGCAGGTAAGTAAGTTCTCAACATCCAGAGATAAACTCATTAAGATCTGATAAATAGCTTCAAAGTGGAGTTATCTGAGCAACCTCTGCCATCCCTCAGCTTGTGGTCCAAAGAGCTGGCGCCACAGCCCCAAGCACGCTTTAGATGTTGCAAATAAAACCATCCAAAACAAAAATATTTTCCAATATCTCACTGTCTGTTCTTTCTTAATACCCATATGTTGACCAAGGACGTAGCGGGATCATTGAAGGGATCAATTTAAGGTGAAAAACATCCAAGCTTTAAACTTCTACCAGATTACAGCTTAAGGGCAAGTTATGTCAGTTCTAGAAGGACACGAAAAAGCATGTACAAAGAAGTTAAAAGCAAAACAGAGCCGGCCGTCCCTTTCTTTCACAGTTGCATTTCATTTCGGAGCATGAAACTGAAATTGAATCAATGTAAGTTCTGCTCTCTTAGGGCACGGTTATAAAAAGGCTGGAGTGCCTTTAATTCCTACAGAGCACGGAAGGCCTGGCTGTTGCGTGTCAAGAGTATGTGTTTACTGCTTCTCTCTCAATGACTGCGGCGTTCTCCAGTGGAAAATCTCGTAAACTGTGGCCACACCATTTAAACTGCTGCTGCAGCGGTGGTGGTAGCGCTCAGGTAGGGAGAGCCGTACGTGTGGAGGGTGTTAGCTTTGATTTGGTCCTCACACGGAAACGTTTCGCACACTCTGGGAACCACCAGGGAGGCGATTTTTTTTAATCTTCAGATCGCCTTGTCCCATTTAACCACTGACTCATTTCTTCACAGGCTCTCTATCTATTTGCAAGCCTCTGGACCGCGAGGAGCAAGACATCTTCAACCTCACCATAGTCGCTGAGGATCATGGGATGCCCCAACACTCGTCCAGTCAGCTGCTGCACATCCACGTGATCGATGTGAATGATGAGATTCCGTTGTTTGAAGAGGCCCAGTATGAAGCCCAAATCTCAGAGAATCAGCCTGCAGGAACAACCGTGTTGACGGTGTCTGCCTCAGACTCAGACCAAGGTAAAGACCAAATGTTGTCTCTGTGTTGTGATCAGCAATTTTGCTATAATTAGTAGAAAATATATCTGAATGAACACCTTCATTCTCAAGAATCAGGTTGGATTTTACTATGGATGTCAAAAATGCTTTACTGGCAAAATAATTACTTACAGAAAAAATTAGCAGAGGCTACAGGGAAGCAGAGCAGGATAGGTGCCCTCCCCCACTTTCCTTCCCCAGTTTTTAAAATGTTCTAGCTCCACCCCCTTGCAAATTAGCGCTTTATTAGCATTATTTTTTTTTTAATTTACTGTCTTCTCAAATATAAACCAATGACCCAAATGTTTTTACTCACATGAATGTTTCCTAAAACGAGTCCTAACATGTGCCCGTCGATGCTGTGACATCATCAATGTGCGACCTTGTAGTTATTAAGAGTATTAACCCAAAACAAACACTAAAAAAATCAATAATTAATATGCTAGCCGTTTAACACCAGAGCTCCAGTGTTTATATTCTTTGATTAATTAAATTCTGAAGGAGAAAAGCGGTATGTGCCTCCTATGATTGTGTTAACGGTAGAAAAGTGACAGTACATTAAAGATTTTGAGTTTAAACATCACCGGTGACGCCTCCGCTGGTAAAAGGTTGATCACATTATGTCTATTTTTTTTGGTTCAAGCTGTTTTTCACAAAAAGTGGTCTATTTAATACAGGGGTCGGCAACCTGCGGCTCCGGAGCCGCATGCGGCTCTTTAAGCGCTGCCTTGTGGCTCCCTGGCACTATTTCCAAAATGTTGGAAAATGGAAAAAGATGGAGGAGGGAAATATGTTTGGTTTTAATCATTGTTTTAACCCCGAACAAACATTGACAGATTGACAGGATTCAGGTCTGCCGAGCGTTTCTGCATGGTGCGTTCACTGACCTCTGGACACCGGCAGCAAAACAAAGCAATTTATCATAGAAAACATTGAACCCCAGAACTGATCCTTATAAAATCAAGGGATTAAAAAGTCTCGCCATTTTTTTTTTTCCTGAAAACTGCTTTTTCTGAGGATTGTATAAAAATGTCAAAAGCATAGTAGCGGACTGAGTTAATGTCTGGAGTTCATTGAACACAACATGCGCAGTGATCTGTCAATCAGCTGTTCAGAGGTTTGGGGTAAATAAAGGGGGGAGGGCTGGTGCATGAGACGGAATGAAGGCATTCGAGGTATCCCCACTAATAAAATGATTAGTGAATACAACTTTTGTGGAGTGTTCTGCTGCTGTTTTTCTGGTTAACCACCAAATAAAGAGACTTAAAACAGATGAAGTTTCGGCGTCTCCGTGCGGGAAAGAGAGAGCGGAGCGCTTCATTTTTCATTATCGATTATCTCGTTATCACGAGAAAACGATAAAAAAAAAAAAGTAGGGCAGGGCGCTTTCAGTGTCCGTAATTTCTGATTTTTGTCAGTATATATTTGGAATGACACTTAAGCCATTGGATGTAGCTAGTCCGCTCCCGCAACGCAACAGAGCCGTGACTCTAGCGGTGTAAGCCCGGGGTTAGGATATATTGTTTTGGTTGCTCAGAAATGAGGATAGCTGCGCTGATTTGGTGTCAAAAGAGAGAGAGAGAGAGAGAGGATACTGCTGCGTTTTACCCATGCACTGACTTGTTTGGCATTTGCACAGAAATCAAACTTAAACTGTATTCATTTGATTTTATACACTTTACCTCTTCAAAAGGCTGTTGTTTTATTTTTATTAATGTATGCTGCATTTTATTGTAATCTGTTGCCCAGATAAGGGGCACGTTATGCACGTTCCATTGTTGTTTTTACGAATCCTCAAAATAAAAATGACATCAGAAATCGGATTTCTTTATTGAATTCCTTTAATTTCATCAAAACAATGAAACAAACTGTAATTCATTAATATTGTAATGAAGTTAAACTTCATCCTACAACAGTGTAGTCACGTGGTGATTCATTCTCCACAGGATTAAATAAACATTCAATCATGAAGGTTCATCATGTATTTGTAACCAACTTAGTTATTTTGATAGTAGGCTAATATAGCTAATATAGATACATAAAACATGTGTTGCCTTCATTATAAGACTTTTAATTTTTTGCGGCTCCAGACAGATTTGATTTTGTTTTTTTTGGTCCAATATGGCTCTTTCAACATTTTGGGTTGCCGACCCCTGATTTAATACATAGTGCAACATGTTGTATCACACAGTGGGATCACGATAAGTAACGCAGCATCAATTCAGAAGGAAAGTGGAACTTATATTGCTTGGTTTATAAATGAATTGTTTGAGACTTAAAAAAAATGTAAAAGTAAAGATTGACAGTCAGTTATAACACAAAACTTCAAACATTTTCTTTCAGATGTATTTTTAGTCTGTACAATGTTACAAATTTCAATGAAACTATCTGAAACTGATTAATTAATTTAGATTAATTAGATTATTTGACAGTGCATGACAGCTCTAAATTTTCGGTTCCTTTATGCTGAACAAGTGTTCACCTGACAGACTTCATCAGTGTTTTTATTGGAGACTTCTCAGGAGGTTCAGGAAAACAAAGAGGACACATTCCTCTGGACTTATTCAGAAGCACGTAAACCGCAGTGGTTATAAACTTTCTACTGAAAAGCAATTAGTGAAGTAAACAGGTGAGGTTGCCAAGCTTCTTATTTGTAACATACAATCTGGCATCAAGGCACTCCGCCAAATCCTAAAACAGGACAAACAAACAAATCAAGTTTTCAGCTGTTTAAAGGAAAAAGTTGTTTCTTTATTGAGCGTGTTTTAATGGGAGGATTGGTGTCTTTTTTGCAGGAACAAATGGGCAAATATCATACGGTGGTATTTCACACGGAGCTTTCAGCATCAACTCTGTCACAGGCGTCATAACAACAACCAAGTCTTTGGACAGAGAGTCTCAGGACTACTACACCGTAACAGGTTCCTCATCATTTTATTGTAAAAAAACTGATGAAACATAGTTTATTTTATGCAAAATGACACTTTTTGTGTTTGTTTGTTTGACAGTTTATGCAAAAGATGGAGGCCTTCCACCCAACTATGCTAAAGCAACCGTCAATATCAAGGTGCTGGACGTGAACGACAACGCCCCCGTCTTTGGTCGCCTCTACTACAGCGCTGAGGTGCCTGAAAACCAAGAAGCTCTCCCTCTGTTCACCCTCAGAGCCACAGATCCAGACGCAGGGAGCAGTGGGGACATAAACTACAGGATTTCAGGTGAAATTACTTTATTATGGAAGTGTTTGT
Organism: Oryzias javanicus; assembly: GCA_003999625.1. Lineage (NCBI taxonomy): Eukaryota > Metazoa > Chordata > Actinopteri > Beloniformes > Adrianichthyidae > Oryzias > Oryzias javanicus. The sequence goes on along the minus strand of CM012449.1, from coordinate 27,870,532 downwards.
GACAAAGGAAAAGTCAATACTGGAAATGCTTTTTCTTTTTCACAATATAACAGCATCACTAATTGTATCTAGAATGAAATGAAAAAGCAATTCTCTGAATGTTTTTTTTCTTGTTCAACATAATTCATTCTGTGATTTCATTACAATGAAAAAGAAAAGGACATTTGACATTTCATTTTCAAAAAGTTTTTTTAGGAAAATTTGTACCAAAATTCAATTGGAGATATCGAATTTAAAAATTAAAATGCATAAACAGAAACGCTTTTTAATTTTCACTATCTAACTGCACTACTTGTGTCTTAAATAAAACTTAAAAAGAAATTCTTCAAATAGCACCATGCCGTTTTCATTTACTTATGTAGAGAAAAGGAAGGAAGAGGAGGAAAAACAAGCTCAAAGCTGAGATTTGTCTTTTCATCTACAATTAACTGGTGTTTTTTTTTTAACCTTAAAGACTTTGATACAATACTAATACGTGTATCGTACTTCTCTTTATGAGTTACCCTGTAGCATAGTGGTCATCACTACTGCCATCCATCCCAGTGTCTCCGGTGCGAGCCCGCCATTGATTGTTTAACTTCTTATTGTGATTGGATTTTATTTAGGGTTTGAGAAACCTAACAAATAAATGCTCTTTGCAAAAATATTTCAGGCAGCTGTGTTGTTTCTGTTCCAGTTTGTGTCAGGCTGCTTTTTTCATATTTAAAGTCTGTAAGCTGCGCTATTCGAAGAATTGCTTCTTCATTTTATTTAAGAGACAAGTAAGGCAGTTACATTGTGAAAATAATAAAAAAAAAGATTTCTGTTTATGCATTTTAATTTATTGCTAATTGAATTTTGGTATAAATTTACAAAAGGAACTTTTACAAAATGAAATGCCATTTTCTTTATCCTTGTAACTAAGTTACAGAATGAGCTAAAGAAGAAGTAAAAGAAAAAAGAATTGATTTTTTATTTCACTTAAGAGAAAAGTAATGCAGTTACATTGTGAAAATGAAAAAGCATTTCCAAAATTGACTTTTATTAATTAATACTTTATTAATTAGGAGTCACAAACGCTTGCATACTTTATTATGTTTTTTTTTCACTTATTCTGATTTATTAGTTTGTGACTTATCCCACTCAAAGTACAAACTCCTCCCTCGGCAGCCGGAGATCCATCTGGAGACTTCCATCTCGACAGACACTCCGGTGTTCTGCACACTTCAAGGCCTCTGGACCGCGAGAAGACAGCTGGATATTCTCTTACGATCGTGGCGCAGGATCAAGGCCGCCCGTCCCTCAGCAGCACCGCCACTGTGGAGGTTGCAGTGTTGGACATCAACGACCACAGCCCGCAGTTTCAGAGCAGCAGCTACACCGCGGACATTTCCGAAGGCGTTCCCATTGGTTCCTTGGTTTTAGAGGTGAAGGCCACGGATGCGGACTTCGGTCCCAACAGCCAGGTGATGTACTTCCTGAGCCGAGGCTCCAGGAGCATGTTCGTCATCGATGAGAACACGGGCCGCATTATCACAGCAGCACCTCTAGACAGAGAGAGGACGGCCTCCTACACCTTTGAGGTGTGTGCTACGGACTCCTCCCCTGCACACCCACGCAACTCCACCGCTCAAGTGACTGTCTACATTCAGGACGTGAACGACAACGCCCCCTTCTTTGTTCAAGACCCACTTATTGTGAACATCTCCGTGAGCAGCCTGTCTACTCGTCGAGTGCTGGCCACCATGAAGGCAGAAGACAAAGACTTTGGAGCAAACGGATCCGTGTTTTATCGTTTTGCCAACCCTGTTCGGGGATTCACCATCAACTCTCTGACAGGGGACATACAAGCCACAGAAAGGCCTCAGACTCTGACCCAAAGCCAAAGGACTTTAATAGTTCAGGCCATGGACCAAGGCAAACCAGCTCAGTCTTCGTTGGGGGTAGTAATCATATACATCAGGGAGCAGAATTACCAGGGGATTCGCTTCTCCCGTGTGGCCAGAGATGTCAGTCTTCAAGAAAATGCTGTCAAAGGTTTGACTGATTTACTGTTTGATTTTCACTGGATTATTTGTGTTTGTTTAATGTAAAAAGGCTGAAGGGAAATGTTTTCCCCTGTGAAGGCACAGTGGTAACAAAGACTCAAGCCCAGTATCCTGACGGCTCCAAAAGCGGAATCAGCCACAGCATCTTCAGCGGAAACAGGATGGACGCCTTCGGAATAAACCCCGTCACCGGTAAGAACTCCAATTCAATCAGATAGTTCAAACTTACAGTGCAATATCAATTTATTTTTTTTTTGTGAATTAGGTGAAATATGGGTCCAGAAATCTGAGGGGCTGGACTTTGAAGAGACCCCCAGACTCCGCCTAGTGGTGAAAGCTGAGACGGCGTCCTCCAGCTCCTACATGGCTGTCAACCTCATGCTGCAGGACGTTAATGACAACTTGCCACGTTTCCAGCTGCAGAACTACGTGGCGTTCATCAGAGAGGCTCAAAGTCATGATTTCCCCATCATTCAGGTGCAGTACCTCGTCCCTCAAATGTTTGTTATGACTGGCTGTTGTTTAAGTCTGAGCTCGTGGAATTAAAAAGAAACATTTAAAACTTAAGAAAAGGCAAGTGATCGGTATGGCTCTACGGAGAAATGGCTCTGTCAGGCTCCAAGTAATCCCAGAGTCCCAAATGAGGGCCGTACACTCTATATTAATTTTTTATGAACTCTTGACATCCAAGTTCAATATTGCTCACCAGTTCACGTTTCACTGAAACAGCTGTTGCTCATATTTCTGTGTTTTTGTTTCCATAACGAGGTGGTAATTTCCACAGATTGCGGCAAATGACCTGGACCAGGGTCAGAATGGTCAGGTGACTTACTCCATCAGGTCATCGTCAAGGAGCAACTTATTTAAAATAGATCCGCTGACTGGCAGCATCTCCACTGCAGCTATAATGGATAGAGAGATCTGGACTCAAACAAAGTGAGTTTCTCTGCTGAATCTCTTTTTTTGTTCATCTCTGCATTTCAGAAAAGTTTGCTTATTTTTAATCAAAGAAAGACAATCAAGTGACCTGTCAGATTTCTTCTTAAAGTCCCACTCCAGTCATCTTTGATCTGTTGTACCAGTGACAATTATGTCATTTTTAGCTAAAATTTAAAAAAACTGTATTGTTTTCTAGGCTATAGTTTCTGCAGATCAGAACTCGAAATAAGCCTGCCCTCATTTCCCAACATCCATTTGTTTACTCTCCCACTAGCATACAGCCCCTCATACCCCAACCTTACATTAACAGTGCTACGAAAATTGCAATTGATATCATAGTCATCCAGTTTTGAGCCAGATTTTTAGCTCAGACATGAAAACAAAGACGTACAAGAATCTACAAGAAGGCTGGACAACAAGCAAAAAGCGGTGTAGGTTCTATGTCAAAGCTACAAGCTTTTTCCAACAGCATTTTTTTTTGTCTGCTCCTGATTCACAACAATTTGTATAAAGAAATAGTCAGAAATTCAATTTTCACCTAAATTTTCTTCCATTTTTTTTATCAGGAAAATGCTGCAAGAACATGTTTTTAAAATGTCCTATAAACCAAAATTTCCAAAAGAATACTCATAAACTACAATTTTCATCAGAATGTGTCTTTAAGTAAAATTTCTACTTATAAGGACTCAAAAATAATTATTACAATGCTAGAAGAAATAAAAGTAAAGATTTTGATGCAGGATCAAAAGTTGTTCTTTAATTGTGCTGGGTTGGGATTTAGATTGTTTTTCTGCATTATTGCAGACTGTTTCTTTGCGTTTTGTATGCAGTAACTATGTTGGAAATAAACATCATGCAACAAAGTTCAAAGTGAGTTCAGATGCTGATTTTCATTTTGTGGCACAAGGCTTGTCGTCACGGCAACAGACAGAGGGACCCCGCGGCTCGCTGGCTCTGCTACTCTCACTGTGATCGTCGTGGATCTCAATGACAACCGTCCCATGATTCCTCTGCCGCGGGAGATCCGGGTTCCTGAGGGTAAGCTTCGCAGTGGAAGTCAATTCAGTGTTCTTACTCTAAAGCCTCACATCACACTGCCTGGAAACTCACCCAGAAGGGCTCAGTGAGAAAAATCTGACCTTTTTTTTTATGTAATAAGTTATTGCCAGTGCTTCTCTCTTCATTTCCTGTCTTTTAAGTAAGGGTCCAATACAGGATATTTCTTCATTTTTTCCCTTCTATAAATAAGTTCCTCTGCTTCATTTAAATTGCAACTTAAACTCAGATTTTTTCTTCTGTTATCTTCTATTTTTTATATTATCCGTACAGATACTCTGATTGGTACAGTCATCACCCAAGTGACAGGGAATGATGTGGACTCGGGACCTCCTCTTTCCTACACGCTACACCTGGATGGAAGCAGCCAAGACATGTTTGGGATTCACCACTTTGGAGGAGGGGTGTCTTTAACGGGACAACTGGACTATGAGGAAAGGACGTGGTACACTCTGACGGTCCGGACGTCCGACTCCACACATCAAAGTGAAGCAAACCTCACAGTGTTGGTGGATGATGTCAACGATAACGCCCCCTCCTTCACTCAGGATTTATATCAGGTGACAACGCTATTAGTAATTTTCTTTTTAACCAGTTTCAATATCAGTTGCGTTTTTGTTTTTAAAATAAGCTTTTTTAGTTTTCACTCTTGTGTTTGGTTGTGTTAAAGCTTTTGTGTCCCAGAGTAAAAGCTATTTGCCATTTTGCGATGGACAAAGTGTACCCTACTTTTCCAGATGATAGCTGGAGAATGTCCCAGTGACTCAGAACAGAGTGATTTCCTTTGGGTACAGGAAATGGTTTCGTACATTTACACACCCTGTCTTCTTTCAGGTCACCGTAGTAGAGCATCTTCCAGCAGGCAGTGCAATCATCACAGTTACAGCCACTGACCGAGACTCTGGGGACAATGGAAAGATAACATACAGAGTGATGTCATCGACAAAAGGCGTTTTCTACATTGACCCCAACAATGGTAAATTGGCAGTTATAACACACCCTTAGATATTTGTATACGATGTTAATACTGTTTAAATAATACACTGTTCTCACTTAACAAAATCAAAAGTTACTATAAGGAAGATTTTATGTAATTAGAACATGAAAAAAGCTCAAAAAGTGGATTTTGTTTAATGTTAAATTAAGTCAATGTTTGTATAGAAACTGAACAGATTTTTTCTTTTTCCACAGGCACCCTCTTCACAGGGCAAAATACTGAATTTGATTATGAGCATCCCTCCATACTGGTGGTCCTTGAGGCACAGGACCAGGGTTTTCCTCCTCTGTCGTCCACTACCACAGTCCAGATTCAAGTGTCAGACGTCAACGACAATGCCCCCATCTTCCAGCAGTCAAAGTACAGTGCCACAGTGCCGGAAGACGGCCTTCTCGGATCCACTATTCTGACCTTAGACCCAGTAGATGGCGACCTGTTTAGGGACAACTGCGGTTTTGATTTTGCCATCGCCAGTGGAAACCTCGGTAATGCCTTCCAGATTGAGAGCAGCGTGCACTTCCTAGAAGGACGTGGCTTCCAGACGGTTGGCAGCCTGATCCTGGTGGAGAGGCTGGACTTTGAAGCTCTGCCAAGTTATAACCTTACCATCGTGGTATCAGATCGTGGAATCCCTCAGCGCAGTTCCAGCGTGTCTGTCTTAATAAGTGTTAAAGATGCCAACGATAACCCCCCAGCATTCAGCCGCACCGATTACAGCGTTGTGTTGAGTGAGGGCACTGCAGCTGGGACAGAGATCTTGCATTTATCTGCCACTGACCCGGACTCTGCGCCCAATGGAGAGGTGCAATACTTTATAAGCTCAGGAGATGAGACACATCTTTTCCAGATGGACAGTTGGACTGGAGCCTTGAAGTTGCAAAGACCTTTGGACGGCAAGACACAGCTGTCCCACACCATAGTTGTCCAGGCTGTTGATGGACAAGGACATTATGCTTTGGCGCCAGTCCATGTTGAAGTAAAGGATATCAACGACCACAAGCCCTTCTTCCCCCTTCAGCACGTCACTGCAAGCATCAAGGAGAACAAGCCCCAAAATTCTCTGGTAACCGTCCTCCACGCTATCGACCAGGACAGAGGTGTTTTTGGGCGGTTGACGTATCACATGTTAGATACCCTTAAAGAAGGAGGAGAGGGCTTTCTCATCAATCAAACATCAGGAGAAGTACGGACTCGCTCTGCGTTTGACTTTGAGAAAATGAACTCCTTCCGTTTTGTGGCTGTAGCGGCAGACGCCGGCAACTTTTCGGCATCTGTGACAGTCCAGGTTTACATCACAGGAGAGGACGAATACGATCCCGTCTTCACGTCCTCCGAGTTGTTGTTTGAAGTCCCAGAAGGAGCTAAAAAAGGTCAGGTCATCGGCACGGTTCAAGCCAGAGACGAGGACGGAGGGGTCGATGGCATCGTCCTCTACTCGCTATCAGAATATTCGCCTTACTTTGAAGTCAACAGCTCAACGGGAGCGATTTCCTTGAAAATAGACAGCAACACCAGACACGTGAGTCGCTCCAAAAGGGAGACGCGTCTTATGACACTGGAGGTGACCGCTCACAGCCCTCTGGGGACGTCTCGCACCGCTGTGGCCAAAGTCACCGTAGACGTCAGTCATACCACATTTGGTTTCAGCACAGACATGAACATGCTGCTCGTCAGCGTCATTGCAGTTTCACTTGGGACCATAGTTATGCTAATACTAATTGCCGTGGTGCTGTTTTTTGTAAAACTAAGGCGCCATAAAAGAGAGCAAAACACACATAAACAAACCTCAAAGCCTGGCACCCTGCTGCACAATCTTGAGGAGACCAAACTGGCTGCAAATGAGATGATTTACCATCAGGCTCTGCCTGGATACGCAGCGGATCAGACTGGCAGCAGCGGGGGTCCGTACACCCGCGGGGGATCCTTGGACCCTTCCCACTCCAGTGGGCGCGGCTCCGCAGAGGCGGCGGAGGACGATGAGATCAGGATGATCAACGAATATCCTCGCGTGTCGAGTATCTCCTCCTCCATGCAGGAGCGCATTTCCGCTCGAGGTCCGGACTCTGGGATCCAGCAAGACTCTGACCAGCTGTCCGATGTGTCCTGCGAGCCCTCCGGGGATTGGTTCAAAGGGAAAAAATCAGGTGGTCTGAACGGGACTTTAATATCTGGTCAGGTGCCGGCTTATAGAGATGAAGGAGGCGGGTATGTGGGTGTGGGTAGAGGACTCAGCATCTCCCACTCCAAGAACTATGCTTTCCCTGAGGATGGGAAGCCCGCTGTGGATGGCTGCCTCACGGCCATCGTGGCCAGCGACGAGGAGCTAAGAGGCAGCTACAACTGGGACTATTTGCTCAACTGGTGTCCCCAGTTCCAACCCTTGGCCAACGTTTTTACGGAAATAGCCCGTTTAAAGGATGAAACCGCTCCTCATCCTCGCAGACCTTTTCATCAAAAAGCAAAAGGAGAGTCGAGGATCGATCCGCCTCCTCTCATAACTTCCGTGGCCCATCCTGGGGCCAAAACTGTACCTCCAAAGCCGGCCAAATCCAGAACTTTTTCACACTTGGCCTCGCTGAGAAGATCTCCAATCAGCGCCGAGGGATCCATCTCCTCAGTTGCAATGTCTCCGAGTTTCTCGCCGTCCCTTTCACCGTTGGCGGCACGTTCTCCTGCAGTTACTCCTTTCAATGTTTCACAGGGCCCTTCGGCCTGCATGATAAGCACAAACGAACACAACTTGGAACACAGCGAGGAGGCAGAGTTGAGGATTTAAACTCCCACAGGTGGATGAAAACAAAGTCACTGCTGTCTCACACCTGCTCTACTGTATGACCACAGGCTGCAACTTGAATTGACTGTTTCTCCAGAGATCAAGCACACACTGTCACACTAGGGAATCAATGAAGCTGTGGTACCTTTTTAAAGAAAATCTTCACAAATACAGGCCAAAAATATGGACTATGCCTTTATTTGTGAAACCTTTTCCTAATGTACATTAGTGTTCATTTGCACATTCATGTTGACTTGGTGTCAAATTTTTGTACAAAACTATCATTTATTTTTTTACGCTTTCATGTGGTTTCCTGACAAAAACTTTTCATCAAAGTGTTAAAGAGTTGCAAGAGCCACAGAGTATATTTCTATATTTGTATATTTGTAGCTTGTACTGTATACTTTGTACTGTAAGTGTGTGGTATTTCTTGTACTCATAACTTTGTGGTCTTAAACAGAAACTCCTCATGAAGATTTTATGACTTTTACTCATCTTTTTTATATGAAGTAAGTGTAAATATTTCGAAAAAGAGGCATCGGAATAGAATGTTGTGTGATATTTTTTTCTAAATTAAGTGAATGTGAAAAGCTAAAGGAGTTGGAGTTCTCGCCTGCATCATTTGAAATCGTGCCCTGGAAGAAAACAGACCTGGACCCCCGCTGATCCTGTGCACCCAGGCGGCTTGGCTTTAACATTTCACAACGAGCCTTACAGCTTTTTTATGTTGCAGAACACGCAACAGCTAAAATAACACAATTTTGTTTTGTTGTTGAATCCCCCACAGAAGTAGGATTTTTGTCCCTTTTTATACTAAAATTTGCAGCTGGATCAAAAATCCCAATTTATATAGATTTAGTGTTTTGTACTTAAGAGCATAAATTGATAACGTCACTTTAGGATTACAATTCTACTCTTACTAAAATGATATTACGCATATTTAGCTTAAAAGAGACATTGTTCTGAATGTTAAATGCCATTATTAGGGGATGTTTGATGCTTTTACACAGATGCCTACATCCTGTTTGTGATCATAAATGTGTGGGCTGTCTTGCAGCCTTTATAAAACAATATTACATCACCCAGTGCCCTTCTTTGAAGGCATATTTTTTAGAAGGTAAGAAGTGTTTATATAAACCATAGCGAAGCATATATGAGCCTTACGCATTCAGTGAAATGAGCATCCTGTTGCTTATGTTGATTTCTCTTCAACAGATGTCTAAAAAATAAGCTGCCACTTGCCTTTTCAAGCTCGTCAGTGCTGCAGATAATCTGCAGATGATCTCACATATCATTAAACTTCTGTCCAGAAAAATGTTTTTGAGAAAAGAAAAGTGCCTGATTAAAGTGCTTATGATCACATTGTTGTCTTCCTTTTGTCCTCACAGACTACGATTTCATCCCTTTTGTTGAGTTAAAGCTAAAAAGAGGAAAGGTCAAACATCACATGCTTTGTTTTGTAAGTTTGTATAAAAATGGCAGAGTGACAAACTACATTATCAGAAAATGTGCAAGAATGAAGAGAAGGAGAAAAAGGATTCGAACAGGCCACCTCAGTATTGTCTCAGTCTTAAAATATTCTAGACAGTATTTTATTTTAATGATAGCTATCAAGTGTAATTTAGGCCTCGGTATGATGTAAAAAAAATCCCACAAGTAAGTCATTTGCAATAATGGCTTTGCAGATGCCTAATAATGCAGTGATTGCTGTTACAAAAGTTCCTCTTCACATGACTTCAAACTACGAAGTGTCCCATCACATTTAGGTTCAGACAGCAGCTGACCCTAGAAAAGTCTCAATTATTGGTCTTTTTCTTTTATAATATCAAACAAGCAAATTATTTTGTACTTGCCCATTGTTGTCAGTTCACTTTTGGTATTTTTTTTTTTCTAAAACTATTGCAACTTTATTCTTGCTCTAGCCTCATTTCTCAGTGTTTGTCTTAAGTTGAATTGCTTTTCAAAATTTTTTACTTTCACATTCCATAATTAGAATACATGCTCTCACCCACTTTATTAGGTTTGCTTTGCTAGTGTGGGTTGGACCTTTTTATGTCTTCAGAACAGCTAACGTAGCAATCAAAATGCAAAATTTATTTTGCAGTAAGAAAGAGTGATAACCGATTACGTCCAGACTTTAATTCATCTATTTTCAACTGCCTTCCATCTCCAAAGAAGAAAAAAACAAAAATGACAATCAGACACGTTAGCCAAGTTAATGTCAAAAAACAATACGCCGACCCTGCTGCTAACCTTGCTAATGTCACGCTTCCTAACACTTACGCTTCCAGTGATGATGCAGCAATTTTTTGATTGAACAATCCATGGATGAATGTTCACAACAAACCCAGTTTGAGTCCATTTATAACCCTCCAGGCATTTGTAGCCTTTTAGAGACTTCCCCGTGTAGGACGATGGGAAGTTTATTGTTTGGACAGCATAGATCTGGGACGTTTTCTTCAGCGGAGATACCTTTAAAAAGCACGCCGTTAACGTTATACGGATATATAATATATTTAACCCTTTTAATTTTTTAAAATAAAGGTCAATGTAATGCGAATCAAAAAAACGTGAATACTTCGATGGCTTGAAAGTTTCAGCAGTGGCGCTCATGGCGGAGCTGTTCATATTACTTCCAAAATGGCCGACTGACTACAGGAAGTCACGTGGGGTCAGGAGCTACGACCAGCCTGAACCCTTGATACAAGGCAGGATGGATCCATGCTTTCATGTTCTGATCCTACCATCTGAATGTTGCAGCAGAAATGGAGACTCATCAGACCAGACAACATTTTCCAATCCGTAAGCAAGTTTCAGGAATTCAAACGTAGTTTTTCTCGGGCACTTTGAGTGACAGCAACATAAAAGCAGAAATACTCGGAAATGTAAACACGAAACAATTTCTCATTATATTTTTTTTCTTTCAGAAGAAAAACACCACACATACATGTTAAAAACTCAAAAATATGATTTTCCTTGGAGGGGGACTTTAAACAGCTGTAAAGGCGTCTTCTGCAGCTGTAGTCCATCTGCCTCCAGGTTGTTGTACGTTCAGATGTTCTTCTGCAGATCTCAGTTGTAACCAGTAGTTATCTGAATTACTGTTGAATTTCTATCAGCTGGATCCAGTTTTGTCATTCTCCTCTGATCTCTGACATTAACAAGACATTTCTGCCCACTGAACTGCCGCTCACTGGATATTTTCTCTTTTTCTGACCATTCTCTGTGAATCCTAGCGATGGTTGTGTGTGAAAATCCCAGCAGATCAGCAGTTTCTCAAATACTGACACCAGCAACCATGCCAAGTTCAAAGTCACTTACAGTAAATCACGTTTCCTCCCTGTTCTGATTCTTGGTTTGAACTGTAGCACAACGTCTTGACTGTAAATATATTGAGTTGCTGACATGTGATTTTCTGATTAAAAATGTGTTTAAACAAGCTTTTTGATAGGTTTGCCTAATAAAGTGGCCAGTGAGTATATAGAGAAAAGTTCCTGCACCTGTCATGTAAATCTGGTCTTTAACTTACCTCAAGGTTGAACAGCACGCCTGCTGGCCTCGTGCAGCGGCGCTGAAGCCGACCAGCACCCCTCCGCCTGTCTGCCAAGATCTGCCTCTAACTTGTTATTGAGCTGGAACCGAAACTCTGTGGTGTTCTGAGAAACTGCACACACTGAGGTGAGTTTGTATACGTTTGGGTTTTCAGCCTGAAAACAGGTGGATTGGGTGGAACTGGGCAGCTCATCGAGTGCGCTGGAGTTTGAGCGTCATCGCAGACTCAGGTTTATGAGATGAATGCTGCGACCCAAACGGAGCACCTTGGATCTCAAGCCAGTATAAACACAACAGGACTCATGACTAAGAGGGCAAAAGCCAAGTCATTACTCAAGCTTAAATTAAAGGGTGTGCACAAACTCAATGAAATCTATCATTTTCCCGTCAGCATAAAGTGAATACACAGGAGGTTGTTCCGTTAGCTTACATGCTTAAGTGCCAGGCTGCTGCTTTCCTCTCACTTACACGTTCACTTAAATTTCCATCTCCTTCAGAGTTGTTGTGATTCCACCAGAATTACTTCCTTTTATTTTTTCCCACAAAAATCTTAAACTGCCATAAAAATGAAGAAAAAAAATTCTTTCTGGCCTGTTTTTGTTCAAAAGCTGCATATTGTCATCAAATTTACCAGGCAAAACATTGTGATTAATTGTGATTAATCACAATCTGACACATTTTTTTTAATCAATTGACAGCACTAAATAACGGCGGCTAACGTGTAGCGGTGATGAACTGTTCTCTGTGTTATTAACAAGGTTGGAAGTTAGTGTTGTCACAGTACTATTAATAAAATTATTCAAAAACACACAGTTTGTCTAGAGAAATTCAGGAAAGACGACTATTTTTGTTTGTATGGAATAATCTTTCCAATTCTGTTCGTTCTTTGACATCTTTAACATTATTTAGCTGAATTTGTTCAAAAAGACTTTCATATTTGTTTCAATAACCCTAATGATTTGAATGTTTTTTTTTATTTCACTTTACCTTTTTCATTTTATTTTATTTAGTAACAATGCATATCATCAAAATAATACTAAATAAACATAAAACAATTGTCCAGTGGAATTAACTACATATGTTTTGTGAAATTGTTTTTCTACATATTATCTCTAATATAAAACATCTCCCTCTTGATAACACTGTTACAGGCAGCAAATGTTTTGTATCTTTAATTTCCTTGTCCAGTTTATACCAAATATTGTGACCATATACTGAAATTGATTTCTCCAACACTTTTGTTCTAAATCTTGTTTTTCTGAATATTGCATGGCCTTTCAGGTCAATATTACTTTGTATTTCATTGAATTTAACCTGCAAATTGAGGGGTAACCATGGCCTGTGTGCCTTGTATTAAAGTTTGATAATATTATCATCAACTAAGTCAACTATGACTAAACTTTAGTGTTTTCAGGTGGCTGAATAGTGGACCTGATGGGTCTCTGTATGTACTTCCTGTGACAATTCTTATTGCTTTCTTTTGTAATGTTAAGATTGAAGTTAGATAGGTTTTATACAGTGTCTCAGATTTCCACACAGTACTGAAGGTGTGAAGCAATCAGAGAGTTATGGGGGACAATTCAGCTTGTGTAAAATTGCTAATCTTTTAGTATATTTACACAAGAATCATGTATAATGAGGAATATGTTTTGTCAAACTATATTAGGATAAGAAGTAAAATATGTAGAAAAACATTTTCATTCGTGCTTTTGTCATTCCTGATTTGTGCGTAACTTTGGATTTGTTCTTGATTTGTGTCTCATACAACATAATTTGTGTATAGGTACAGAAAATAAAAAAATAAATAAATTCAAAAATTACAAAATTTCCAAAATGCTTATGTAGACTTTTTTGTATTAATTATTAGGCATATCTGTTTGAAAGAAAAAATGTCAAGTTTTCACCAGATTATAGTCACAATCCAAGTTCAAAGCAGCTAATAAGAAAACTCTGATGACCCAGCAATCTAGCAGTATTTAAACACATCAGTTATGCACAAATCTTTTCATTCTCTGAGATGTGAAAAGAGCATCACATCTGATTTGAGCGTAAATGTGGTTTTGTGTGAACGCAACAAGCGATTAGTACATAATTTTTAAAGATTTGTGTGTAATTTAGTTTTAAGCAGTTTTCACTTTCATTTGTGCATGTGTAAATTGTGTGTTTTTTTTAATTTCATAATTTCTGCACTTAAGCACAAAATATATTGAATGAGTTGCAAATCGAGAATTACGCATGAACGCAAAGTTACGCACAAATTGGAATGATACTATTTCCTCTCCACAGTAAAAGGAGTAAAAGTGAGAGCTTTGTGTGTGTGTCAGATGTTTACACAACATGCTTTTTATTTATATTTTCCTTTGTTTGTTTGCTTTTGTTTGTTTGTTTCTTGACACCACTTCGTCAAATTTTCCTTTGGTATAAATCTAACAGGAGGAACTCTTCGAAAATGAAATGCTAACAAATCAAATGCTCCCATTGCTTATCAAGTGTTAAAGAAATACATTTGGATTAAGTAGTATCAGACTATACTAATCAATACTGTACTGTACTGTACTGGATTAGATTAGAATGGTGTGAATTACATAATTATGTTCATTATATTGATTTTATATTTTTATATATTATAATATATATTTGATATTTTATATTAGATTAGATTTAGATTACAGTAGATTAGACTACTTAAAGGTTAGTACTTGAGTGTTCAAAATAAGCTCAAACCAATAAATAAGGTAGCGAAACTAAAACTAGCTCTTATATTATGTCACGACAACTGTTTAAAACCCTGGAACTTGTCTTGACCTCAAGCTAATAAATAAGGAAACCTTTTTTAAATATGTCCAAGTGAGGTAGCCAACACGTTTAATTTATCGATATTGCTTCTTCCAAGCGAAGTGCTCACATTACAAACCAGATTTTCGTCTGACGCTTCCTTACAGTTAACAAAAAGAATACAATGTGAGGCTCATTTAATCAAATAATGAGCAAAACCACGTCTTTCCTCAGCTGAAAACAAAGGAAACCAACATCTGATCCTTTGTGTTCTTGGCAGTCAGATATCATGGCCAAAGAAAAGATCATTTATCTGCATAGAACAACAGCCGTCCAAAGAAATTTTGAATAATGAATTATGCATTGTTGGAGCTACATCACTTGATCCGTTTTTAAGTAGTCTATTAGCAGGTGATCAGCGGTGGTCTTAAAATTCATTTATTTGCCATAAACCGCGATGAGCTTTCATTTAATCACGAAGTGTTTAATCTTGTCATGCTCGCAGATGTTTGAAGAAATTCAAGCTCAAGAGTTTAATTACAAAGGGGTAAAGACAAACACCGTGCCTGACATGCAATTAGACAAATGAGGCCAGTTTGAATAAGCAGTCATACAACTTGAAAAGCTTTTGGCTGCACTGAGAAGAACCAGAATCCTACATGCAAGATGGAATTATTCACGCATCTAACCAGAGACCGTGATCAGAGAAACGCACGTTTCCTCTCTCATGTTGCATCCATTCAAAATTGTTTATAATGGAATGCATAAAAGAGGAAGTCATCCAACTATGCATGGAAGAGGTTTATTAGCATTTTCTTTGATTAGATCAATATGAATTTAAAAAATTTGTTTGTAACATTTTTAAGGATTAAAACTAGATTCCTTCTTAAAGTGAAGAGTGACTTTAAACTAACACACATAACTTTATTGACACTTCAAGGCAAGACAGTTTAAACATTGTAAAATGGTATCCCACTCATTAAAAGCTTTTTGACCTTTTAGTTTATGGTAAAAAGAAAAGACCCGGGGCTGAAGCTGCTTTTCTACATCTTGTTAAGGGTGAAGTGAAATGGAACAATAAAATGTCACAACGATCAAGGCTCTCTCTGGAGTGTAATGCGCTGCCTCGAACCAGTCGCAGTGTCTTCTATCAGGACAATTACCAAAAATAAAATGGCTAAAAACACCTAAGAATAGCTGATTATTGTAAATAGGTTTTCTATAATCACCTGTATAAATCTAATCTGTGAAAGGAGCTCCATAATCTGGATGGAACTCATCATCCATCCAGTTTGAGAATCCACTTTATCCCTTTCAGGTGTTGCTGGAGCCTATCTAGCGCCTCTTGGGTAAAGGTGGGGTAAACACTGAAAAGGTTACCGGTCTATTGCAGGGGCACACCCTCACACATACATCTAGAGACAATCTATAATCATCAGTTAACCTGGAAAAAACCCAAACATGCACAGGAAGAACATGTACAGGAAGGTTCCAGCTGGGAATTGAACCAGGTCATTCTCACTGTGAGGTTAGGGCGCAAACCACTACACCACTGTGTACATAGAAAAATAATAATGAAAAAATCAGAGCACCAGGAGTGAGCCAAAAAATTTAAAAAACGCTTGACGGGTGCAGAAGTTTCATTGGCTGGGGCAAGAATAGTTTGACTACAGTATTTGTCTGAACAGGTTGTGCCGAAAATATGTCCTAAAGAGTGCCATGGTTCCTTCATACCTGCTTAATTTGTCCATTTTCACCAAATTAAGCAGCAATTTAAATTAGTTTTTTTTATTATTTTTTCCATCTTTTTTTCCAGTTTTGACTTCTGTATTTTCCGCACTACAGGGATGCACCAGATTATAAGGCACTCTGACAAATAAATGGTTTATTCTCATCCGTAAATGTCACAAATAAGGCACATTGAACTGGGCTGGAGTCAGAGATCAGTCTATCAGTAAGTCAGACTTTATGTTCTAACGCATAAAGCTAAAGTCCGCTAGCTTGATGCTAACGTATAATGGGATTTCCTATAGGACAGCTAATGCTAACTCTCGGTCGGCCTAAACAAACAATGCTGACAAAATCAACATCTTATAAACTCATAGGCATGAATTTTCTAAACTCTTCTAATGAAATATTTTTAGGCAACCATTAACGGTCTAAAGCACAGTTTTTTTGTTCATACTTTTTTCTTCTGGAATAAGGTGTAATGCTATTGTGCGATCGCCGCCTAGTGGCCAAATTGACACGCCCTCCAGGAGAAGCAGAACAATTGTTGGAGCTTCTACATTTAAGAATCTATGGAACACTGTATGGTATTAACAATCTCTTTCTAATTTCACTAACAAATTTTACATTATGTGAACTTTATCAGATTAATGAGTATCTTATTATATATAGATTATTAATGTTTATCTAAACAAATGTGTCTAAATGCTGATTCACTGTGGTGACCCCTGATGGGAAATGCTGAAAGGTGAACAACATTTTGACTCATCTTACATCCACTGTGTTTCTGAACAAAGACCATTTTCTGAAAATAAAAAAAAAATAATAATAATAATTTGTGATCCAGTTAGATGTGTTGCATAAAAATCGATCCGTAAATTTGTGAGCCCTTTTTAATTGATTGAACCACCATGACATTGGAAGCAAACTAGTCTTCATCAGTAGTAACTTGCTGTTTTGCATTATATTTATTCGGTTAATATTTTGCAATTAAATCCAACCCAAGACTTTTAAATTTGTCATTTTTTTTCTAGGTCTCCAGCAAAGTCAGAATAAAAATTAACACATTTCAAAGCATTAGTACAAATGAGAACATCTTTGCACAATTTCAACAAATTCCATGAGTGAATGTGATGAAACTCCCCACAAAAACATTTAGTACTACATCACCTCTCTAGCTGAGTGTTGTTGTTGCTTATAAAATTTTACAAGCTGAGATTTTTTGGGGGAAAAAACAGAAAAATTTTTTTTTTTTACAAACTATGAGCAGATTCACAGGAAAATTGGCCTGTATGTAAATCCATGTAAAGTTAAACTTCAGTTGGATTCTAAAGCATAGACATCTGCCACATATTTAAGTGTTTCTTGTGCTTCCAGTTTGTGTTGTACCTGTTGATTATGTGCAAGTGTCAAAGTGAGAACACCTTCAACAGCTTTCAGTGAAGTGATCAGTGTGAATCTGCAGCCGATTAAATCCATTTTGTTTCTTTTCTACCAAATCTTGGCACAGATTTTTGGACTTTCCCGTGACGTAAATTGTCAGTCACTTTAAAGTGGGATGTCAAACAAATCCATGAAGCATTGGCTCAGAATCCAGTCTCATTCACTTCAAGGAAATGGAAGGAAAGTTGCCTGTTTTTGTCTAAATACATTTCTGGAGGGATAACAC
This sequence comes from Oryzias javanicus, assembly GCA_003999625.1. NCBI lineage: Eukaryota > Metazoa > Chordata > Actinopteri > Beloniformes > Adrianichthyidae > Oryzias > Oryzias javanicus. Next base: position 27,853,016 of record CM012449.1, on the reverse strand, counting down.
TGGGTTCTTAGCTTAGAAAATGTGCTGTAATTCCATCTTTGTTGATAAAGTTTTTTTGAATAAAATCACAAAATAATAATAAATTCAAACTCTTACACTAATTACAATAGAAGAATAGATTTATAAGTCATTGTCACATGTACAACGAAATTTAAAAGTGCTTAAAAGTTAATACTTTTCCTAAAATAATAAAATTATAATTAAAAGAGTTTAAGAATGAAAAATGAAATAAAAGAGTAAAATAGATAAAAGAGTAATCGTTTAATATGTAGTGTAATCTTCAGAAGATCAGTCAGCCCAGCTGAAGGCCTCTGTAACTTGTATATATCTTTGGTTAAAAACAAAATGAAAATTGAGTCAAGAACAATACATTTTCAAAGCACAAGAATTCATTTTTACAAGAAAAAAAACATATATTGTGTAGTGAAAAAACATAATTCAGTGACTTTAGTATATTTCATCATCTAAAAATTTTAATTTGAATTTCTCTGGAATCTTTTAGTGTGTGCACACATTAAACATTTACCTGATCAGTCCAGTGAAAACACACCTGCTTTCTTTGCATTACCGACTGTTATTTGTTGACAATGTTTTCTTCACATCCTTGTTTACCAATTGGCCCCATTATGATTTAGTTGAAATGTATTGGTCTGTTGTAAATTCATAGTAACATTTCTGCTTATTTGGAAAATACTATTGGTTTGTAAGTGTCTTTCTTTATTTATTTTGCTTTAAGAAAACCGTTTTAATATACTTGTTCAAGTAAAATGTTAACAATGTAAGGATTTGATTACTTATCGGGTCAACCTGGTGAGATGGAGGAGCAACCATCTATTAAAAAGGACCCCTTGTTCTGGAAGTGGTGTGTTTTTTTCTCCCAGGCGGATTGTGGATGCAACTATGAGACATAAGGCATATAAAAAGAAGAGAAACACTCCTCCATGTGTGGACGGCATAACTCACACATGGTGTCAGAAGTGGGATTTGAACCCATACCTCACTATGAGACTGTCTGGGACTGCTTAAGCTTTTTGCAAGAAAGGGTTAAGACATTTTACACTACAGTCGTGTATCCCAAAATGTCACTGCGTGGCAACCTCAATGCACGTTATTCTGCAGCGTCTGCAGGTGGGCAAATAGCGTAATTTGTAATTGGATGAAAATGTACACATAAACAGCAACTGGATATCAGTCAGTGGCCGCCTGGGCACATTTGGAGGTCATATGGTGGCATGAAGGCAGTTGTGTGATGAATGACTAATAGGAGGGTCTCCAAGATCCACAGAATCGTCTGATGATTGGGCAATTTCAGACTACCACCTTCCAACCACCCTCCTGTTCCAGTGCTGTAGTCCTACTGCCACCGTCCAACGGATCAGTGTTGCAGAATGGCTCACTTTTTATATACCTCTGGGCTACCGGGTGGCACGCTCGCCGTCCCGAGAAGTGTATACATCGTCCAATCAGAGCCCTAGCCGGTGTAGGGTCCATATGTGTTCAGCCTGCCAGATTGGAATGGGGGTTTGCGATGAGTGATGACATCACACTATGGGAACACCACTTAGACAAACTACTTATTATCGAAACCTGTTCGGCTTTTATCTATTATTAGTATTTTTTTTTTCATTTTACGTTTCCTTTTGTAACCTAAAGTTCTTTTCACTCATCATTATCTAGCTGGGTTTCTTCCAGATCCGTGCAGCCAAGAAAGAAGTTCAATATTGGCCGCACATATTTAAAAAATTACGAGCTAATTACCAGTTACTTTCTTTATTTAAAAAAAAATATGTGCGTCTGACAACAAAATTTAGCCACAGACGCCTCCCCACTGCTATATTTGCATTAAAAAGTCCTCCTTGTGCAAACTGGAGGATGTGATGGCTTTAAGATGGCTTCTGTCCCATTGACTTCTCCTCCCTTTAATTTCCGAAAACTCTTACTGTAACGACACTACAAAAACAGGTAGCCGGCCAGAGCTTAGCGGTAACTTTATTTATAATCTCAGTGGTGATCTCATCCGGAGGACATGCAGTTTAATATGTTGTGACACGTAAAAGATGAATTCCAGCTGCAGAGAGCCGTTTGGTGTGAAGAGACAGAATGGGAATGTTTGATTTGAGGTCTTCTGTGAGGCTGAAGCTTTCCATTCAGTTAAAAGTAGGACAGACCAGAGAGAAGTTCTTATGCTCAAGCTTGGATTACTCATAAACCCCTCATACCTGGAGCTGCCTGCACTTTTAGCTCTGGGTCCAGGGATGCTTCTTTCTCAGCTTACCATGATCCTCCTTCCAAACACGGAAAGAGACTTTCTTCCCCTCTAAGATCCTCTTGTCTTTAGAGTTCTGGTTTTTCCCTTCTCCCCTTCAAGGTCCTGCCAGGCTTCTTGCGTGACTAGAGGGTGTGGAAAAAAGTTTTCAAAACCCATTGGCACGCGAGCCCCAAAATCTATTTTTGGTGTGTTCCTTTTTTTCTCTTTTTTTTCTTTGAAAACAGAAAAGCCGCAGGGAGAAATAGGCAATACTGGGGTGAAGGGGGTCTGTTTTTCATTTGACCGGGCCTGCCTTCTGTCCTGCCCCTCCAGCGTCAGAACCACAGCACTATGGGGGAAAGAGAGCAGCTCAGACTAGAGAGGAGAAGTGTTTTCCCCTGTAAAACCACAGCCAAACTATGGAGCCTCATCTTAGAACCCTGTCACTTAGCAACAATCCCAACCTGCTTCCCATTAGCGGGCCATATGCTTGTGTTTCAGTCATTACTTTGTTTTGATTTGTTTCAACCCTTTTCAACTTGTCTTAAACTTGCAATGTTTAAGTCAGTCAATTTTAATTAATCTCTCATAGTTAATTCATTTTCATCATGCATCTCTGCTGCAAAAGCATGCACCGCATTCCAAGCCGCAGCGTAATGCCATTTGGCCTCAATGATTTGTTGGTGCTTTGTGAAAGAAACAGATGATGGGAACGACAAATAACTAATCAAGCAGAGTTTGACAAATCGGAAAATATCTCCTGCTGTGTTGACTTGTTTATAAAAAAACATATTTACAATAAAGAGTTACGCCAGCCCTGAGTAATGCTCGAGTCAGAGCCTGAAATTGCTCTCAAATGTCTGTGAAGCGATTGTTGTGACTGCAAAACAATGACGACGTAGGAGGAAACTACGGTGGCCCTGAAGTGCAAATCACACTAACAAATTCTTTGATTAAAAAAAAATTACAATTTAAAAAAGCAAAACAAGTAATAAAACATTGCATTTTAGAAATCAAAACAAAAAAACTAGGAACACAATAAGAAACTGGAAAGAGTAGATACTATGGGACATCACTGATTGGATGATGACCTTGTGATTTAAAGGTTGAGTTTTTTCAATTTTGTTTTTAACATCCACATACTAATAAAAGTTGTATAATCAGTACAGAGTATATCTGGCAACACTTCCTGTCAAATAACTTCTGGTGGAAATGATGGAAAAACGTCATCAAACATGCAGTCAGTGATGTTCCATAGTACCTACATTTTACAATTTTCGCTAGAAAAAACATTTCGGAAGGCAAAATAGTTTCCAGAAATCAAAATTTTTAAAAATAAAGTAAAATAAGAAACCGGAAAAGGTAGGTACAATGGCACAACACTGATTGGGCGATGATGTTTGCCCATCATTTCAACCAAAAGGTTTTTGGCATGAAGCAATGGTAAATAGTGCAATTTCAGTAATGAAGATTTACTTCCTCTCAGGGTGTTCATCATCACTCTTTGGGTCATCAATTGGTATGAACTGAGAGCCAATAGCTGAAGTACTCACTTTCTTCACAGCCAATCATAATTCAACTTCTGTCTTTAAATTTAGTAACGTTTTTTTTTTTCTACATTCCAAACACTGTGCCAGCCCACCTCCATCCCATTCTCCTCCTGGCTCTCCGATTGGCGCTGTCATGCCTAACCAGCATCAGCGTCAGAGCCCAACCACCAAAGACTTTTCATTTATGCTAAATGTTCCCAATATCTTCATAATTAAATCTTTCAATTCCACTTTCGAGTTCTCTCCTTGTTGAAATTTTGCTATGAAGTAAAAACGACCAAGTGCCATCACAGCAGACAGCAGCAAAAAATGATCAATCATCATTACAATCCAATGTGTGGAAACTCTACATGTTTTGGTAGAAAGTTCTAATAATTTGCATTAATTGGATGTGGAAAAACAACAGTGCTAAACTTAATAAAACTAAAATGTGAGTGAATTTGTTATTGGTTCCTGTTTTTTTTTTTTTTTATTATTGTCTGTGCACATATTTAATATACAATTAATTATCTTGCAAGAAATACAAGGAATCTGGAAAACTGCATTTACACTGGTTTGTACCAGGTATTTATCTCTGACTTGCTCTGGGTGAATTTTTTAAAAAGGTTTCCTAGATCGATTTTAGGTCAGTGAAATAGATCAAATGATTGTTAAAGTGGATCATTCCATCCCATATGAGAATATTTGACTCTGAAAGACTCAAGAATAATATGATATAGAACCTTTAACATTTCATTTTGAGTTCTAGAAATTACTTTTGTTTTTAGACATTTTTATTTCATTTTATTTTCTTTGGGAATTGTGATTTGGTTTTTGGAATTTCTTAAATGAATTTCTTTTAATTGTAACTTTGCTATTTTACTTGTTGTGATCTTTAAAATGTTTTTGCACTGAGGGATTTGTTGATGCGATTTGCGCTTCAGGGTCACCGTAGAAAACAAAAGCGGGAAAAAGTGTCTCACAGCAACAGTTTTTGGATATGTTTTCATAATTACATAACGTGTTTTTGTCCTTAGTTCTGTAACCAAAAAACAAAAAAAAACCAGTATGCTTGGTGATGAAAATAAAATGGGTGTTTTGTTAGCTTTCTTGTGTTGAATGAAACGTGTTTCCCCAACAACACTTTTTTTTGGGAGCACATGTCGAATCGTCAATTACATAACACGTTTGTTCTGTTTAAAAAGGAATAAGACATACTGCGCTTCGTGGGAAAAAAAATAAATAAATTGAATGTTTTGTTTTGTTTTCTTCTGCTCGAAACTGTCTTTAGTCTTTGACAAAAGTTGCAATTAAGCTGTTTTCGGTAAAGGTTTGTGCAATCTTCTCTCTTGTGGAACTAAACAGGATGGCTGGAGGATTTTGTGCTTACAGAGAAACAACAGCGTGGGACAGAGTTTTGTTACATTTTTTACTGTCTATATTTTCTTGAAGAAATGCTTAAAAATACAATTTTTCTAGGGGTGTAACGGATCACAAAACTCACGGTTCGGATCGTGTCACGGTTTTGGGGATTGTTTTTCGGATCAGTAAAAAGTAAAAAATAATAATAAAAAAATTAATTTAAAAACGAAAAAAAAAACAATACAAAAGCTTAATTAACTTTTGGAAACTCTTCAAATCGTATATTCAAAGAGCATATAAAGTACTTCACACACACAGTATTTACATATGCAACATCACCACATTTGGTCATTGAGGTCTATTTATCAAAACAAAACATCTTTAAACTTTGAAAACAAACAAAATGTTAAAATGTGTTGTTTCTGATTATGTTTTAGACCAAATCTACAAAAACTGAGAAAAGGATGCTTAAAAATAGTGTTGAAAATACCACATCTATCTGGAATTCCCCTTAAAATACAAATGTTCTCATCCCACCTAATGTTTAAGTTAAATCATATATAAAACAGTTTTATTAATTTAATTTAATTGGTAATTAATTTAATTTTTTGGTATTAATTATTTTATTAAGACTAACTGTGGGAACATTTAAATATTTAAAATAATAATTGTTTTCTGTAAAACGTGGCACTTCCGTGCTCGCTTTTCCCGATGATTTTTGACACCTTTGGCTTGCCATATAATCGGCCCCTGACGACATCGGCAAGTCCGTTACGGAGCGGCTGCGGTTCTCTCCTGTGCGGGACAGTTGCTGGTCTTAACTGGGAGATTATTTGAACCCAGTAATGGAAATGTGTACTGATTATCCATGATCCGTTACAGCCCTAAATTTTTCTGTCAATTATCTGCTACTTTTTTGTTGAGCCTCTTCTATGTAAGATTATGAACTTCCAATCTGCTTGCAGCAAGAAAAGGCGCGTTGTAAATAAGTCAAAAACTCTTAAAATGTAAAAAAAAAAAAAAAAAATTCTTCAAATACGCCAAAAAAAATATCTGCCAACGGGTAAAAGAAAAGTTCTAACAAACGTCTTATTGTAAGAAAGAAAATGTCACTATGATATATTTTCTTAAATTAGGATGTATTTTCTGGTAAAAATCTCTTTCAATAAGATTTTCTAACAAGACATAGCAAATAAGACAATTTGTAATGTGAAGTGTGCCTTTTTTATCCCGACCATCCTTAACTTTTTTTAGTTAGTAATTTAGTAAGACGTCGCCGGTGACGCGTAAACGCAATATCTTTAACAAATTGTAACATTTCAATGATTATTAAATCGAAGTTACAGTAAATCAAAGAACACAAACACTGGAGCTCTGGTGGTAAAGGGTTAACACTAAAGTGAGAATTTTAGAATCAGTACTTCATTTAAGAAGTATGTTTTTGGACTTTTGGAGGAAAAGGGGATGCCTGAAGGAAAAAAAAAACATATGCATGTACAGAGAGAACATACAAACTTAAAACAGAATTTGAACCACTACCACAATTTTCTCAAATTATATTCTGTTGAACTCTGACATGCCAACAGGCAAGGCAGGCTGTTGCTTGTAAATTATAAACCACTGGATATTTTTTTAAATTAACTAATCTGTTTATTTTATCTTTAAATTAAAAAAAATCTGTTTCCTTTATATTTATTCACCGTAAGTCAAAAACACTGAATACTATGTTATATACAGATCTGTCTATTAAAAGCTATTAACGACATTAATTGTTCCTCTTTACAGTTTTTTTTTTATGTTAAGGCAATATTTAAAAAGCATCCACTTGTACTTGAATAGTGTGTATGTTAAAAAATGAAACATCATAATTATGAGACAATGAAATTAATACTAAAATATGCTCAAATAGTTTAGATTGTGAATACAAAAACTAGTTGGATCGGCATCTTGAATATTTTGTAAAGGGGCCCAGAAATTAGATTTAAAGAGATAGCACACTGTCAAATGTTTTTTACACATATGAGGTATACATAGTTACTGTCAAATACAGATCTTACTTTTAAAAATTCACAGTCATTCATGTTTTTTAAGGGTATTGCATTGAAGATTTTGTCTTTCAAAGTTTAGAAAAAAAATAATAAGATGATCATGTTGTTTTTTACTGTTAATTTCTTAATTAAATTTAATATCAATGATGTATAAATGAGATGATATGAACATGTGCAAAACGAATCCCTTTTTTGGATAAAGGTAGAGAGTTGCCTTTACAGATTTAAATAACATTTTATTAAAAATACTGATCCAAGATACATTTTAAGATAACACTTTGAGGTAAAAAACAAATGGTTTCTGAAATATTTACAGGATTAGGCCTTTTTATTCAATTATTTCTGCCTCTTTTCTTCAAACTGATTCAATTTGATTTTACATGTTTACTATTAAAACAAAACTAAAAGTACAAACTGATGGAATGCTCGTGTCTCAGAGCCTCAGACTGCAGAGGGAGTTTTCATTCTGGTTGGGTGTTTACTTACATTCATCATGAACATACATGTCATGGCAGTATTGGGTTTGGACTGGGCTTTCAATGACTTTCTTTTAAATTCTTCCTGATCCAGATTTATTACACAACTTATACAACCTAAATCTTTAATAGAAAAAAAAATACTTTCCACCTTGTTAACTTGTCTGTGTGGTGTGCTTTATATGCTCAAAGATTATATCATAAATCATGCAGTCATGACTGCATTTTTCCACCATGGAGCTGCGGTGAAAGTACGCATCAAAATGTCGGATGGAGCCAGAGTTTCATCAGTAATAATCATCAGGGGGCAATCTAAAGGCTTTAGGGTGACCTTGATGCTTGTATTTGAAATGGTAATTCCATTCTGCTCGGCAAAATTGAACTTCCTGTTAAAAGCCCAGTTATCTCCTAAATCCTCACATCCTTCTATGCAGCCCTGTAAATATTATGAACACAGATTATTATGTTGCTTTTTACAGTATTTTTCAAGCTAAAAGTCAATATTTAGTCATTGAATAACAAAAATTTGGAATCCTGTGGATCTTATCTTATTCATAAGAAGATTTGGATCAACTAATGGTCTCAAATACAACTGCCACCTGTTTTTTTGAAAATCATTGGTGTGGTCATGAAGGTAGAGGTAAAGGTGCAGAGTGAACCACTTTTTATTTGTAACACGGTGGCTGATGTTGGTCAGTCGCCGTTCTAACACATTTACACAGTCAGAACTGCTGCGAACCAGTGATTACAGCTACCATCGCCCAATTTCATGATGGGGTCATCCCCACCTGGACTGGCGCAACCTCAAAATGTGCCTTGGCAGCCATTGACTAATGTCAACTTTTAAGAGAATAATCATCTTGTCTCCAAAAACTTTTAACTTTTTCTTAAAGTGTCTAGCTAGCCGATGAAAATCCTGATTTTTGAGTTTTTAACGTATATATGTGGCACTTTTCTTATGAAAGAAAACAAATCTAATAAGAAATCATTTTGTTTTTGCATTTCCGAATATTTCTCCATTTAGATCGCTGTTAATCAAACTGTCACAGACAGTCTCTGTTTGAATGAATGAGGCTTCTTTACATCACAACAGCTCTGCTGCACATACACTAAACCCTCATCTGGCCCGGCTAGCGTGCTTAGCACAGGTGCCGGAGAAGAGAAGATGGCATCTTCTTCACATTGACTGCAGTCATCACTGGATTTTTTGAGTGACTTTTATACAATACTTAAGGCTTAGGCCTGAGAACGCTGTAAAATCTGCATGAGACTCCACGGAGCTTCTTGATGTGACCACGGAAATGTGAACGGCAGCTCATTTGACTGCAGTTGTAAAGGATTGTAAATCAATGAAAGACCATTTTGATGTTAGTTTTCATTATTTTCCCAACAACTCTGCTATGAGAAACCAATGGATTTTATGTATTGGTCACAGCAAGGTCAATAAATATTTGATAATTAGCTAAAAAATCTTTGGTGAACTGGAAAGAGAAAGAATCAGGTTTTTGGAGGAAGTTGGGTCCATGAAGCTCTTCACTTCCTCGTCTAAGACGACATACGGCTGGACATTACTGATACTGCTTGATGTTTTTTATGTAGCAGCGGTAAAGATTTACCCTAGCGAAAGAGATAATCAGCTTAGCACCAAAAGCCACGCCCCCTCAGAGGAGATTGTGAAAAAAAAAGCTTCAGATCAACATGAAAAATGTCTTTTAAAGACATTTAGGTTACATTAATCTTACCATAAATAAAACACTACAGGGAACGTTTTTCTTTTTAATTAAAAAAATCATATATGGAGACTTTAAAACCTCCAGTTCCACTGCACGCCGTTTAAATATGCGACCACTTGATCACCGGCCAAATTTGCTGAAAATTTAGCATTTAGGTCATCAGCACAACGCCATTTTGGGATATGTGAGCACAGCCTAAGCTTGTTTGAAGATTTTCATATGAACAAGTTAGCAGTTACTTACACTTTTCTAACTACATCCTATTAAAATTCAAATTATGAGTTCACTTGAAAAAAACTTTGTGGCATTGGAAAATCAAATTCACAAACACAGGAGCTCCTTAAACTTGTTGTGAGACATTGATGCCACCTTGCTATTGGCAACCTATTTAGGGTATTGCCCGCCTTCGTCCCACAGAAACTGGGTTGGCTCCAGCAACCCCATAACACCGAAAGGGAGACAGTAGGTTTTTAAGATTTTTAGGAATCCATAAGGATGAAAAATAATTTAAGCATCTTAAATAAGTTTTTGATGGATGCCGTACTTTTTCTCCTGTATTACTTTAGAGTCGGATACTAAGATCAGGCTATGGAATTTTTGGATTTGGAATTACGAAGTTGGGTCTTGATGCAGACCCTCCCAAAAACTTCCCCAAACTGCCTGAGAAAAGTTGGACTCATAGATCACAACAGAACAGTTTCCCAGAAACCAAAAAAGTTGCTCACAGGTTTTGGGGTCATTGCTGTTCTGACAGTTTACTCCACAGCTGCCAAACCTTGACTTAAAAGATGCTTTGTAGAGGGAAAAACCAAAACAATGGGTGGTTAACGATTGAAAGCTTAGAATATATTTTATGGGATTTAAAAAACAAAATATCTGTTTTCATAAAGATAAATCATACCAAAATCAACTCAAAGTAACATTAGCAGAAATTGCAGCTCTCCATAGGTAACAATTCTCAAAAACAAAACAGATTGAAAACGACATTAGGTTGAATATTTGTCCTATAGGGATTTTAAATTTACCACAACAATGGACCAAAAACTTTTAACAAAATTGGAAAAGATATCTGAATATAAAACTCTGAACTGAGATATGTGTGTGACTGACATCACCAGAAACAAACTCCTCACTCCTCAAAGCATATTTTGTTTATCCTACTTTTAAAATAAAATAGTAGTCTGGGAGTGACGTTTTATTTCACACTTTATTTGCAACAGTTCTCATTATTCACCTCTTTACCAGCTAAAGTGAAGATGAAAATGCTAATCCCACTTCTGTTTGTTAATGTGAAATCAAGTCTGATACGTTGATAGTGAAAATGATATTTCGAATTTGAAAAGAGAAATTAAAGTATTTCACTTTATTTTTATTAAAGAGGCCCTACCTTGAAAATTCTACTTTTTGAGGTTTTAAGTGCATTTTACTGTTCATTTCTCACTATAAAGAACCCCAAAGTGATATGTTGATCCATTTGTGCATTTAAGAGTAATCCTTTAAAAACTTGTGCTGTGTACAATCGGTGGAAATGTGCTAACGTAAGCAAGATGCCAACCGCTCCCTCCAGGAAGTGTCGGCTTTGCCAGCACCGTCCCCATTCTAACACAACACTCAATTTCTCCACTGAGCTAGTGGTGATCAGCAAAAAACTTTCATTTTAGATGCAGTCGATCGATGGCCAGGGATACTAAAGGCAGATATATGGTATGTGCAGCCATCTTTGAAGATGTTTGGATTATTTTCATGGGAGAAATACAGACACATGTTTTTTTCTGGGAAGACCTCATAAAAATAGGCAGCAGCCACACGCAGCGGCAGGCGGAGCTTCAAGAATCGTGTCATTTTACTTCAAGGTAGGAAAAAACTCAAGAAATATAACTAATATTTCATAAATAATTTGTTTTTTAGTGTTCCAAACGTAATACATGATCATGTATATGAATATAGTTCACTCTGGAAGACTTAAGATAATCATCGTATAGCCCCTTTGAGAGTATTGAAACACAGAATTCTGTTCTTCAAAGGAGATAAACCTTAAAAGATTGACTAGAAGTTGTTTATCTGCTCATCTAAGCAGCTTTTTCAGTACAGAAGCTTCTTGGATTAAAGCAAAAAGTTTTCAAATAGTTTTTAAAGTCCAGTTACCCTGAAGAACAGAATCCTGCCATAACATGTCCTGGATGATGATTAATACATGCACAAGATGGGAATTTCTGGGTGTATTCAGACAGGAAAAGTCTGTTGGTACGGGCCAAGTTTGCTTAATTTGGTCCAAATCGAGTCCTAAACATTGCTTTTAGTCTGTATTCAGACTGCCATCAAGCAGACTTTCCTATTCTGAAAAAAAGCTTGTAAACCAAAAAACATGTGACTTAAGTTCTCTTTGGTCATTGGCCAGGAATTACGAGGGCGTGGCAAAGCAACGAGAGAAAGAATAATGGAAGTCCTGCGCTTTGCTATCCTTGACGAGATAGTTCACTTAGTCGAACTTTAGATTTCAGTGACAAAATTTTGTATGCCTGTATCATCAGGTACTGTACAACACTTTTTACTTACTACTTACTACAGAGACTACAGTACTACAGAGACATGCTAGATATTGAGGTGACAACTAAGAAGGTATGCTGATTGATAAGTGTTTATGTTCATTAAAACGGTGTAAGAAGCAAAGTATATCACGTTAAAAGTTATTTTAATGAGTTGCTGTGTCTCTTTGTTGCTCCACTACTCTGTTTACATCCCCTAATGACCGGCTACGGTGGCTATTTTGGTCCAACTGTTCCACTCCGAGCACGGAGTCTATTCAGAGTGAGAAAAACTGAGAAACAAACTGAGACCACATCGAAAGATGGGTCAGAGAGCGGTTCCTGATCCTGGATCAGGGACCGCTTGGCTGCATTCAGACTGAGTACGGTATTTGTTCTAGATTATTGGGAGAAGCAAATTCTGGTTCACTTTGACCAAATGTGTCCAATCTGAATACACTCTTTAAAAATCCGCTACATTCAATTTTTTTTTATGTATTTGAAAAATCTTGTGTTTCCTAATACAGCTTTTCAGTTTAGTTAGGTTCTTTTCACTGAAATTTTGATTAACATTTCAGTTTTACATAGCTGTTTATAAGCAGCAAATTCAGTAGTAGAGTTAATTTTTTCAAGCGTAACCTGTAAAAAAAGAAAAGTGGCTGAATTAATCCCAAGTTAGTCATGATGATCTTTGGCCAAATGCAAGCACTTGAGATTGGTGAATGAATCTTTTACAAGAGAGAACATCTTGTCCTTATTTCAGTGCATTTATAGAAAAAATGAATAGAAGACTGGAGATTTACAGAAAAAGAGAAAGGTAAAAAAGAGTGAAAATAAAAAGATTTCAGTTCGTTCAAAGACAGGAGACTAAACAGAACGATTGGCGCGCAAGGTTCAAGTCCATTTAGGTGGGATCAGGGGGTTCAAAGGCCAGTCGCTTTGCAGGGCATGCAACATGCTGGGCATCACTGGGGCTAGCAAGCAAAAAGCCAGTCAGGAAGTCACTGAGGGAGCAGAAGTAGCTTCATGGTGGCTGTGGATTAGGAGGAAGGAACCGTGCATAGGTAGCACTGCCAGGACACAAGCTGGAACCAGATCAACCGGCTGCATCGCCCGGGTGAGAGTGGATGATGCTAGAACGACCTGTAACGCTCCACAAACCCAGGTAAGATCACTGATGATGCTACAGGTTTGAATTTAAACAAATTACGAAGACTATGAATCCACTGTGTTTTGATGATAAAAACTTGCAGGGCTTATGTAAAAAAAAAAAACCTAGTCTTTTCACATGAAAAAACATTCAACATATTGCATTGTGGTCTATATTCACCAATCTGAGGCCAGATAAGACAATATCTTCATCTTGGACATCATGATGTGAGACTTTATCTTCTTGGTGTAAAACAACTGTTTGAACTTAAATGTCTCAAAGACCAAGATGATGACCCTCTGTTTTCACCCTGGACAATCCATCACGCACACATGCACTGTCTGTTAATGATGAAATAATTTAAAGTCCACTCATATAAATATCTTGGCTCCATAATTGACCACAAACTCACATTTAAGTTTAACAGTGAATAGCACTTAGGTAAATGCCAACTGATCTTCTTTTTTCTTTGGAAACTTTGAAAACTCCAAATCCATCCATCCATCCTTTTTATAAGAGCCTCACTGAATCCATACTTTCTTTCAATATTGTTCTCAACAATCATAACATAATTAAGAGAATCATTAAAATCAGTAATAAAAATGTTGGCCAAGAACAGGAGCCAATAAAAATACAATAAAAGAGTTCAACACAGATGGGGTTAGGTTTTTGCATCTGGTCACCACAGACATTCTTCACAGCAGCTACAGTTTGTTGCCCTCAGGGTGCAGATTCAAATCTTTATCACTGAGGAAAAAGAGTTTTGTACCAACCTCAATACGACTGCTAAACAGCTATGTCAGTGGCATAGGCTTTTAAGTCTTATTTCATTCATGTCATGTTTAATTTGGTTGATTCAGCAGGTCTGAGTTTATATAATCTGTATTGTATTGAGTGTATGTGTGTTATATTCATTCTATTGATTTTATTGTTGTATTGATTTTGCTGACGATTGTCTCTGCTGTGTTTCCACCGGCAAAGATAAAGTAACTTTGACTTTGATCTAGTGAGCATCAATGCACACTGGTTTTTTGCAGAGACTTCTGGGAAATTTCTAGGATTTTGGATTTTGGAATTGTATATTAATAAAGCAATACGAAATGGCAATGTAGTGTACTATATGGTGCACTGAGTAGTGAAGGAATTTAGGCTTTAAAACTAAATCTCTTGCAGATCCACTTCATGGCATTGCATGTAAGTATCAGCCTAATGAATGAATATCTTGTTTTTGTTTTACCTTTTTTGAGTAGTAGAATGTGTTTACATTAGTAAAGGGCTTAAACCATTTACTCTTTAAGTTTACTTGCTATGTGTGAATCTTGTGCAAAATGTTGAGCTTTGAGGTGCCAATGTGTGTCAGGACTTCAAAGATATACTTTAGTATGCTGTGAGTAGGAAGTGAATCTCTGTTCTCCTCTTTAATCCTAATGAAGATGGAAAAAGTTTGCAAAGTCATCCATATTTTCAAAGCCTATAGTTTGAAAAACTGTCCTCAAGAACTTAAATAATTCTGAACATGCATCAATCTTCAGGAAGCTTCCTGAAATTTAGCCCTTGTGCTATCCTAGGAATGTTGGCATTGGTAGTGGGGTCATCTAGACCCCAAAAGACAGTGTGCCTAAAGTTTTTTTCTCCATTTATTTTTGACTTTCACTGGTGTCCTTGACAGACATGACATCCTGTCCACCTTCATCCATATTTGCCATGGCATAGATAACGTGTCAATGTAAGGCTTGAGTCATCTGGACCCTTTAAGATAGCACAAGGGTTAAGACAATTTTTTGTTGCAATGATTAAAACACCTGATTGTGTGTTAAAGGACAGCGACTGATCTCTGAATTGTTATTTTTTTCCTCTGTCATCTCTCCGTCTGCGAGCAATCTCTATAATTTGCACTGGACACACCCATCTCTCACACACAAATAAACAACTCGCATTTCACCAGCTCATGTTTGCTTCTAAGGGGACATACTTGGTCTTAAATAGAATTGTACTCACCATGCTGGCCTACCCACCAGAAACTTTCAAACCAGAGAATCGCACACACCGTCATACATTTGAAACATGAAACAGGAAGTGACATCACATGTCAGAAATATCTTTTTTTCTTCCTGTGTAAATGATTTGTGTTCATAACTTATTTCTGTATTTAGAATATGTCTAATTGTTTGTCAATGCATAAGAATTTTCTGTGTTGTGAATTATAAATTTGTTTTGAAGAATCTGGCCTATGGGAGGGGCTGAGCCTTTATATGGAGGGAACTTTTTCCAACTAGAGAGAGCAGTGTTGATTGCAGTGGTGGCCATCAAAGAGTTATATCGGATAGAGACGCAACGGGAAGGCTAGTAAACAAAGACACATGGCTAAGCAGATAGAGTAAAATGACCAAAGCATACTTCATTTTGGTTTGATTTTGAAAAGAAAACATTTAATCACAAAAATAAGACCCAGTATTATTTTTTTTTGTACAAAGTGGAACAGATGAACAACATTTAAACTTTACTATTTAAATGTTATTATATAGGAAACGCAATTCATAATTGATGCATGTTGTTGTTGTTTGCTTTTTGGCACTTCCCTTCAGGGGTCACCACAGCAAACCAGCTTTCACTGATCTGAATACTTGGTTTGGCTGAGAGTCTCATACCCAATGCCCCTTATGACACAACTTTTTATTTTTCTGGGGTAGGGACCGCCACAGGTAGATCCGGTCTCCCTTGTGGCTACATAGTCAGGTAGTAGCGTGAAGGGTCTTGTCTGAGGACCCACTCTGGATTAAGCTCATTGCATGACTTGGGAAGTAAACCCAGGTTTTCTGCGGCAGTCCGACATCAAACCAACAAAGTCATCCAGCTGCTGCACACCTGATCGTCCCCGTTTCATTGGGGGCGATAAAATCCAATTGTTTTTTTTTTTCTTCTAAGCTTTTGGCTTAGTCATCTTATTTTATACATATTTTTATCTGTATTAAAACAAAAATGCATCAATATAAATGTCATATTTCTATTTCAGATCATGTTTTTTGTGCATGGTTTTAGAAATGAGATTCATCGCTTCTTTTTTGTGAAAAAAGAAAAAAAAAATCTCAATTATTTATTCTTCATTTACACAATTTATGCAAGGCCTTTTTTGCTGTTCCAGCATTTTGAAACTTGAGGAATATTGTAATGCAGAGAATGTTAAAATATACATGTGTTTTAACCAGCACTTTAAAGCATGAGCACGTTTACAGTATTTTAGCTTTGTTTCACTTGAATACTGTAAATTGTAGGTTAAGTTATTTTTTTTCTTAAATCTCTTTTAAGGTCAGATCTCATCGACCTCCTTCATTCTTTTTACCTTGTGCTCAAAAATGAACCCAGATCAACTGAGCAGCTGCTCATAAGTATCCCTCCTGTAATTGTCAGCTCAGATGGGATTGTGCTTTTTCTGTTGTACAGCTTCAAATGAGCTCCCCTGGCACAATAAAGGGCTCAGGGGGGGTTTCATTGGGCTTTTACAAAGATTAACAGCATTTTTTACGCTGTTTTGGTCTTACTTTAAACGTTGTTTTTTAAGTTCCTAAAACTTTTGTCTTTATAGTGAGCTTTCTTTTAGTTTTTTATTCATTTTTAAATTAGATGTCGGCAGTTGTAATGGTCTTTATAACTTATTACTTAAATAAATTAGAACATTTCAAAATCAGAGAAAAAAAGAATAGAGTTGTGGATAATGTGCGTTGTTTTTTTAAATAAATTGAATAAAGTGGTCGTTTTTTTTTGTCTTTTTTCATTCTGAATTTTAATTTATAAAATGAATGAGAGACTTATACAAGGATACACACTGTACACAGCTTCTAGATTAAAAAAATGTCAGCCATGAAATCTGTAGAGTTGAGTTCAAATCCTAATTTCTTTTGAATAAATGTCTCGAAAAATGTGAAACATAAGATTTTAGCAAAATAAGATTTCTTATCACGTAAATTCACAAACTCAACAAAAGTTCATTGTTTAATTTATGGAAGAAAAAGTAGGTTTCAGTGGATTACTCAAGGATAGAAAGTCATGAGGGACTTACCCTCAGATTATTATGCAACTAGTTTACCACTGCTGACCCATTAAATATTAAGAATTAGTGCAGAGGATCCTTCAGGCAGACTGCAGTGACCTATGGCAAAGTAACACACTATATTATTTTACCTTTGGTATCATTTTTTCTTAACTTTTACTTTTTGCATCTTTGTTGCAAACTATGAAACATCTGTTTAGTCATTAATGCTCCTCGATGTTGCTGAGTCAGCAAACTGGGTGGAGTGCTAAAACTTATTTAGCAAATGAGTTGTTAATTAACAGAACATGCGACTTCAAAGGAAGATGAGCAGCGTGCAGACTAGGAAAAAAGCTTCTCGGGGAATTATTCTTGTTGCAAAACAAATGGTGGATCTGATCTATAGCTGATCTTAACAGCTAGGACAACATTTCAACATTGTGGGAAAAAGCACCAGGCTCCTTAGACTATGCTCACCTATCCCAAAATGTCACAGCACGACAACCTAAATGCAGGTTTTCAGCAAATTCGACAGATGGCCTCAGAGGTTTTAAGAAAAAGTGAGCATTTTATGGCAACTGGATGATTTTTTAATGAATATAAGTGGCCACCCAGACATATCTGTAGGGCTGGAAATTACAATCGATACCCAGCCCTACATATTTGGAGGTCAGTGGTCTGTGGTGGCAGTCCAGTGACAGGCGAATGGCAGGAAGGCAGCAGCGCAATAATGGACTGATAGGAGGGTTTTCAAGGTCTGCAAAATCATCTGATGACCAGCTGCCACCCTCCAGACTCCCCTGCCCCTGTGCTGCCGTCTACCTGCCACTGTCCGATTGTTAGAAATCATGCAGTTGCAGTGCGGGCACTCAACAAGGGCTACTGATCGGGGGCCCGGCAATGACCAGACGTCGATCTGGCGATCCAGGCCACAGTGGGTCCAAATGGGGAGAAGGCATTGATGCTACACAAACCTCATCATGGCGTTGATAGCACCACGCGACTCAGAGACCTGCTTATTGATGAATTGATCCTGAGAAGAATTCTAAAATGAGAGAATATAATGCTTTTTTGGGTAGCATGTTGTGTAATTGTGAATTTGCTCAAAATCTGAGATGCAGACGACCACTTTTTATTTACCCCCGGGCCACCAGACCACTAGCGGTTGGTAGCACTTGATATAGACAACCGCCATTTGGAGACATTTACACATCGTTCAATCAGAGCTGCTGCTAGCCGGCGATCCAACCTCCACCACCTTGTGGCTCCCCAGCTGTTACCCAATTTTATAACGACATGCCAACAATTTTCAAAAAAGTCAGGCAGGGGCATACAATCTTGAATATTCTGACAATGCCTCCCTGATGGCAGTTGTATTTGTGACTGTAGCATTAGCATTTACCCTTTTTCAGAATATCTCAAACTCTTCCTCCTCTTTAGAAATGCTCTTTAGATGGAGAATTAATTAAAAGATGCATAGGTAAGGATGCATCAGCTCATTTTTGCAATTCATATGAGATCAAAAACATGTTATGAATGTTTTAGTAACAACAATATCTTTTTTTTAAAGATTCATAACGTTTCTAAAACTTTGTTTTGGTCTAAAAATGAGCTCCAGTACTTCAGGTACTATTCATGCATAAGAGGTTAGCGCACCAGCCAGAAACTGGATTAACAGATTTTTGGAAAAGAAAGGTGACACTCTAATTCTTACTTTTCTGCCAAGTATTCACCTGCCAATGTTTACACTTAATAATCTCATTGTTATTTTAATTCCTAATTACGCCCTGCAAATGGTTTGAAAGTAACTATGCTGATTTTATCAGTGCAACAATACGGATGATCTACAGGGGGGCAAGGGGGGCTGCTGCCCCTCCAATAAAAAGCTTTGCCCTCAACTTGCCCCCCTAATTTTTTTATCAATTTTAGTATCAGTATTAACAAAACTTCAGAAATCGTCAATACAAACTTATTTAGCCATTAGCAAAACACATATAGCCCCTAAATTTTACTAGATCTTAACTAAATACCTCTAGGGAGTGTTTAGAGCAGCATCATGTCTTGAGTATTGAAACAGGTTTTGTCATTGAGTATGATTCCTTTTAGGACATATTTACGGAGATACAAATGCCAAACGAGGCCCAGATCAACTATAAACAGTCAAATCATTATTTTCTTTGGGGATTCCATAATTCTGCCTCACTCGCTGCCAGTATATCCCCTCGGTAAGTTTTTCTCCATGCATCAAGATTTAAATTATCTTAGTTTGTACGAAAAAAAACTAAGATATGTAAGTCCTTTTTCAAAAAAGTGACAAAATAGAGGGGCCCGAAAGAGTGTTTTCTATAACTCTAATAGAGACACATCTGCGTTGCAGCTTGCTCAGCAATGAGTGATATCGTTACAGTAGTATGTGCACAGCTTTAAAGGCAGCACCACTTTCAGGGGACTCGTAGGTTCTGATCCCCTGTTGACAGAGCGGAGCAGATCTTGGCCAACACATGTCACTTGACTTCATTGTTGCATTATTGCATCTGTTTCTGTGATAGCTTCAACAGGTGCTGTTCCTCCAACTGTAAGCCAGAGAAACCGTGTCTCTGGTGAATACAAGCAAATATAAAAGCAGCTTTAATCAAGCATGTGAAGTCACAGAAGTATTTTCAAAAAAAAGAGCCACTTTAGCAGCATAATTAGATAAATATGTGTAAAATTGAGAAAAACTTCTGAGAATGTGGTTTGAAGCTTAGCAGCAAGTTTTGATTATAGGCATGGTTTTGATCCTTCAGAGGGGAAAAAATCACAAAGCTTGTGTAGAGCAGAACTCATAGTGAGTGATGTCTTTATTCTGAATCCAGTGGTGACTGGTATGAAGACCCCTACCTGCAAGGAATAACAGAAAACTTCTATTTAAAAAAAAAAAACGAACAAGTTCTGAGGAGCTGATCTAAAGGGAAAACAAATTACCTTTTCCATCTGCTTTGTGTCTTTTCTGAACAGTTTATAAACACATTCACAATGGATTTAAAATCGCTTCTTGGAATTTTTTATCGGAAGAATGGGGAAACACGGAAATGAATGGTCCTGTGAAATTAAAACAAACAACAAAGACAAACTTTTCCCTACAACATTGGAAACCTCCTTTACAAGATTGCATGAGAATGTAAGTAAACAAAAACCAAACATTGCCTTTCGTGCATATCCTGACCACAGCTTCTGTGGTCCAACAAAAGTTAAAAAAACATGATAGCTGCTACATTAACACTTTACTGAAATGCCGACAATCCCTCGAGGGATTTACGATTCCTAAATTACCCTCTCATTTTATTTGCGGGCTCTCGCTGGTTGTCCCTCTGATTATCCAGGTGAATGTAATTGGAAACATCAGAGGAACAGCAAACCCTGTATTTTCACCCCGACCAAGGCTCTCACGCCATGTAGTCGGGATAGCTGTCGTCAGTGCCACCGTGGAAGCTTGTGAAAAACGCAGATAGTCTGACTTGGAAATTGGAAGGAAAACATTGGCAGTTGTTTCAACGCACAACCCAGTGGCATATAGAGTTGTTTTTCTTTCTGTGTTTTAAAGGTATTACCTTCCTTGGGTACATTAGACTTAGCCTAGATAAATACAATAAAAAAATTACTCCTGACAACTTTGTGTTTGTTTTTAAATTATCACCTTCAAGAAGAGCATGATGGCTGAAGCGTGGAACAGAGGGGCTTTGTCGGCCGTAGTTAATCTGAAAACACCTGTCAGTCAAAAGCTTTTCTCGTCACCTGAAACTGCATGTTTGCACCTGAAGTGTACAACGCTTCAAACAGACAAAAACATGATGCTTTTGCCATGCAGGAATACATTTGTTTTTACAGTGATACTAGTAGTCTACAAGGCAGAAAACACATGCCTATTTTTCTTGATAATTTGTTGTCTTTCCTGACTTTCTTTAACATCCAGAACTATTAGAATGATTAATTAGTCTTTCAGTTGATTGAACCACAGATCGGGGACATTTTGATTGATTGTTTGCAATGGTATATTAGAGATAACCAAACAAAAATCACTTCCATATGCTCTTTGGTAAAAGCTGAGCGCTGTTTCTCACTCCATCAGTGTGGATGCAGGCGGCACTGCTTTGTGTTGTTTTTCTCAAGTTGCCTGTTTGATCCCAGGCTTTTGCACTACGCATTAGGAGCACCAAAAAAGTTCCCTCCCGACATCTGGAAGCATGTTTAATGATCATTACAGATCAAGATGAACTATTCCCTAAAATGACGTGGGGAAGGGTTCGCTGTGGTTAAGAGCTGGCTCGCCGCTTATACATAAAGTGCTTTTGTGACAAGCAGTGAGGTCTCACAGGAGACCCCGACTGGGACCTTTAAAACTTCTCTTGGGCTTGTTCTAGCTTTACGGGCATTGACAAATTTACACTTTCCTACATGCAAATTTTGCTTAGTAATGTCTATACTCTCAAACATTCAAAACAGAAGTGTTGCGGTAAAACTCAATATCTGATGTTGGTATCTACAAAAGTTATTATCCTTGCTCAAATAGGAACCTACCTTTAGATTTTCTCTAAATCTCTTGACAAACAAATGTGTTTGTCTCAACTGTCCTTATTGGTGGATACGTATTGTCTGCGGGAAAAAAATGGGCAAACCTGTACGGGTAGCCGCAGGACATTTCAATATCGTAGACCACAAGGTGATATAAGTCAGAAATGTTTATGCACACTTTTTTAACAGGTATGCTGCAGGTATCAGCTTACACTTATGTAGCATGTTAGAACGAAGTAGGTGTGACGCAGGTGTGTCTTACGAACTTTCTATGTCGTACAAACCCTGTGTAGGGAGTCCGTTTTTTTTGCTGTTCACAAGAAAGGTCTGCTCTCCTTGTGTACAGACTGACTGTGACAAAATGAGGGAATTAGAAAATCAACGTGTAGTTTTTATGGATATCCTGCAGGTGTACTACAGGCTCTTACATATCAGGTACACAACTCGTGCGTTGCTGCAGTTTTGCGTAGTCAGTGAGGAGCCAGTTTCTTAAAGACTAAAGTCCTGCATGAGGGGCACCAACCCCTGTACATCATGAGTACGGGGGATGGTGTCCTACATACCGGGGATGGTGCCCTATGTACGTGGGATGGTATCCTACGAATGAGGAATGGTGCCCTACATATGGGGAATGGTGCCTTACGTACGGATGATGGTACACTACAAACGGGAGATGGTGCCATACATTCGGGGAATCGTGCCATGTGTACGGGGAATGGTGTCCTATGTGCAGGGATGGTGGTCTACATGCGGGGGATGGTGGCCTACATATTGGGGATGGTACCCTAAGTATGAGGGATGGTGCACTACATACAGGGAATGGTGCCCTTCGTAAAAGGAATGGTACCATACTTGTGGGGGATGGTGCACTACATATGGGGAATGGTGCCCTTCGTACAGGGGATAGTAACCTACGTATGGGGGATAGTACCCTATGTACCGGGGATGGTGCCCTACACACTTATAATGAATGACAGGATCATCTATATGTCATAGTTCATGTAACTTACATTATTTAAATACTTCATGAAACATTTACCACACGCACAACAATGGTACGTTCCATTTTCATGACATCTTTTAAGGTGGTTGCATGAGCCTCAAGGGAACCGTAAGACACACCTACACTCCTCTTAAGATGCAGCTGCTCCACTCTAAAATCCTCTACGGGCTCGGACAACCCAAAAACCTGTATGGTTCAACTCCTCTAGAGTGCATGTAACTAAGGCAGAAGATACTAGGTCATTTGACACAAGAAAAATTTGATTTTCAAGTTAAAAGGAAACTATTTCAGCTTTGTGAACACTACTAGTGTAATTACATAAGAACATTTTCAGATCCCTGCACAATGTTAGCATTAATAAAATAGAATGTTTATGGGGGGACCTGTTCTTTAGTTCAGATAGGTGCTGTGTGTGAACGTAACCTCTACAGCATAGCTTTGACATTAGAAGTGCATATCTCCAATCTTAGGTTAATGTTGAGTGGTTACAAAACAAATCACACTTATCCTTTAAACTGTATTTGTTTTTTATACACAGATCTGTACTGCCACGTAGAAACATAATAAACTTGTCATGCCTGAGCTCTACTCAGCCCCTCCTTTCCCTGCCTTGCTGAGCTGCCCTGATTGCTCATCTGCCTCACCTGTTCTGCCTGCTACTTAGACCTTGCCTCTCCAGCTTCCCCGTCAGATTCTTCATGGCCTCAAAACCAAATATCCAGATTCCTGGTCCTGAAATCATAGTTTAACATAGTTTAAATTGGGGTTTTAGCAGAACCAAACAGCAAAAACAACATAGTACCCATATTGAATCCAAAAACGTTTTACAAATGATACCATACCTAGAAAATTATGCAATGTTAATTTTTTATTTTTTACATGTTTTAAAATACAGAAGCAACGTGTGAAAAACTGAGTTCCTTACAATTATACCTTAAGATTTCAACTTTGCCTAATCCATTGTAACACTGAATTCCTTTTTCTAATATTAAATAGCTGATTTGTGAGTATGCGTTTAAAAAATGGTCTTGCTAAGACCTCATTTCAGTTAACAGTCTGGCAGATGGCAGAGAACTGAAAGCCAATGAAGACTAGGCACTGGAATAGCTCATGACTGAAGGTGATTTGGAAGGTGTTAAAGTGTTTAGAAAAAGGTTGAAACCATGGCTTTTTCATCACCTTGCTTAGTAGATGGTTTCAAATGTAATGTCTGAGCAACTTTGTTTTGTTTTTGCTAAATATGACATGGCCATTTTAATTTGTTAACATTCCAACTATATATGAAGATATGTTATGTTACTTTAAAATCCCACTCTGATCATCATTTTATCCATTTTAGAAGCCTTTCTAGTAGTCTTTAAATCAGGATTTTGCTGTATTTAGACAAAATTAATAAACCTGTGTTGTTTTCCAGGACATAATTTCTGCAGAGTGGAAGAAGTTCATTAGGAATTCACCTGAGTGCTGTGTGGAGTAGGCCTGCCCCACTTCACGTCATCAATTTATTTACAATGTCTCCTATTTGCTTTTATCCCCAAACCTCAGCCATGAAACAAAAATGGTGAGCAATATTGGAGCTATTCAGTCATACAGTTTTGAGGCAGATGACAGCTTTGACAAGGAAAATTGAGACATAAATGGAGCAAATTTTCAACAGGTGGATAAAACAGACTAAAGCATACGTCACACTTATATTTTTTTCCCCACTGGATTTTTTTGTCTGCTCCTGATTCACATCGACTTTTAAAAAAAAAAAAAATAACAATTTTAGGCTTAATTTTTTTGGTCCTCCATCATCAGAAAAATGCCCTTCGAACATGTTAAAAACTCCCAAAAACTTTTTTTTTTTTTTTTTTTTTTTTTTTTGCCATGGTGGGTCTTTAAAGAACCAAAGACTTTCTTTTAAGCTGCACAGTACAGCAGTTGAGCCAAAATACAATGATACCCCATAACTGAATAATTATACTTTTAGGATAGAATGAGTCAAAACATAGTTTTTATGACTAGACTTGGTTTGTTTATTGCTTGAGTCATAATAATAAAGCTCACAATCACGTGCAATGATCACGCAACAAAAGACAAATTAAGCAAAATTCAGGATGTGAACTGTTTACCAACATAAATGTATTAAAACAAATGTGCATTTGTGTTTAAAGTTTCGTTTTTTTTAACAACCACATTTTCAGGGGGAAATAAGGTGTTCAATAAAACATGAATCGAAAAACTTTATGAAGACAAAATGTCTTTATGTTATGTAGTGCTACTGACCTCTTCTGGCTGTTGGTAGTAGTGCACCCACATAGACTGCAGCGATAGGATAATACGTCAGCATAAACGTGGAAGATGGTGCTGGAAGAAACGGAAGCGTCCCGATGAAGCAGAGTTAAAGGGTTCCCCCTTCAAAATAAGAGCATACGTTTCACGTTATTGATTTATACTGACTTGTGCTAGAAACCACACATTTAATATCATACATTATAAAATATTTAGGGTTCTGTTGGGGTTAAAAATAAATTCAGTGGACGTAAAATAAAAATTAAATTAATTAAAATCTTATTTTGAAGTGAGAAGTTCCAGGCTGCTAGTTGGCTAGATGCAGGGATTTAGTCTGACGGATAACGATGTGATGAATTTGGGGTTAAACAATCATGCATGCGGCATGGAATAATATAACAGAGATGGATTATCGCAGTTAATTTAGTTTTACCTGCAGTTGGTTCTGTATCCATTTACGACTTTTATGTTTGTTTTACGGCTGGTCATTGACACAGCAGTCAAGATTGAAAAGCTAGCTTGGTCGGTAGCAACAACAACCAGCCACATCAGCACCGCTCCTGTTAGTCCGCCACGTTAGCATCCGTGCG
Source organism: Oryzias javanicus (assembly GCA_003999625.1). Classification (NCBI taxonomy): domain Eukaryota; kingdom Metazoa; phylum Chordata; class Actinopteri; order Beloniformes; family Adrianichthyidae; genus Oryzias; species Oryzias javanicus. The sequence goes on along the minus strand of CM012449.1, from coordinate 27,827,500 downwards.
GGTAAACCTCTCTTTTTTTTTTTTTTTTTTCTTTCTTTTTTTTTTTAAAACTTCCGCTTGGTTTCAAATGCTTCATGATTTAGACTTTAACATTAAGCAAACATTTAACCTTTTCTGTGTGTCGTCGCTAATTTTGCAGAAATTTAATAATGGCAGACAGTATTATGAGCAAGGCTGCTACCATGGAGATCCCAATTAATAGCAACGGGGACACCGGGACTCTAGCGGAGGATGACAGCCTGGAGCAGGTAAGACATTTCTCAGCGAAAGTGTATAAAAATACATATATTTTTCTCACCTGTCATTTTTTTTTTCTTTAAATATGGAAGGAAAAAAAACTACGGAAGCCAGAATGCATCTAACCTTAGCAAAGGCCTACAAATATGGACACAAACACTATTCCAAGTGGTGTTTGATGTATGAAAATATAAACTAAATAAAATATATTTGGAATTGTTCCATGAGGAATCATTTATTGCAACATTTTTAACTGATAAAGATATGTATTTAATAATATATTTGTCAGAATGTATTTTGGTATAAAGTAAATATATACCTATTTATTTAAGCTTAAAAACACTTGTAAGTCCTTGTAGTAGTAAACAACATTTTCGAAACTAACTTGATTATTTTGGGTTCAAAAATGTTACAAAATAAACAATGACATTTTCTGTCCTACAGCTGTCATTTCAATTATTCTGTATACTTGAGTCTTTACAATTGAAAGCCCTTTCAAAATAAAACAATACTTGCTAATGTAAGTTAAAATTCATATACACAGATTTTCTGATTTATTTATTTTAAGTTTTGTCTATTTGAATCTTAATTAGAAAAATAAGAAGATGTTTACTTTTTTTTTTTTTTTTTTTTTCCTAATGATTTTTATTTCTTATTTATTTTGCTAACCCAACAGGATCTACAGCAGGTTATGGTGTCTGGACCCAACCTCAATGAAACCAGCATTGTATCTGGTGGCTATGGCGGACCTGCAGGGGGCATCATCCCAACCAGCACTATCAAAGGTATTCCAACCAACCAGACTGCAATCTTCTACTTCTTTTTATCACATTATTGTCCCAAAGTAAATATTCAGTTTTCTCTGTAAGAATTTAGAAAGCTTAAATGTGCCAATTGGTTTTAATCACATTCATTTTTTTTCCAAATATCTAACATGTTTCCCCTTTTTATAAGACTTCAATTGCACATTGCCGTGAGCCGTTCCAGACTTTTCCAAATACTACTACAATTTCCTTGAATTAATTATGATGCAAGTTTAAGAAATAATGTGTAACTGCAACAATTATCTTTTAGATTAGTTTATGTTGCAAACATCATATCCCTTAGGGCCAGCAATTCACTACAATCCTGAATATCTGGACAGAAGACGAGCTCCTGCACCAGGACCAGGTTGCTTTGTCTGCTGCTAAACATTTTTTTTTTTACTTCCTTCTTTATCTCCCTTTATGCGTTTGAGAGCTTTTTGGCCTTCCTCTGAGTAGTTCTGAGATTGCCTGGCTGTTGGAGTTGTATGCAGCCTTTATTCATACCAACTCGGCTCATATCTGCAGCATAAAGAAATGTTTTGGCTGCTTTTAAACTGGAGAATGCTCTAACTTTTGAGTGTTTTTGCTTATTTCTATGGAAACTTTTCCCCCCTATTGGAGCTAGCTGCTACCTGATGCAATCTTTTCATCATATGATATTCACTTTCATCCATTTTTTTAAAATCTTTTTTTTTTTTAACTGCATGGTAAAACTGCATCTGGATCGTCAAAACTTGTTTTTTCCACATTTCCTTCACCGAGTCTGACTCTTTGGTTACATTAATTGCTATAAAGCTACACATCTTAGCACCATGTTTTATATTCACATCCTGTCTTGTATTCCCTCTTCTGTCATCATCATCATCACCATCGTGCGCATTTCAGACATTCGCATGAAATCCAGGGGTGTTAACTTACCTCACAGTCACTCCTCAGCCAGTCGCCTTGCCCACCACTCAGACCAGCATCCAGGTATCCACCAACCTCATCACCATGTTCACTCTATCATCTGTTATTATCACAATCCATGCATTAGACCATCACCTTCAAACTATAAGTACGGTATTGTTTCATTTTGTTCATTTATCTTTTAGGTTCTTCCAATCACAACACCAGTCCAACTGAGGAGGTTTCTCGAGGTGTGGCGGTGGAAAAGTTGGATAGTGTAAAGAAATGGGGAATTAACACATACAAGGTAAGTTATTAACAGCCTTTTAGGTTATTTGTAATAAAGAAAATGCCAATAAATATGATAATACAAAGATAAGATATCATTAATATCCAGGAAAAGCAGGCAGGCTCACCTGCACATCTTCTACTGATAGTAATTATTTGTAATATTTAAGTATTCCCATAATTAGTTTAAATAAAATAATTAAAGTCAAAAAGTAATTTTAAGTTTTTTAAATTGTTGATGGGGCAAGAGAAAATTTGGATTCCAGTGGCTGGTCATGATAGATTTAGTATTTTAAAACTATTTTCAAGCATTTTTTCCTCATTTTTTGTAGATCTGGTCTCGTGACATGTAAATGTGATCAATAAAGTTTTAGCATTTTGTTTGTGTTCAAAGTTCAAAGATGTTCTGTTCTTATAAATAGGCCTCAATGAGCAAATGTTTTGATGTAATGTGTGTGTGTGAGTTTATATTTATGCTTTGAAGTACTTTATATACTTTACGTTTTATCAAATTTATGTTTTGAAGTTTTTAAAAAAATATATTTTTAGACTTTTATCATGTTTTCTTTTTTTTTAACTGATCCAAAAATGATCCAAACTGTGACGCAATCCAAGCTGCGAGTCTTGTGATCCATTCTACCCAAATTTTATATAAGGAAAAAAATAATTATCACCTTGATTTATGTCTGCGTAATTCCTAGATTTGTGTGTAACTTTAGATTTTTGTGTGCATAATTCTTGTTTTATGCATAACTTTGGATTTGCTTTTATGTGTGTCAATAGTTTCAAACTATTGTAATTTTAATTTGTGCATGTGTTTGTAATTTTTGTACTTGTGCGCATAATGTATTTTAGGAGTTACAAATCAAGAATTACTTGCGTACAAATCCAAAGTTGTGCACAAATCAAGAATTACGTACGCATAAATCTTATTTCTCTCCATATTTATACTCTTAAATATTCACTTCAATCATCCTTTGATAAATTGTTAAAGTGTTCTCAGTGTTCTTTTTAAATTATCATTATTCTAATTTTATGCTAAATCAAAATGTGTCAAGGTTCTTCGTGTAGTGAAGAAAGAAACATTTAATAATAAGATGACAAACCTTTAAGGGAAAACAATGGGATTTTGTTGTTCCTAACAAAAAACCAGAATGAACATCCCTGTCAAGGAGAACTTGTTGCCACCACTGCAACCATGACGGCTCTCTCCCAACTGACAAAAGCTCTCCCCTTATAAAGGCTTAGCTCCTCCCACAGACCAATCAACCAAGCATTAATAAAAATCAAATTACTGCCTTATACCTGATGAAAACATAACCTTAAAGTAGAAATAATGAAGCATTTCTTTAGACAGATATACGTTTGGAACAAAAGCATTATGACAGACAAAAAAAAAAAAACAATCCTTACAATTCTGACATGTGACATCACTTCCTGTTTCCTATATGTATGATGATGTTTACAATGCTAGGATGCCTGGGTGGTAAGTAATATTCTATTTAAAACTAAGTGTGCACCCTTAGTGTTAAACAAAATGATGCTGTGGTGAATATGAATGATTTGTGTGCCTGGATGTATGTCCGTCTGCTGCAAACGATTTAAACTAATGGACTGGGAGATGACAGCAGAGAAAAAACAAATCACACAAACAACTGAAGTGTTCAGGCGCTGTCCTGCAACCTGTGACGCTGCCTGTCATGTTCCCGGACATAGTTTATGCAGAGCGGCACTAGTTCGTTAGAAACTTTATTTGGAGTTTTGGGCAGAACTGTTAGTGTAAAGTAAGCCCACCCCACTTCCCGTCAGCCATCTGTTTAGAAGCTCTCCTGCTAGCTTACAGCCCCTCACACCCCCAACCACAAAAAAGAGGAGAAGTTTGTTTTTAATCATGATCATGCCAGCAGGAATTTTCCTTTAAGTCTTATTTACCTTAGTGTTACTATCTGTTTTAATTTAAAATTTCTTCCTAAAATACAACATTTTAAAGAAGAAAGTACATTTTGTATTTACTTGAAGATCCCAGATTTTCCATATACATTCCAACAAAACAAAATAATGGTAAAAAGATGCTGCAAGTATAATTTCAACTATATTTTCAGTGCACAAAGCAGATGTTCTCTGAGAAGTTCGGCCGCGGCTCTCGGACGGTAGACCTGGAACTGGAAGCTCAGATAGAGTTGCTGAAAGACACCAAGAGCAAGTACGAGAACATCCTCAGACTGGCCACTGCGCTCATCAGCCATTTCCAGAGCATGGTCCAAACGCAGCAGGCCCTGGGGGACACCTTCACCGACCTGAGCCAGAAGTCTCCGGAGCTGCAGGTTCCGTATCGTCTGATCTGTCCTTGTGACGTGATGTGAAGGTGAAAAGTTACACCTGTGATCTTTTCCTTCAGGATGAGTTTGGGTATAATGCAGAAACACAAAAGCTGCTGTGTAAAAACGGCGAGTCTCTTCTTGGTGCCATCAGCTTCTTCGTGTCCAGTGTGAACACGCTGGTCAATAAAACCATGGAGGATACTCTGATGACAATCAAGCATTATGAAAATGCGAGGTAAGCGCTCTGAGATTGTTTTTAGAGTCAAAGAAGGCGGAGCTACTTTTGATTAATCGGATTTGTGCGTCTGTTGTTGCTGCAGGCTGGAGTTTGATGCGTATCGCTCCGATCTGGAGGAGCTGAGCATGGGCCCAAGAGACGCCGCTTCCATGGTTCGCATTGAGATGGCTCAGCACGACTACCAGATCCACAGAGATAAATATGAAAGGCTGCGTAGTGATGTCACCATTAAGCTGAAATTCCTGGAGGAAAATAAGGTTTGTCTCAAACTTTCTAGTAGCTTCATGTTTCCCGTTTCCCTTTCTATTGGGGCGTTTGTAATATTATTTAATGCTGATTTCTTTTGTGAAATGATGTAATCATATTCATTCAAATTCTGTTAATACTGGTTATTAAAGTTAAAGCTCATAAAATTCCTCTTATGAACCATTTTCGTCATTACGGATTGATTTTCAGCGATGAAATGATTTTTGTGGCGGGCAGATCGTATCATCTTATTGCAGCGATGACGTCATAATGTTACAGTTTAAGGTGGTAACACATGTCCTAACAAGCAAAGATGTGGGCTCATTCAAACCCAGGTATTCAAGTTACAGGGTGTGTTCTATGCCTGAAACACTGGATTTTTTTTTTTTTAACCAGTGGGAGTATTCTTTTAATCAGCACAATCTCACCTATGAGGCACTGACTTTATTTAGTTATTTTTCCATGTTGCATTCAAAGACTTGACATAAAATCGTACAAAAATTGAAAATGTGATCTTGAAAAAAGTGATTAATTTAGCTGTAGAAATAATGTCATAAATACGACAACAAATGTTTTCAACAAACTAATTGTACATATTTTTGTGAAAATACAAGAAAAAAATATAAGAAAAATTCCCAGATTTCTTTGTGCCACAAAGATCCTCTCTGTGTTCAGTTGGGATCATCACAGGCTTCACCTCCATGCTGTGACCTTTCTTATGTCATCAGTGTCTGCCTGTGTGGCTTCAGCTTCAAGGCAGCACAAAGCGGTAGCATTTGTCCTCTGGATGCACTGCTGTCCATATCTTGGAATTCTATTAATTTCATAAATATTGTTTTTTTTAGTGGAAAAAAATACTCTAAAAAAGGAGTTTCCTCCACCCAGCGTCCCACAGCAGGTCCTCCTGCTGCAACTGATCACCGTTCATCTTCTGGCTTATTTATTGAAATAAAAGATTTCTTTTGTCCAAAACCAACAAATATTTGCCATATTTTGTCTTTCATTCAATAAAATCTCAATCACAGAGAATTAAAATAAGTTGAAGATCATTTTAGACTGAATTTTGTCCCACTGACCTCACGCCACTTGGTAGGACCGTCGGGTCCAAAAGGTTAAAGTTTCTTGAATTTACTTTTAGTCCTCAACAGTATAGTGAAGTAAACTAGAATTTATTACAGTTTGGCTTTTGAGAAATTATCTAAAAAACTCACAAATTGAACATGCTAATAATAAATTAATTTTTTTTAGACATACTAGTTTCTTTTTTATGGCTTAGGAGCTTCATATTAGTCAAATAGCAGCTTTGATTTTTGGGTTAAGAAAACTGCCTTTTTACTGTTATGCATATTTTTATAGTTGGGTGCTTTAAATCACTTTTGTCTTTTTTTTTCTTAAGTTCAAGTTCTCACAAGTAGTGATTTCTAGGGATGTCCTGATTCAATCACGTAGTTTTAGACTTCATTGGAATCAGATGTTTGATCCTGATCAAATATCAGATACTTATGTTTTTTAATTATTTTCATCTACACTGTGGATTTCAAGCGTATTATTACAGATAAGTACTTTATTAGAAGTTCATGAACAGATCGCAACATTTTATTGCTGTAAAGTGCAGGAAAAAATGCTTCTACTTTGTGCACAAAAACCTGTAAAGTTAGCAAAATATTTACAGATTCTGAATTCCAGGCTCAATAACTTTAATAAACGTTGAAATGGAAAGTCTTAAATTAAACAACAACCTACAAAGACGTTTGAAAAGAGAAAAGATCAGGAGAATGGTTCTCTTCATGCTGCCAAAAGTGAGACAGCAGTGAAACAGTTACCAAGGGACCGTCTACAAAGTGCAAGCTCTGAAAAAATTTATTCAAATAAAAATCAATATTTTTCTCAAAAATGACCCATGTTAATATCTAGTTACATTGATATGATCTTATCACAAATTCTCCTCATCATATTCATGCTACAACAGCAATTTTAAAAGAAAGTCATCTCTTTTTTTGTTTTTTTTAATAATTTTTAATGGAGATATAAATCTCATACGATTACAAAGGCTAGAAAAACTGCAACTGATACTCCAAAAAGTATGGAAGTGTTCATTTCTACTAACCCGTTTTTCTTGCGTTGTGTCTTGCAGGTAAAGGTGATGCACAAGCAGCTGCTTCTCTTCCACAATGCAACCTCTGCATACTTTGCTGGCAACCAGCAGCAGTTGGAACAAACTCTAATACAGTTTAATGTCAAGCTAAAGCCTCCAGGTTCAGACAAGCCGTCCTGGCTGGAGGAGCAGTAATGAGCACTAAGGCTTGAGCTGATTGACGGATACAGTTACACTCTAAGTGTAAAATGTGACTTTGTGGTTAGATGGACAAGAAAAGGAATACTTAAAAGAGGGTATTGTAGTAGTAGCAGAGACATTTTTTTTGTAAAGTTTTTCAGTATCATTTATGAGATGAAAAAAGAGAATTTTCCTCGTCTTATTTTTTATGGTTAGCACAATCATTTCCATGTGTATCATTTATTTATGCACATACTCGTGGCGTAGTGTGGGAATTTCCCCTCAGCAGTTTTGCACATGCATTATTATTTACTGTTTTTACACTTGGTTTAAATAGAACATCTCAAATACTTCAGTGCAAAGCAGATTGGAGATCAATTGGAATATAAAAGTACCTCTGTTGATAGTGTAACGATATATTGTCTTAAATTGTATTTATTTTCAGAACTTTTTACAGAGTTTAAGGAATAAATAACCTCAGGATAAGGCATCATTTTTCAAATTAACTTGTTTCGCTGGTACTTATTGACATGCCTAACTGAGCACATTTTAGACAAATATATATTATTGTTTGTTTTTCCAAACAAAAGTCACTATCACGATTATTTGTTTTGATGCCCTCAGTCATGTTCTAGTTTTTTTTTTTTTTTTTTGACCCCATGTTGATTGGAGAACAGACTTGTCTTGCAGAAACCATCATCAGTGCACGTGACAAAGGCTTTGATACTAGTCACAGCTGGTACGAAAATGATCCTTATCCACGACTGTGTCACAGAGAAGGTACTAGTATGCAACAAAACCAGATTTTGAGACTCATTCTTGAAGTCTCAAATTCTGAAACAAAAAACGACTGAATACATACACCAAATGCACTTTAGGTTGTAATGTATTTTCAATATCCTTTACAAGACAGAATGTACAAGTACATTTGTCATGTTGTGTTCATCCCTTGTTTGTACAATGTGTTAAAGAGATTTCTTTAAAGTTCTTGTCTGCTTATTGTGTTTCTCTTGTTCTGTATTTCCAATAAAGTGCTGTGTGCTATGTTCCACTTTGTTGTAACAGTTTTTTTATATGGCTCAAAAGCGTTAACTTGAATATTTCAGGTTAAATGTTAGATTTGAACTACAGGGTTCTACTCAGACACACCTTACAAGTTTCATTTGATGTTGTTTGTTAACAGAAACAGGTAAAAAACTAACCAAGGCCAAAAAAACTGGTGAGCATCGTAGTATCTGGTGAGCACTATGGTAACTCGTGAGCATCAGGCAGTATCTGGTGAGCACCAAGTTGTAACTGGTTTAGCTCCAGGTAGGATCTGGTGAGGACCAGGTTGTAAATGGTGAGCACAAGAAAATATATTTGTTTTTTTCCTACTTTGATGTCCCTTTAGGGGCTCAATTGATAAAATGAAATGGACAAAATAATACAAATAAATAAAATGATTACCTTTAAAAATGTAAAGGTTTTGTTCAACAGGTGAAAAAAATAAAGTAGAAATTAAACTACACAGTCATGTGAATATTTTTTCCTTTTTTCCCATAACTTCTAAATTTCAATTGATGTTTTTTTTTCCTTTTTTTAAATAAAAAACTTATTTTAAAACTTTAAGGACTAATAATATAAGAAAAGGAATATAGAATCTTAATTTATTCCACAATGGTGAAATTGATTTGTTACTGTATAGCTCAAAAAGCAAAATAAAATAAAGAACAAATAATAAATTATATAAATATAATATAAATAATAAATAGTACTAAAAATAAACAATAAATTCACAATAAAGTGCATGACATAAAAATAAAAAGTGCAATTAAGTGCATTTATAAATTTCCACATAAATATTTGTTATGTGTCACACTCACTCAATGTTTAAGAGAAGAAAACAAGACTTCTGAATTAACGGTGTTAACACATAGATCAAAAGCTTACCTTTTGTTTGACCAAGTTTACTGCCTGTTTTAGTATAAAAACAGATATTATCCGGAGCAGCCAGTAAAATATTTTTACTGCGTTCACTCAAGATTTTATTTGTTTAAATATTTTTTTACTTTTTATCATTATTAGAGTCATAGCACGCGCCTGGTAAATTTTACGTGTCTCCTATTTATTTTGAAAATCCCACTTCTGAACATTTTTTTGTTTAAAGTTGCTGATTAACCTTTAACCGTCATTGGAATTAGCACCAGTGTTGTAATTGCCTGTTATTGGTCGGTTCTTTTTATGTGGACTTTGGGTGCTTTTTGTCACATGACCTGTCATTCCTTCTTCCCATTTGTTTCCTAACAAACATCTTTTTTTTAATTGAATAAATGTTAAATTAACATCTAGGAGCAGAATGTAGCTCACCTGGTAAATTATAAAATAGTTAGACTGTAATAAGTTGAGAGAATCTTAAAGTAAACTCATAAAAACAAAACAACAAAGATCAATAGGTGTTTCCCTGTTAGGACATTTATCTGACAGAATGTGACTGCTTACACAGCCTGTGAACACTGGACACAGAGCAGAGCACATCCAGACTTCACCGGCATGCCGGGACACCAACCACCCAAAACACACTCATAAATTCCTGACTTCTTCCAGCTGAAAAAGGAGCGGTCCACCATGGAAATAGGAGAATTACCTGGGTGTGTCGTCAAAGCCACAGGTGATTTCTACACTCACTGTTTGCCATATCAACGTTGATGTCACTCGAGAGGAGAAAACTCTGCAACAAGCTGCTTATGACTTCAACTGAGAGTAAGTTTTTAGATCTACTTATTTAAATTCCTCAACACTTAAGAGTTTTTTGTGAGTATTGGGATTATAATGTTAAAAAAAATGCATTTTTGACACATTTTCACGCACAAACTTTGTTTTATGTTCAATACATGTTCTCACTGAGACGACTGTCACATGCTTATGATGACTGAAGAGGATAAGAGAGCCACCTTTAGATAAAAGGCTTTTTTTTATGTTTTCACTTTGTCAGCTCTTTTTTTGAGTTTCAACAACCATTAAAAAAATTGTTCATATTTTGATCAACGCTTGAATATTTCTCGTTGTTGTAAAACTGGACATTTTTAGAGCGTGTGTCCACCCTCTTGTGATTTTCTCGGTCAGTTTAATTGTCCTAAATCAAAATTCTTACAAAGATTTGATGAGGAGAAAATGTTTAATGGCCAACCATTATGTAATGACATTCAATGCAAAAGTCTGATACTCTTGTTTGATATGTCTTTTTTATATGGTTGTTACGGAGCTAAGCAGAATTAGCTACTGTGTTAATATAGCCTGAATATTAGTCAATTCATTTCGTTTCACTACCATGATTATCATAATATATTTTTATTTTTATTACTTTATAGCTTTGCCTGTTTTTTCATGTGTGTATATACATTGTTTTCGGGTTGTCGGGACTGCTATTTGTGTAGGAATGTTGGTACTTGAAAACCACAATAAAAATTGAGTAAAATAAATATATACTATATAGCCCGAATTTGAAATCCATGGGATTGCCAGGTCTTAAAGACCCACGCCTATGAAAATAGTGCTTTTAAAATGCTCTTGTAGCATTTTTCTCATAACAGAAGACATTTATAAAATAATTTAAGATTAAAAATGTGTTTCTGAGTATTTCTTCATTGAAATTGTGTTGGATCAGGAGAAGACTCGGGTATGTGACGCAGCGGGCCGAAGTCTATCTTCTCTATCCTGATCCATCCGCCTGCGGACAAATACATCCATTAATGTCTTCATTTTTCTCATCTGAGTTAAAATTGTACGGCTGGATAACTCTGATATTTCTCACTGAGTTTTTGCTATGCTAACGTTAGCTTGGGTTTGTGAGGTGCTATAAGTGAGCGAGAGAGAGTGTGAACTATGTCCAAATTCCTTCCCTAATTTCTAACAACTAAAAACTTATATTATTCTGGACTACCTTGTGCCTAAAAGCAAGTCAGACGCCATGATTTTGTTTTTCCAAAAGGGAGGTATGATGTCATCGATTCTAATCAATGCAAACATTTTACGAAATCTTTACATGACTTCACTGTGTGAAGAATGTGGATGATTTTGTATGAAAAAAATCTTATTTACACATTTTTTTGCAAAATTAGTTAAGACATGATGCATTGTGGTCTATATTTGGTAATGCAGTGAGCATTGATGAACACTGGTTTTTCGCACATTTCTAGGACACTCAATTTTGGAATTGTGGATTTGGAAAGCACTACAAAATGGAGAATGCACTATGTCGTGAATAGTCAAGGAATTCGGCCATAGCCTAAGTGTTGATGGGAAATTAGCTGATGCTAGCTTCCATGCCAATAGTCCCGCCCACAACTCATGGGCAAATTTCTGGTAATTAGCAGAAAATACGTCTTAAAAAATGACACAGACAAGACAGTATAATCGTATTTAAAAGACCACAGGGAACAATTTTACAAAAGAAAAAACTATAGTTGGAGTGGGACTTTAAGAGGCGATGTTTTCTAATTAAAATGTTGTCAATTTTTTGCACCAGTCATTACCAGAGTTAGCATGTTTTGTCTGGTTGTCCCTCTTGATGTTGAACTTCTTAAATAGAGACAGTCTCTTGGTATGTAAGTTGGACAAAATTGTTTTATATCTCACAGAACAAATATGCAGTGGAAGTGGTGGTCCTCATTGTCAACTTTCTTTTTTTTATTTCCAGTGAATATTTTATAAATGAGCTTGAAAATGTCAAATGAGTGTGAACTTATGGTGTTGCAACAGATTTACAACGTTTTAAAACATAATTTCGACGAGTACAATCAAGAACTCATAGAAAATTGTTGTGGGCTGGATATTCATTTTATGAAAGGAAACTTCATAAAATTTAATTATGGGGTGCAAATGGCCCATGGGCCGCACTTTGGACAAGCCTGTCCTAACTCATTGGAAAAGACTCCATCTTAACACAGCAGAATTATTCAGAACCTCAAACTTATCTTTTCCAGGGAGACAAGAATCATGAAGTTTTCTCCAATATACTAAAACCATCCTTCTGAAAGATGCATCCAAGAGGTCCTCCAGTTCCACCACCACCGCCACCAGTTCTTCCACCACCACCTCCACCGCCGCCCCCTCTATCCCACCATGGACTTTTTGGGAAGGGGGATCGCCGGCGCTCTCGTATGCGCAATTTCAACTGGGAAACCCTTCCCAAGCACAGCGTGATCGGAAAGCACAACATCTGGACCGCGGACAAAGATGACGGAGAGTATGAGCTGGACACAGATCACATGGAGGAATTGTTCAGCCACAACCAGGGCCACCAACATACCAGGACCCTGAACCGGCAAAGCTTGAGGGGCCTTCCAGTTTCTGGCACAGGAGTAGAAATGGTGAGTACAACGAAATGACGTGTCCTGCTTTTACCAAGTACCGGTACATGTGATGATGTCAACTGACTGTAAGGCTGTTAGTCAATGCAATGTAACTTGGAAATATGTTGAAACTTTCTTTTGACCTCCATTGATTTTTTTTCTCCCTGAAAGTATGGATTTCAGATCAACAGAAAGCAGCCCTAAAACTCTACAAATTAAAGCACAATTTCAATCAATTTTTCAGAAAACAAGGAATGACTTTTGGAAAACAGTCCACAATTTACTGTATTTTCTGGATTATAAATCGCACTATAAGTCGCAGGAACAAAAAACGTCTAACCGAGAAGAAGAAAACCATATATAAGTCCCTCTTTTATATTTGTCATGGCAACAAATAAAAACAAGAATAATAATGCTTCGATGCAAATGAGAAAAATATCAAAATTTAAGAGAAAAACATTCAGATTCTCCTCCATGTTTGTTTTGGACAACACTTCTTCTTCTGGCACTGTCAGAAGAAAATACAACGCCCTCTAGTGGTCGTTAGCTAAAACAACCACTAAAGGGAAACCGTTTGCGAGTGGAAGAATAACGAGTATACGAGGCTATTAATATTCAATTCAATTTTATTTATATAGCCCAAAATCACAAAGAAATTTTGCCTCATTGGGCTTTCACATTAAAAAAATAAATAAATAAAATAAATCACAAAAAAGTCGCTCCTGAGTATAAGTTGCACCCCTGACAAAATGATGAAAAAAACACAGACCTACGCCCTGGAAAATACGGTAACTATTAAAATTACCTTTAGTATTATTTTTCAAATGGTCATGTATTGATGTTGAACATCACAGGGGTGGAGTCTCACTGTTCTCTAAATATGTTTGCCAAAGGAAGGTTTTGTTGTATTTCCCTGGAACAAAGGCCCCCAGTAGTGTTTTGGTGCTCTGTGCTTACACCTATTGTAGAAAGTAGACAAACTTAGAGGACATAAAAACAATAATAAAAAAAAAAGTATGTTAAAAATGTAAAAAGAATTGTACCCTCTTGAAAAAGCAACACTAAAAAATGTATTACTGATACAAAATAGTAACTTTGACCAGACTGTTCAATACAATCAGCTGAGGCAAACCTTAACCTTTGGAATCAAGGGGCTGTTGTGGAACTCGGAGGTATCTGGGATTCTAAAAAAAGCTTCCTGAGCCAAAGGTGAAGTTATCTCAACCTCTGATCGACTTGTGTTTGTGTCCACTCGCAGGTCTCCATCCTCAGCTCCAAGAGGAGCATGAACATTGGAATATTCCTGAAGCAGTTCAAGCGGTGAGTCAGATGCCGAACCCCTCAGTTTTTTCCTGCAAAGTAATCTCCCTGACACACAAGATGAGGCAGATGGATTATTCGGTAACATCTCCGAAAAGTCACACATGCCCAGACAGGTCTGTTTGCCCAGGTCGGTTCAACGCCCCCGACAGGTGACCTCCCTTTAGGATTTAGCTCAGTAACAGAAGCATTGTAAGACAAAAACTGGATCTTCAGGAATATTCTTATTTATTTCTGGAAAAAAAAGTGGTAAAAACATCAAGATCTTATATAGACATCACGTTATTTCATAAATTATAAATGAATAATTTTAATGTACTTTTAGAAGCTTGGAGACAAATGCTCCCAACTGTTATTCTCTTTGTTTGAACTCTAATCCTATTAGTTAAAATAGCTTTTTTTAAAATTATTAATACAATGTTTTTAGCCCCCAAAAATTGTTTGTTGTTTTCTAGGACACAGTTTGAGCCTCTGTAGTTCATTAGAAATTTGTCTCAGAGTTGTCGGCAGAACCGTTGGCGTGGAGCAACCCCACCCCCTCTTCCCCTCCCCCATTGCTGAGAGCTCTCTGTTTACACTCTCCAACTAGCTTGCAGTTCCACACACCTACAACTGGACATTACAAGTGCAGCAAAAATGCAGAGCAACATTGGAGCAATCCAGCTGTTAGAGCAGGGTGATACTGAGCAAATGGGTATCGATCCAATAGAAGTCAATATCGCCGATATCGATACCAATATCAATATTTTTCATAAATAGGATAGATTTGACTTGAACTTCAAAATCTCAATTGTTTTTAATTGCCATGATTTTTTTTATTTTTTTGTAAATTTCTGTTTTTTAAATGTATATGGTAAACATATAAATAGAATGAGGGCAATATTTTCATTTAAATGGAAAATAGTTTATTAGAATAAAAACTTGTTGAAATTAAGTAAAAAGTGAAGAAGTGAATGCAAAACAGTCAACAAACCAAAAGTAACAAGTAGCAATGATGCAAAAATGTTAAAAAAAAAAAAAAAAAAACAACTGGTAGAAATATAAATAATTTGTAACTTCTTAGCCTTTAAATATACCAATAAAAACAAATAAAAAGTAACTTGTCAAAAGGACAAGTGAGTCAGCGACTCCCCTGGCTCCTTTTTGCTGATTCAGAGAAGATTCAAACAAGAGTGGAAATATCAATATCTGTGGGCCGTTGTCAATCCAATACCGAAATCAACTTGAGATCAATACTATCGATAATTTGGATTGATCCATCCGACTCTACCAGCCGTAATGTTTTAAGTTAGATACCAGCTGAGACTAGGAAAACAAAGAAGTTCATGGATCAAGTCATCTACTCCGTCACATGGGAGTGGAGCAGGGAGATTGTGACCCCTCCAATCTATTTTTACCAAACAAAATCGCTTTTTTTCTAACTATATTATTTTATCTGCTCCTGATTTATTGTGATTAAAAAAATTAAGTACTCAGAAACACAATTTTCAGATTAATTTCCAGAAAACTCATGTTCAAACAACAATTTTTATTGGAATGGGTCTTAAAGAAATGTAAACCACTAAAAATGTGACAAGGATCCCCCCCTTTTTTTCTTACTTTGGTTTCTCCTGTCTTATATCTTATATTGTAACAATTATAAACATAGACTTGTAGCCCTTTGAAGTTATCATCATTGCTGTTTTCTACAATAACTGTTTCAAAAACTATTTGGAACTTTGTGTTATTTCTGTGTCTGTTTTAAAGGCTCAGTAAAAACACATAAAAAAGTGACATTAAGTAAAAAAAAATTGCTGTAAATTTGTGTGTTTTTTTCTGGTATTCTCAGACCTATAAAAGATTTGATCGAGGACATTAAATCAGGAAGAGGTGACAGTTTTGGTTTTGGAAAGCTGCAGGAATTGTGCAAGATGCTGCCAGATGATGGAGAGGTGAGTGTTGTCATCTCTGATGAGACTTTAAAAATAACAAAAATTGTAAAGTTAATTTTCATTTATGGATTCAGGTTAAGGAACTACTGAAGTTTAAAGGCGACCCCTCTGCTCTCTGTGAAGCCGATCTTTTCATGTTGATGCTGGTCAAAACCCCAAGGTATGAAACCTGACGTCTATTAAGGAAGAAGTCATTTTAATGGATGACTTATAATGTTATTTTATGAATGTTTTTAGCTATGAAGAGCGTCTGAACTGCTTGGTGCTAAAGGAGGAGTTTTTTCCTCTTATGGATGAGCTTAAAGAGTTCCTTGGCACTCTGACGGCTGCTGGGACAGGTTTGTTTTTCCTAGATGTATGATCTATTAGACTGTGAACTAGAATTTATTTTATTTTATCTTTTAGAGCTGTTAGAGTGTGAAAACCTCCATTCTGTCATTCGCTTGGTGCTGAAGACTGGGAATTACATGAATGCTGTGAGTGGATCGTGTGTCGGATGACTTTGCTTTGTTCTGGTGGATCTTTTGATCTCAACATATTTATTTGATCTCAGGGTGGCTATGCGGGCAGCGCCATTGGTTTTCGGATGTCGTCTCTCTTGAAGCTGGCTGATACCAAGGCAAACAAACCTGGAATGAACCTCATGCATTACGTCGTGATGGTGAGCGTCCCTTAAATACTCCTGACAGCTCTGTAGAGTCGGCTCGTCCTTTTGTTTTTGTGACTCTTACGTAGATCTTAATGTTGTCCACAGCAAGCGCAGAAAGCAGATGAAGGCCTTCTGCATTTCCCCGAACAACTGAAGCACATTGAAAGTGCTGCAAGGTACAAACAACTTATACTTACTCATATTTTCAACTCTTAGAGTGATAAAAGTGTTTGTTGAAAAGATTCTTTCTGCCTCTCTTCACTTGAAAACAGGTTTTGAGTCGTTTTTAACTAAATACTCAACAACCTTATTTCCCAGATCTTACCCTCAGATTCCAGTTGGTTCGGACCAGACCACCTTAGTTAGGCAAAATTATAATTTAAAGTCCCACTCCAATCATCTTTTGATCTATTTTTGAAGCATTTCCAATTATGATTAGCCGTAAAAAAAAAAAAAAAAAAAAAAAAAAACGGATGTTTTCTGGGACATCATTTCTGCAGAGCTCATCAGAAATTTGTCTAAGTTGTGGGCGGGACTGTTGGGGCAGAGTAAGCCCGCCTTCTTCCCATCAACCATTTATCCAGCTGAACATATTTGAGGCAGATGACTTATTTGGATTTATTCATCTTCAAGTGGATATATCAGAATGAAGCAAAGCATGGAGCTTGTTCTGCTGTAGTTGTTTCTATGTCAGACCTACAATCTTTTTACAATGGCATTTTTTCCCTGATTCACTATTCATTTGAGTTCAGTTCAATTTTATTTACTTAGCTCAATATAACAAAAAAAATGCCTCATTGGGCTTCATGCTGGGAATTGTACAGAAGCAAAAAGTCGGTCATAAAATATGATCAATAGCTGATTGATAAATGAAACTGGTTATCCCTTTCCTTAGACCCTTCTTCCTGATAAGGAAAAACTCCCAAAAAACATAATTTAGGGGAAAAAAAAAACTATTTGAATAAAGAAATGTGCAGAAATGCAATTTAAGTTTAGTTTCTTTAATGAAAAATGTCACAAGAACATGCTAAAAACTCCCAAAACAACTTTCATCTTTAATGAGTTTGCATTAAAATTATTCACTATTTTTAAGTTTGACTTTCAGTAGCAAAACTTCCACACACTGGTTGTGAGAAATAGTTGCCCATCCTTTGGAAAACATGTGCTACCAACAATCAATCAATGAGAAATGTAATCAGAATTCAATGGAAACTTGAGGGAATATAAAATGGCAGAGTGGAAAGGAATAGTGACTCAGCAAAAATCAGATCACAAAGATGGAGAACAGATTGATTGGGTTGTGGGAGGAGGAGTGTACTGGACAGACCAAATCCTCTGCATGACGATTTGATGAACACGTTTGAAGGCTGGAAGCCAAACATTTATTCACTTACAAGTCTGAGGCAATATTTAAACATGAGGTTTTCTTAGTTTGTTTCCAAAAACATTTGTCTGCAAGGTCCACCACTCTGCAGCAGCTTTTGTGTGTTTGACATGGGTGCGGTTAACAAAGAGGGCGGAGTGCTTCATGAGGTTCATGATACACTGATGTATCATGAACCTCATGAAGCACTCCGCCCATTTGTTGGTCAACAAATGTGTGTTTATTTCCCTTCAGTTCCTCATCAGTTAGCTTCAGAAACAACATGTGGTTCATTCAGAAATAGCAAAGTTTTTCATTGCTGTTGCTGTATCTTATTGTTCTCACAATGGTTAGCAATTTGGTGCAGTGGGAAGAACTACGGTGGCCCTGAAGTGCCAATTTAACCAACAAATCACTCAACACTAAAACATATTAAAAAGCAAAACAAATAATTTAAAAAAATTACATTTTAGAAAATCAAAACACATCACAAAAAAAATCATTCAATTGAATGAAAATTAGACTTTTCAGAAAACTTAAGTAATTTCCAAAAACTAAAATGAAATGTTAAAACACAAAACACAATAATAAACTGGAGAAGGTACTATTGGACATCCCCGCCAAGGAACTTTTGGTAAAAATAACTTCTTAATTAAAATGAAGGACAAATCATAAAACCAGCAATGTTGCATCGTCCATGTCTTTTTTGTTTTCTGTAAAATAAAAAAGAAAACATTTCAAGAAATCAAAGTAATTTTCAGAAATTAAATTAAATGAAACAAAACAAGAAACCAAAAAAGGCAGGTACTATGGGAAATCGCTGATTTGATGATGACATTTGTCCATCATTTTAATTGAAGGCTGTTTGACATGAAGTGATACTGGGTATGATCCATTGAAGACTGATTGATTTATTGATTGATCTGGTTTATTTCAAGCATAAATTACGGACAATACCAGACAAAAAAAAAACTTATGCAGATTTTTCAAGCTCATCACAGGAATAATGAAATGCATTGATTCAAAAAAACAAACAAACAAAAAACAAAGACTCAATTATGTCACATTTGATTTGCTAAACAGTGACTATGAACTAAAATCTAGTAGAGTTTGATTGATTGCTTGAAAAGGAGTGGGAGGAAGCAAATTTATATAATCCCACCACTACAAGATGAATTTGAAAAAACTCAAACATCATCATCCAATCACTGATGTTTAATGATATCTGATGTTTTCCAGTCATTTGTTGTGTTTTGACTGTTAATATTTCATTTTGATTACTGGAAATTACTTTTGTTTTGTGAATCTTTTCATTTTTTATTTATTTATTTTTAATTCTGTTTTGTTCTCTGGAATTTTGTTTTGGCTTAAAAAAAGTTTTTCATCTTTCGGCTGTTTTTTATTATTTGTTTAGTTTTTTTAATTCCGATCTTTAGTATGTTTAAGCGCTGACTGATCCGTTGGTGTGATTTATGATTTAGTGCCTCAGTAAAGAACCAATTCACACATTTTTTCCAACTTTTTTTTTTTTTCTAGAATAAATAAAAGTGATGTGGAAGCAGAGTTCGAAAGATTGATGAAGAAAATGCAAGACGCCAAAGCAGACAGCGAGAAGGAGGAAGACCTGAAGACACAGATGGAGAACTTTCTGAAGGTGAGATGGGCTTTCCATTGAAGATCTCGGCTAGAAATTTGACAGCAAATTTATTTAACTATATTTTGGTTGGGATACAGGAAGCAGAGGTCTGTTTGGAAGAAGTAGAGATGAACCTGGATCAGTTGCAGTCGGTTAGCGATACTGTAGCCGAGTACTTCTGTGAAGATTCCAACAAGTTCAAACTGGACGAGTGCTGCTCCATTTTCAACTCTTTCTGCGAGAGGTTCATGAGAGCCATGCAGGTGAGCCGAGTGCTGACATGTTCTTCTGCTGAGGGAAGAATGACAAATGTGATTATCTTCTTTTGATTAACTTGTGTTGGAATTTTCAGGAAAACAAAGCCAGACAGATGACAGAAATGAAACAGAAGCTCAGAGACAGATTGCAGAACACAGTCAAGCGCAGATCCACGGCTACCTGCTCCAGCAGAGACAAGGAAATGAAAGGGATCGCTTTGGAGTACGTACTGCAGAATATACTCACAGACCAAATCCCTAGAAGGAAATCTGGAAGGTTCTCGCCGGCTAACGGAAGTTCTATCAGCGGGAGCACAGCAGAGATGTCGTCTCGGTCAGAAAGTCCGAATGAAAGAGACGCTTTGAGAGTTAAAGAAATGTGCAGAAAAGAGTGGAACTCTGCAGTCGACCTTACTGGGAGCTTCTCACCAAAGCAAGAGCGTTCACATCTACATGACGCTAAGGGGAAAGGTCAAAGGTCAAATGAAGAAGAGAAGAAAACGTCCACCCAAGAGGATCCTGAAGACCTACCACCACAGCCCAAAAGAGCCCCCAGCATCCCCACGGCCGACGATGAGAACCACCTGCAGGACAACACTGAAGAAGAGGCGCAAAAGTTACGAGAAGCGTCTAAGAAAGTTTTGCATTTTCAGAACAGCCGCGGAAGTGTCTCATCCGAGGATTTCTCCCTCGAAAAGCCAAAGGCTACTACGGTGAAATCCACCTTACGCCGCCACCTGACCTTTGACGAGGAGACGCAAAGGTACCCCGGAGATCCCACCAACGAGGAGCTGGTGAAGTTTTTGCTGGGTGCGGAGTCGCCCTCAAAACGTAACCTGGGTCGCCGAAATACTCTTCCTAGCAACAGCTCTAAAAACAAAAAGGAAGAGGATAATCTGCAAACTCAGACTTCAGTTAAAAGTCCAAACCGTGTGGCCCAAGATAAACAAACACAGCCCGGAGAAAGTGTTGGGCACACACTCCCAGTGTTTAATTTTACTGACAATTCTGATAATCCGAGACAATCTGGTGTGGAAGGCAGTAACTGTCTTTCAACAGAGGAGAAAACTAAACCAAATGATTCTTCATCCTGTGAGTCAGAGGTTGCACAGCATGGCTGCACGGAGGGCGTAGAGAGCCACCTGCAGGTGAAGAATGAAAGTGTTCCACAGAAGAACGCCTGGTTGAAGACGGAGGCCTCTGGACTATTTTTCAGTTTTTTCAAACGCCTTGGAGATTTAAGCAAACTACAGAACAACAAAGAAAGTCTTCATAAGAGTGTTGATTCTGGGGTTTAGGTTTAGAAAAGACTTATACTTCAAAGACGACAAATTTCATTTAAAGTTACTAAAACCTGTGTGTTCTGAAAGTTGTTTAGTGAAAAAGTCAGTCCTGTCGTCTACATGTGGGGTTTAGTGTCACTGCAAAGGAGGTTAAGAAATGAGATAGATGTATAAATCTGTTTGGTGAAGTTTGGAGCCCCCTAAGGGACATCAAAGTAAAAAAAAAAAGTGTCAAAGTTTAAAAAAAAATATTAGTTACTTCTTCACACCAGATAGCCAGATAGTAACTGGTGCGCATAGCTACCAGCATTCAGAAAATACATAACAATATTTTTTTATAACTTTAAAAAGTCATGCTTAAAAAAAAAAAAAGTAATAGCTTACATTTTTATGTAAACTTCTGTGCTTGAAAGAGCACCCATGTAGGAAAATGGGTTTCTCAGATTACCCTGTCGGTGGAGGGATGCCCAGTCTTAAGTCACTACAGTTTCTCCTGAAAAAAAACCAAGTTGGGACACAAATACAGCTACAGATGTCCTTACAATTGGGGCGGGGAGAAGCTGGAGGGGTAGGGAAAGGATTCGGATTTGGCCATAGTAACTGGTGTGCACTAGATATAGCAATTGGTGTGCAGCAGATAGTAGCAGTAAATACCAGATATTAACTAGTATGCCCCCAGACAAAGTAACTGATGCACACTAGATAGTAGCTGGTGAGCACCGGATATAGTAATTGGTACGCACCACATAAAGTGGCTGATGCACAGCACACATACTAACTGGTGAGCACCATACTGTGTATAGTAACTGGTGAGCACCATACAGTAACTCAGTAACTGGTGCGCACAAGAAACTTTTTTTTTTTTTTTTTTTTTTTTTTTTTTTTTTTTTTTTTGTTTTATGTCCTTTGTGTATTTTGTTTTTATTTTAATTTTTTTTTTTTTTTTATTTTCTTGTTTTTTTTGTTATGAAAGAATTTAGGAAGTAGCTGTAAGACGATTTTATTGGATTTTTTTTTTTGGAAAATTAAATTTTTTTTTTTTTTCCACTAAGAATGGAATTTACAGTAAGTTGGAAACAGGGCATTTGAAATCCTGACAGCTTGTTTGCTGCTGATTTCAACAGAAAGATGAGCACATTCAAAATAATCTTCATGTTTGGTGAATATATGTGTAAAAATATGGCAGTGGACTTAAAAAAAAAGCTTACAGTGAGTGTTGTTCAGAGTGCAGCCCTGGAGAATGTCCAGAGGAAGTGCTTGGGTGTGTTGAGGATGTAGGTCAGAAGAGGTTTAGCGTTAAAGAAAATTGAAAGTTAGTTGTTTTCTTTTTGCTTTTACTATTATTTTCTGTAACTTTTTAAATGATGATAGATATACTTTAGTGTCTTCTCTTGTTGTCTTGAGCGTACTGTGGAATTGCAGAAACTCCTGGATGCTCTCAGAGTCTGGCTGAATTCAGCTTCTGTTTTTGTTCTAAAAAATGTTGAGGATACAAAGACATTCTCTATCTGAACTGAACCATGACAGTCTGTGGAAAAGTGAAGGCTGCTGATCGCAAAATGACTTGAAAGCTATTTTCATGCCTGAAACCATGACCCGCAGTGACTGGTTCATGAAAATGAAGTCAAAACTTTAAGCACTGCAATTAGCCAGGCAGAGGTTAAAGGTCAACAATGTCTTAGATCACACCAAAACACAATAGTTTGGGATTTTGAGTATTTTACTTTTTTTTGAGTTCTGCTTCTTAATGAAGCCAAAATGTACTTTTAATACTGACAATTTGCTCATATTTAGATTTGCAATTTAAAATCTTTTGAATTCTCCTTTAGGTCTGTTTATAAATGTGTGATAAATAGTTTTAATTATTACAATGTTTAAAAGAAGGAAGTCAATATATCAATGCTTGTTTGTGACCTATAAAGTTACTGTTTTGTGCATTTAAATGAAAAAAAGATGCTTTGGTAAATGTTTTTGCGTAACTACGGTACATATTTTGCCATTTGTAGTGATGAATTACGTTTGCTTCACAAGGGATGGTTTGTTTTATGATATATAAAACAGCACAAACAATGTTTCAAATATAGAGGAACTTGACAAATGGTGAATCTAGAACCATTATTGGAAATATAAAACATTTTCAAAAGATTTTTTGTTCAATCTATTCCAATTTTCTTGCATTTTGAACCCATTTATGGTTTTAATTCTTATTGAAATTATACTTTTATTGTTAAACTGACATATTATGTAAAAAAAAACTTTACATCATTTTTTTCTAGACTCATTTTGTGGTGACCTGTAATAAGAAAGATGTAAGTCAATAAAATAAAGATAATATAACAGAAATAATAGTATGTTTGAAGAATGTTTAATATGCTGAAATACATATATACATTAAATTAACTTAACTTAAGGGTTTAATTGAATTTAGTTTAATTAAATACTATTTAACAAACAAGTTTTCCAATATTTCATTAATAATTTCTGCCTGTAAAGCCACAGACGCACTGCAGCAGCCATCTTGACTAAGCTGGAAGCAGTCTCCATAGCAACCACACCTTGTGGAATAAAACTGAAAGATGCCTGTTTTTACCGGGAGCCCCACCCCCAACAAACCTTCCACTGCTACAGCACAACATGCAGCACTACAGTGACAGATTTATTTCCCCCCATTCCAATAATATATATATATTTAAAATAATTCCAAAAAAAAAAAGTTTGCATAACACTTTTTTGTGTGTTTTTTGGTGAAATAAAAAGCTAACCTTCACAATTCTTTGGTCTGTAACTTTCCACTCCTCTTTCAGTTACACAGCCTTACCTGTAACATTAGAAACTAGTTGGGCAGAATAATCAGGTGTTCATCACACAATGCCCTTTGTATATTTGAAAATCTGCATGACTGAGCACATTATTTCTTTTTTTTACAGGAAACAGTTCACACAATAAACAATATCACTAAAAATAAAAGGAAAACCTTGGTGAATCTGGGTGTGCTGAGAGTTTGGGGTCCATTGAGAGTTTTAGAGTCAATTTGGGACATTTAAAATGCATTGAAAAGATCATATCAGTTCTTCTATCCATTTGTCTATCTTCTCCTTTGATCTATTTGATATGTCAATGTAATGTTGAATGCTCTTCCAGACACTACCCTACATTGGGATGGGCAAACACGGGGCGCTGGGCAATGACTGTATGAAAACTGGAATGAGTGACCCCTCCCCCCTTGCATTGAAAGACAAAATTCCATAGACTTCTACTGAGAAATAAACAGCTATTACTCAGTCCTACTCAGTCATTATCTTTGTTCGAATAAACATTGTTACTCTGCTACATCTTATTGATACGTTCTTGCTAATAGTAGCCCAAGTTATAACCTGACTAATATTAATAATTGCAGGTATGCTCGCGTTTAATATTCATAGTGTTTAATTGTCACATTTTGGAAGGGGTGTGGTCTTCTAACATGCTCATTCCTGATTGGAGAGAGTGGTTGCCATAGAAATATAGACTAGGACCGCTGACTGAGATCTGCATGGACCAATCACGGCTTATTGAGGACGTCTGAGTCCAACATGGCGACAAACATATCGGGGAAAAATGGTGAAAGAATTGACTTCATTTGGTGAAACTGGCTGTTTCCATAGGTGACATCACATTTGCTCAGTCCAGTTTTCACATTTAGTCAATGTTTTTGGCCCTGTTGAAGTTGCATTTATCTTTTTATTTTTTGTTTTTTTTTTACAATGGGGTGTTAGGGCCAGTTTGTAAACTTTTTTTTTTTTATATATTATGACTTTAAATCTAGTAAATTTACGAGGAAAAAGTTATACCTGTTAAATTACAAGAATAAAGTCCTGTATTTATGACTTTAAAAGTCATCGGCTAAATTCGTGACTTTTTTTCTCGCAAATTTACACATTTCAAAGTCATTAAGAGATGTAAATTTACAAAGAAAAAAAATCATACATTTATGAGAAAAAAAGTCAAAAATGTACAAGAGATAAATAATAAATTACGGTCACAAAAAAAAAAAATCACACCAGAGTTCTGTTAATTAGGAATGTGGAGCATCTTGTATAGCTTTATTACTAGATAGGTTTCAAAACAAAGAAATTCTGAGCTATTTGGTGACTCAAAATCAAATTGTTATTAGTTTAGCCTGCTTTCCAAGTTCAGTGTCAGCAATATATAGTTTATATGTAAAATTATTAGCTCAGAGACACCTTTTTGTAGGATCGCCACTTTATTTTGAACTTTTCATTCACCTGCAAAGGTCAATTTATCACCTTACGCCATATAACTATCATGCGCAGAAAGAACAGCAAAGGGGAATGAAGATGGGGTCACTCCTAAAGAAAAGTCACGTTTCAACACAAAAGAACGAAGAGAAATGAAAACAAACAGTTACATTAAAAATACTGAAGACAGGGCCTCCTCAGATGGAAGCACCAGACAGACTTGGAGAAGATCTTGTCTTAAGTAGAGAAAGAAATGATAGGAAGTGGACAACTGCATCGATGGCTTCATCAACAGGCTCTGCAGACCACCCATCAATTAAAAAAAACATTAATAAACTGTAAACCAAACGAAGGAACTTCCATTTTGAACGTTATCAATTTAAGGCTGGTTATCATCAATAATTTCAAGAATCGA
Source organism: Oryzias javanicus (assembly GCA_003999625.1). Taxonomy (NCBI): domain Eukaryota; kingdom Metazoa; phylum Chordata; class Actinopteri; order Beloniformes; family Adrianichthyidae; genus Oryzias; species Oryzias javanicus. Next base: position 27,801,776 of record CM012449.1, on the reverse strand, counting down.
TTTGATTCACCAGAGCCTGGATCAATACTATTCTGTTTTTTCTTTCTCGATTCTTTTAATCCACTCAATTCAATTTTATTCAACTAAATTATGAGTTTACACATTAGACATTTTGGGGGGGGCAGTCACAGTATTTAGAGGGGCATTGGCCCCCTCGACCTCCACTATATCCGGCCTTGACGTGGAGGTAATAAACAGACTCCTTTGTCCTTCTTAGTACCCAGTGAGCAAAGAAACCGTCAGTGAAACCTCGAGATGTCTCCTTCTTTTGCGTCGCCCCGCCCCCTCCACCTGCTATTGGGCTCTCTAGCTCCTCCCACCGCCCTTCCAGCCAATGCTCCATCCCAGACCCGCCCCTTCCCCGCCGCTTTCCCTCGTCCTCCGTCTTGCTGTCCCCCTTCCCTCCCAGACAGACCCTGCCCTTTCCCTTCCGCGGCCCTGTCTGTGAGCACGGGCGGCCGACAATGGCGAGCAGCCTCCGCGGCCTGCAGAGCTGACACCGCGGCCCCTCCTGCCGGGAGCTCACGTGAGTACACGCCGCTCTTCCTCTTCCCTGCGCCGGATCCGACGCCCGCGTCCTCCCGCTTCACCTGGAGGACGGATCGGTTGAACCATTGATTATCCCGTGCAAAGCCGCATCTGCCTGATAATAAATGTTAGCATTCAGAAAGCTCTGCAGCCTTTCAGAGAGCAGCAGCTGCTAAACATGCGTGAACGCTTCCTCATCCAGCCCCCTCACTTCTCCATTTTCGCCCGGAGCTGGCTGGCTGGCTGCCGGCCGGCCGGCTCCGTGGCAGGTGGGCATCCCTGCTGCAGTTCTGTGGGCTGGGCTCTGTCATCAGCCACCACACACTGTCTTTTGTTCAGAGGATTAGGGGTCTTGAATTTGTATGCAGAGGGATGGTGGGAAGCTCTACGAGGCCCTTGTGAATCAGCATGTTGCAGCCTTTGAGGCGTGTTGCATTAAGATGCAGCAACAGGAGCAGGTGATGCATCACTCTGGGACCAGACTGAGGGGATGCGGTGGTGGATTGATGTGCCACCATGCTCTGTTTTTGCTGTTCTTTGCATGGAATAATGCAGGTTTAGAGGATTGCATACAGTCTCTGATGCTGCACCACCAGATAGATGCTGTATATGCTTGTATCAGACCCATAAGCATGGTTAAACTACACTATTTGTGATGGCAAAACCTTATTTTGTGTACGTGCAGGCTAACAGGATAAAAGAGATGACATTGTTGGATGGAAGCTGCCATCTGAAGCATCCTTTGAATTGAATCAAAGGGGGAAAATAAATGATGCAGCAGATTCTGCATGTCGCAATCTGCAGCCAATCAAAAAAAGTGTAAAGATAGTGGAGGGGTTTTTTTTTTTTAATCAATCCTTCCAAGCTGTGTAGAGATATATGCTTTGATGAAACTTGCGTATTTTAGGGCTTGGCATAAATAATAATTTTCAGAATTGATCCACTTTGATTCACCAGATTCATTCTTTTTTTTTTTTTTTTCGATACTTCGATCCACTCAATTCAATTACATTTTTGGTTTACATTGTTTACACATTTGCTTAGAAATACTTTAAAGGGGCCCTACCATGATTTTCTTCAGCATTTCAGAGTAGACTTTATCCATATATATGATCATATATCACATTCACTAAAAAACAAATCAGTTATGAAATATTAGTCATTTCTGTGGCCCGTTTTAATACCCGGAAGTAAAATGACTCGATTTCTGATCCTCCGCCTTTCGCTCATTGTCGGTCCCGCCCATTTCACAACGTCATCATTGAGCCTACCTCTTCAGCGTGAACAAACTTTGAAAACAAAACCACGTGACTATAGATGGATGCAAAATCTTGTCAGGATTTTTCCCTTTTTCAGACTTTTTATTTTGCCGATGGATTTTGAGCGTCTTTATGAAGGCTTGCTTCAACACGGTTTGGTACCGCAGAGGAATCCTGCATGATGGTTACTGGAGACGCTACAGGTACACACGCTAAAAAGACACGTGGGTAGAATCAATGTGGATCACGTTAAAAGTTGTTTTATTGAGCATGAATTCATCCGACCACATTTAATGAGTTTCCGTGTCTCATCGTTGTGGTTTAATGGTTTGTTTTTAAGAAAATTCTGTTGAAACTACAATAGAGGTTTCACGGCAGGAGCCGGCGTGCGCCGTGTCGGAGACTCAGAAATGATCGTTTTACTTTTTTTGGTGGTGGTAAAATAAACATTCTAACAAGTAAACCATTTATTTCTTTTTGGATAACATGACAAGTAATGCTCTACATTTGTCCGCGGCTCACCGATCACCTCATTTCTAACGTGTTTACATCATGTGACTGTCGGGTACGGTGGCCATTTGTATTCAGTTGTTTTGGTTTGTTTCATATTCAGACAGAGGAATCTCAGAGGGAACCGAAATTCGGTGCGATTTTAAACAAAGCGAGACTACATTAAAGGATGGGTCCGGGAGCGGTTTCTGGTACAGAAAGGTAGTTATCCCCTGCCACAACTCCTCAGAGAAGATGGGTGTGTGTTCATTGTTGTCTGGGGGCGGAGCTTGCAGCACAGATTCTTCCTGCAGAGAGCTGCTGGCATCGATCTTATGTCAGCACGTTTCCAACCGCTCGTTTTCGTGGGTATGGGAGGGGCTGCTGCAGGTTTTTAGAGGATTGCTCTTAAATGCATGAACAGATCAACATACCGCTTTGGGGTTCTTTATAGAGAGGAATGAACAGTTAAAATACATTTAAAACCTCAAAGAGTTTAATTTTCATGATAGGGCCCCTTAAATATCTATATATATTTTTTTTTCCTCTGGGAGGGCGTTTCAGTTTCATAAATATGAATAAAAAGTGAGTAACATTATATGTAATATTATGTAATCGGTGTATAAACATATATATTTCTGGTAAATGTACACACTGTACAGTAAACAAGATTTTAATATTTTTTAATTTGAATTTATTAGAAAAAAATCCATCCGTTTTCATGAATGCATACATTCATTTTTTTTCCCGCAGATTGTATTTATATGTGAATTAGAGAGGCAAAAATTGAGTTTCCCACCATTTGGTTTAAATCTTTATTTGTCTTTATCTTTATTTTGGTCACATTTATGATTTTTTTTTTTATTTCTGTGTCACAAAACAACAAAAACAGATTTTTCTTCATCTGCTTTAGTGCTGCCACAAACAATTATTTTAATAGTCGACTAATCACCGATTATTTTTTCCTATTAGGCGACTAATCGGGACATGCGCAAAGTGGATGTAAAAAACACGTCTTAACCATCATTAGCTTTCAACTAACTAAAAATTTGATATATAGCATTACCTGTGATAATGATGGTGTAAATGCTGTAAGCAGAATTTGGCCATTGAAGATTTTAGTGCTAATAGCTGAAGATGCTGAAATTGATAGCCAAAAGTGTTGAAGTTGATAGCCGGCTAAAATATTAGCTAAACTCCAAAATACCATTAAAAAAAAAACAAAAAAGAAAGTATAAATAACCAAAATAGCTAGCATGAAGCTGAAATATTAGCTAAACTCAAAATTAGCCTAAAAAAGCCTAAATTAGCCAAATTAGCTAGCATGTTGCTAAAATATTAGCTAAGCGCCCAATTAGCCTATAAAACTTTAATAAATGCCAAAATATTCTTAAAAAGCTAGAGTATTGCCATTATAACTTTCAACTTTACTACACCCTGACTTCATATAATATAATACAAGACTAATCGACTATTAAATTAGTCGTCTACTATTTTAATAGTCGATTAGTCTCTGATTTTGAGCTAATAGTGGCAACCCTAATCTGCTTAAAGGTAACAATGGCAAAAAATAAATAAAAAACCTTTCAGATGGCTCATATGTATTTCATGTAATAAAACAAAACTGAATAAATCCTTCCTAAATTTAGCATAACACATGTTCGACGCTTTCAACATGAACATACTGTTATGCAGTAGGGATACAATGATTCACTTTCTTTATGATTTGGTTCAATGTTCTGTTGTCTATATGCCAAGAATTGTGGCATCCCTGTTGTTTCTTTTAAGCGTTAGTTGTTTCGTGGACGTATTAGTGTTTTTATGATGGATTTGTGAGAGTCTGACAGCTAAAATTAAGTAAATGCAGTCAAAAATCACTGCACACCTTTTTGGAGTTTAGTGAAAAAGTTGATGCAGGACAATAGATGGACGATGCTGACCCGAGTCACTAGAGACGTGATCACAGATGCTGCTCCTGAGGACAAACCAGTGTTGCAGGGGCAACCTGTGCGCCGACCGACCTTTGAAAAATCTGCAGTGCATGTTGACACTGCAGCCACGTCGCCTGCATGCAGCACTATCTGCTGTTTATCGCAGTGGCAGCGCAGCAGGAAGGACGCGGAAATCTACCAAAAACAAATGCAGGATTGTTCAAGTCTTTAGTTTTGTTGCAGTTTAGGTATTTGAAACCTAGTGAAAATGTGAGTCACATTTTGTGCAATCTACTGACTGCAAATGTGAAAGTGCTGCTTATGGAACCACTTTTACTTGAGACGCAGTTTCTCACAGGAGCATAGCAAAATGAAGAATGAAATAACAAAAAAAAGGGGGTGGATATAAAGATTAATAAGAGCTTTGAAAGTTTTGACGCTATGAGTCATGACTGATGAGTCATCATGAAGTCAGGTTGTTTTGCTCTGGCCTTTTAAGGGAACAAAAAGGCATTTTTCCCTATTTTGACATTCCTGATGCAGATGGTATAATTACTATTAAATATAATGATGCTGTCAGCCCGACTTGACTTTTGTCTGCATGAAATATTGTTAAGCATTCTTCTACATTCTATATTTGACATAATAAACACGGTAAATCAGTTCAGATTATTTTTTAATTCTAGATTTTGACACATTTGTGTGTGATTGAGTATTAGGGCCACCATAAATATAAATAAGGATGAGAATAAAGTTGTAAATAATGAGATTAAACCCATAAATTTACGTGAATAAGTTTGTTAAATTATGGTAAAAGTCCTAATTTTACTAGTGTTGACTTTTAGTATTTGTCCTATGCAAAACCAATGCTGAAGAAATTGTTTACAATCCGCTTTATGTCTCTCAAACTGAAACATAATGTAGATCATTTTCTAGTGGTTGTATAGTTTTCTTCATGTACATACTTTTACTCCTAAATGTATTACTTTAATCTTGTAAATTCTCAATTTATAACTTGTGAAATTATAACTTTATTATTGTAAAATATCAATACTTTCTTTTAATTCAATGAGTTTAGTCTCGTAGAATTTTTACTTCTTTCATTTTATGACTTTATTCACATGAAATTACAACTTTTTGTTTTATAAGATTACAATTTTTTCTCGTAAACTTTAGCTTGTAAACTTGAACTTTATTCTTGTACAGGTACAACTTTACTTAAATTTTAAAACTTATTTTTTTTAATCAAGCAGCTTTAACTTTGACAATATACTTGTACTTTTTTACTTTTCTTAAAATTCTCATAAAATGGACTTTTTTCTCATAAATTCCTGACTTGTTGTCTCATAAGAACTTTATTTTAGCAAAATTATGACATTTTACTCAATTTTAAAACTATTCTTTTAAAATCACGTTGTTTTTCTCATAACTATGACTTTATTCTTGTAAGTTTTTTTTTTTTTAACTTTTTTCTCATAAAGTTACAACCTTTTTCTCAAAATGTTAGACTTCAATCCTTACAACTTTTTACTTTTTTTTTTCTCATAAGGGCTTTTTTTTAAATAAATTTTAGACTTTTTTCTCATAAGACCTTTATTTTTGTAAAATTATAATGTTTTATTCAATTTTATTCAACATTTTATTAAATTTTATTAAAACTTTATTCTTCTAAAATCATGCAATCATGCACATCATTCAGTAAAATCATTTTTACTTGTTTTCTTATAAGGACTTTTTTTCTCATATCTTTATGACTTTACTGTGTTGTGCCCTTTTTTACTTTTAAAATCACAGCTTTTTTCTTCATAATTTTTACGATTTTAATCTTTTACGTTTTTTTTCCACAAGGATTTACTTCTCATAAAATAAAAAAAAATGTTCTCATAATTTTATTCAATTTTTTTAATATACTTTTTTGCACATAGAAACTTTATTCTAATAAAATTATGGCTTCTTATCATTTTATGGCTTTATTCATATAAATGTGTTTATTTTGTAATGGTAGCCCTAATACACTTTTGAACAATTCTATGGTAAAACACCTTTGTTTTAATTTTATTTCCTGTTTTTCAGTGCTGTTGTTTACTTGAACATTTACATTTTTTTCTCTAACTAACCGTACAGAGACAATTACAGCCTACAGACACACAAGCGAGCGACGAAAAACATAAAAAACAGTCTAAATTTAAACACAATCTTAACACACAGCCAGCACTTCCCAGTGTTTTTCAGTCCAGGACCAAGGCAGCTGCTGATACCAACTCCTCACCGTCTGCAAACACAGTCACACAGATATCAGGACTTTTCCTGATGTGAAGTCTAATATGGTCACACAGCGGTTAAGCGCTCTTCCAGAGATGATGGGAGAAAAGGTCATTTCTTCTGGTTCAAACAAAGGAAGAGGAAAGGCTTTTTATGGCCTCGGAGGCGGATGCATCCTGCCATCCCAAGAAGTCACACAGATGGAATCAAAGAAGCAAGTTTAAAGCTTTCTTAAAGACCCAGCGCACCTAAAATAATCTGTTGAAACCTTAATTAAAAAAAAAAATAAATAAATGGTGATGTCACCACAATACTAGATCACTGCTGCATAAAATTAAAACATTTTTACAGTCTGAGAACGCCTGCAGCAAACTTTAACGTTTGAGATGATTCAAAATCTCATAAAAAACATTGATGTGGAATAAAACCACTCATGTTCATTTTTTACAGATTCATTATTTACAGTAAAAAAGAAGGTTGTATAATTAAATTTAGAAAAAACAGTTTTCTTTATTGGTTTTTGAAATTAAATATTGCCTGCCAACGTCTGAAAATGAGCACCTGTTATTAAATTTACACACAAAAAAAGAGTTTAATAGATCATTATTACACTTGTAAAGCTACCAGAGTAATTTAAAAAGTGGACAACACCATTGTCCAACACATTTCACTCATATTCAATAAATTCAACCTGCTATTATTATTTTCTAGGTTTATTTTTAATCTGTTTGCGTGTTCTGGCATTTTTTCTATGTATTTCTGTGGCTGTTCCAATAATCAAATTTAATGATTAGATTATTATGTATAGATTATACTTTTGTGCACCATTTATTGAATTCAAGCAGTTGTCACAGCGACATAAAGCTGCTCTCTGACGCATCACAGATTAAGCAGATTAGGCTGATGAGATTGTTTTCTGTAATTATGAGGTCATGTTAATGAAATCCAGTTAAACCGTTTGCGCAAAACATCCTTTTCTTCAGGATCGAGGTGTTAAGCCCACTAACAACCCTATTATAGCGCTGGACTAAAGCGGGCCATCGCCTGTTTTTAAGAACTTCCCTTGCAGGCACACATTTAAATGACTTTGGCATAATGATGCCATCTGATTCTGGGAGACGGTAATCCTGATGGCAGACGGACAGACGGCGCCTGACCCCACTGCAGAACCCTAAGCCACTTACTGGGGTGAGAGTGACCAGCGATGCACCTTTGAGTTTGTCAACATTTACGCTGGGTTTCTGCAGCGAGGAAAACATCACTAATGATCGTTTAAATTGTGGTTTTGAGATGCCAATCTTGCATTTCTCCTTCTTAAAGGCTGGGTATCAAATTGAATCCTTCTGTAAGCATGATGGCTAGTTTTCAGTCTAATTGCTCCGCACTCAAGAGCTAGGTGCATTTTCACAGTTTAATGCACTCATTGACTATATATAAGAACTGGACTGAGTGACTGAGTGAAAATATGGAATTTGGAATAACTGTAAAGACTATGAATGTACTAGCTCTGCCACAATTAGTCGACTAATCGACTATTAAAATAGTCGACAACTAAATTAATAGTCGATTAGTCGTTAATTTATATTATATGGAGTCAGGGTGTAGTAAAGTTAAAAGTTAGAATGGCATTCTGCTAGTTTTTTGGACTATTTTGACATTTATTAAGGATTTTTAGTCTATTTTGGATTTTAGCTAATATTTCAGCAACATGCTAGCTATTTTGACTAATTTACCCCTTTTTTTGTTTTTAGGCTATTTTGGAGTTTACCTAATATTTGAGCTACATACTAGCTGTTTAGGCTAACTTTGGCTTTTTTCAGTTTTTTAAAGTAATTTGGCATTTAACAAATATTTTAGCTGGCTCTTAGCTTCGTCGTTTTCAACTTCAGCTTTTTTAGCCATCAATTTCAGCATATTCAGCAGCCAAATTTAGCTTACAGTATTCACACTAGCATTATCGCAGGTAATGCTATATATCTAGTTTTTTAGTTAATTTAAAGCTAATGATGGCTAAGATTTGTGTTTTACATCTAGGATGCGCATGACCCGATTAGTCGACTAATCGGCAAAAATAATCGGTGATTAGTCGACTATTAAAATAATTGTTTGTGGCAGCACTAGAATTTACTATGTATTGATGTTTTCTTTATTCAAAACTTATAAAAATGTATATATTTGTAGAAACAGGCTCTAGTAAGGCTCTAGTAATCTTTACATTGGTAAAGACAAGTGGGGATCCTTAGGTACACAAATAAAAAATGTATATTTATCTGAAAAAACATTCCTTTTCTGCTACCTTTTTGTGACATATTCTTAATAATTATTTTTTTCTTTTTTATTTGAACCAATCAGAAGCCTCAATAAAAGTAGGTGGTCTCACTCTTCAATTGAAGGGATGTGAACGTACAGCAAGCTCACTCCTGATTGGTTAGAAGGGTTGCCATAGTAATGTTGACTCAGTCCAACTCGGACCAATCACTGCTTACTGACAATTTCTGGTTCCAGCATGGCGACGTCCGTATCATGAAAAAAAAAAACGCTGTTAACTTAATTTTCAGAAGAAAGTCATTTTGGGTGATATCACACTCACCTGGTCCAGTATACAGTCAATGAATGCACCATTTTCGTCGGATTATAAATTGCTCCAGATGAGAATAATGCACAAAGAAGAAAAAAAAATCATTTATAAGTCGCACTTTGGGAGAAATGTAATTAACAAAATACAGGTCGAAAAACTGAGATTTTTTATTCAAAGACAAATCGTAATCATGGAATAGTCGATAAAATAATGAATTGAAAATATGCACATTTCACTACTGTAGCTGTAATCATGAAGAGGGAGGAGTTGAATGTGTGTCTAGTGTATCTAGCGCAGCATTTGAACAATGAGTAAGATAACGTAAGAACAGTCAAACAAGTCAACTAAAGTCTAAAATCTTAAATCCCTTGAATTCTTCTTCTGCTTTGTTTTCAGTAGCAAATACTGATACACATACCTCTAGTGCCCTCTAGTGGTTGTTAGTGGGAAAATAACAAACAGATGACAAAAAAAAATCACATAAAAGTTGCACCCCCAGCCACTGTGCAGCAAAAAGGCAACTTGTACTCTGTAAATTGCATTTTTTCCAAACAAAAATGTGTATTATTTTGACCCAGCAAGTGACTGACCTGACACTCCTTTTTGTAGTTTTCTTTATCAGTTGCTTTCTGTGATTTCCTGATGCTTTTTGCTCAACTGTTTGCAGATGCGTAGTGGATGTTTGCTTTTTTAATGTTGCTCTTCTCTTTAAGATTCTGCTCAAGAACATCTATTTCAGTTTTGGAATATCTTTTTTTGCTGGAAGTTCTGCATTGATGCATTGAAGCAAGTGGGAGTATCTGAGGGCTGCTGGGAGAAAGGACGGGCAGGGAGGAAGGGAGATGAAGATGAGGGGCGGGGGTTGTTGCAGTCGCAAAGGCTGCAGCCCAGGGGAGGAGCCTCGGGGCTTATGCTCATCCCCCTTCCCCCTGATGTCACTGTTCACAGGCAGGAAGTGGGAGGTGCAGTGCGTGGAGAAGGGTTTTTGTGTGTGTGGACAGTAAAACAGCTTTTTTATCTCCTGGGACGCTACAACAATAGAATCAGTGTGTCTGGAAAAGCCTCAATTTGGAAGACGCCTGTGGCAGACTGGAGCGATGCTGTGAGAGAAAAGCGACAGCATGATTGAGAATGAAGATGAATGGAGTGAAGGACGTGCGGCGTGCCGGGTCCAGAGCGGAATGCTATTGTTGATGCAGCAGAGAGAGAGAGCGACAGCTGCGTGCAGTGAGACAGGCCGCCCCGCTCTCTGAGAAACACACAGACAGGTGTTGAACTCAGTCTTCCTTCTCCCAAAGTCAATGGAAGGAACTGGGAGGAATTTTGGGAGTGGCGCTTGAAACTTTGTTCCTGTTAAGACCTGAGATGTGCAAGTGAAGAACGGTTCAACTTTTAGTGTTTCTAAATGGATAATTATACAAATCCCCTGTCAGCTTGAGAAAACAGTTGTCATGTGCATACGAATCCCTTATTAGAAAGCATCATTTCATGATCTACTTTGACAAAAACTGTTTTTTAGCAAGTTTTGATGGCATGGAGGACAGATTTAAAGACAATTAAGCCTAAAATCAGATATTTTATTTTCTTTATTTAAATTGTTGTGAATCAGGAGCAGACGCAAAAAGGACGTTTTGTAATAAAAGCATATTTGTAACATAGTAAATTCGTTAGAGAGCATGTAAACAAAGAGCTTATAAGTTATGGGGGATGGGAAGGGGAGGCGGGGTTACTCAGCGTCCTGCCCACAACTGAGAGGTGAATTTCTAACGAATTTCTACTGTTGCTCTACAGTAGCCTTGCATAACTTATCACAAGTTTATCGTCATCGCAATATCAGCTTGTGGAATACACGTATCGAAATAAATGGTTATCCTAAATGTTAACATGCAAAAACAATCTTCTGGCATCTTGACACAATTGGATGGACCTCTTTTATGTTAAGCCTCGCTTCCACTGAGCGGTTTGGTTTTGCGGTGCTGTAGACCGCTAGCGTGTCATTGTAATATGACAACTAAAAAAAGTAACAACAATGGAGGTCATCCAGACACTCGTCTTTTTCTTGCTTTACTTTTTGTAAATCATTTATAAACTGAATTAAATGTTGTTTGAAAGAAGATTTCAGGATGCTAGGAAGAATACCACCGGGAATAGGAAAACGGAATCACTAGCTTAGTGCTATGTTAGCGCTTTCTAATGTCGTCATCACTTTCTGCCAATAAACGGGTGGCTACAGCGGCTCCGCCCCGACCGTTTCGTTTTATTTTTCTATGGACCTACAATCTCATCACCAGGACTGAGTTTTCTGTATTCAACGCCAATTGGACTGAACCACTGTTGCCTAACTTCCAATTCTACTGGAGAGTTGTGCAAGTCAGTAGAAGGCAAAACTTGCCAAGCTAAAGCTAACACGATAACGACCAACCGTTACAGAAACAAAGATGGGCGGGGCTTTTACACTGGAGCTGCAGAGCATGATGACATGAAACTTCTGAAATGACGTGGAACTTACACCAGTTGACCAATCACAAAATTCAACTGTAATACCCCGTTTCAACCTGTAGGGGGCAGCACAGAGACAGTTTTAGACTAGTTATAGTTCTGGAATTAGACAAGTTTATTTCAAATTATCAAAAATGTGACGAGGACCAATATATAGCAATTTAAATAGCACAAAAAAAGATTTAGTGTTTTGTTATCCTTTAATGGGGCGGCAGTGGCGCATTGGTAGGGCGGTTGACTACTTATCAGAAGATTGCTGGTTTGATACCCGCCTTTCCCGCCCATATGTCCAAGTCTTCTTGGGAAAGACACTGAACCCCAACTTGCCTCTGGTGGAAGGTTGGCAACAGTTTATGAATGAGTGAAAGGGTCTGTGACTTTAAAGCACTTTGGGCCTTCAGAGAAGGTAGAGAAGCGCTATACAAGTATACGCCGTTTACCATTTAATATCTTAATTCCTGTGCATTATATTACTTTATAAATTTAGCTGCTGAAAAAAGTTTTTTTTTCCACTTGTTTACTTTTATTATGAAAATCCTAACTATAAGCCCCAATGTTGCACAAACGGAGGTTTGTCTAAGCACTTAGTGTTGTTTGAGGTCATGTGTGCTCATGTGTGTTATGACAGATGTAGATCAGTGGCATGAGTTAAGCTGGGTTTGACCCACTGATACAGTTTCATGTGACTCAATTATTCAAATAAACAAGCTAAGTCAGGCGGAGAGCACGGCTGTCTTAGTTTAAAGATCCGAGAACGGCAAAATTAGGATTTTTTGTTCTTTTATTTATGAAGTCACTTTACTGAGTCTGTTTTTTGAGAGGGAGAGCCTAAAAGCCTCGGTGGATTTAGGCGCCACAGAAGGATTATAACTGCACTGTGACTCACTTCTTCCTGAGTTTGCTTAAGGAAGTCCACCCTATTTACACACCCTAAATTCAAGGATGTCTTAACTTTTTCTCCCCCTCCTTTGAATTGTGTGTGCAGGTTAAGCGGTGCACCCCTCCCACCCTCACTGAATGGTAGTCATCATGGCGAAGTGTGAGACGGGCAGCACCAGCCCCGTGGTCCGGCAGATCGACAAACAGTTCCTGGTCTGCAGCATCTGCTTGGACCGATATCACAACCCCAAAGTTCTGCCCTGCCTGCACACTTTCTGTGAGAAGTAAGTTCGGGAGCTGAAAATTAAATCAAATAGTTAAATATTCTGAAATATAATTAGAACCATTCACTTTCCATCTGTGTTTCTAGATGTCTCCAGAACTACATCCCTCCCCAGTCTCTGACCCTGTCCTGCCCAGTGTGCAGACAGACCTCCATCCTGCCCGAGAAGGGCGTAGCAGCCCTGCAGAACAACTTTTTCATCACAAACTTGATGGAAGTGCTGCAACGAGATCCGGAGTGCAGCCGGCCGGAGGCGACCAACGTCCTGGAGTCGGCCAATGCAGCCACCACCTGTCAGTCCCTTTCCTGCCCGAACCATGAGGGGAAGGTGGGTGGAAATCAATCGCAACACCTGATTTATCTGCATTTCTGAGTATTTATTTACTTAAATGTTTACTTAAAAATAATTTTTTATGATATAGAAATTACATTGCTCCTTACTTTGAGCTCTCAACAATGGGAAGGGGGGGTGGGGTTACTCCTCACCAAGTGCCCTGCCCACAACCAAGAGATTAGTTTTTGATAAATCACTCTGCAAAGTTTATATCCTCATTTTTTTAGTTTTTGGAGTCTTCAAGTGATATATTTTTTGTCTCCACTGCACCCCCTGCAGGTCATGGAGTTCTACTGCGAGTCATGTGAGACAGCCATGTGTCTGGAGTGTACAGAGGGAGAGCACAGGGAACACGTGACCGTTCCTCTGAGGGACGTGTTGGAGCAGCACAAGTCTGCTCTCAAAAACCAGCTGGACACCGTTCGCAACAGGTACGACACAGAGAAGTCTGAAAGCCGGAGCTTCACTCTACAATACAATAACCTTCACATTGCTGAGAACAGTACAAACACGCATCCAAAATAGAAACCATCAAAATATGAATAAAAACTTAGCTTCAATATTCAAAATGTATGTTGGCCACACTTAATACGTGCAACCAAGATGCAAGTTTCTGCGTTTCCCGCCTGTATTTTTAGTGTGTCCAAGGCTGGGTTTTGTTGTTGGCGGCACGTCTAGCATCTAAGTGAAATTTATTCAAACCTGAAAACAAAGTTAGCTGTCCGCTAGCTTTGTTTTTAATACTCCCTCCTCTCCTCCAACAGACTGCCGCAGCTGACTGTGGCCATCGAGCACGTCAACGAGATCTCCAAGCAGTTGACGGAGAGGAAAAGTGAAGCAGTGACGGAAATCAGTAACACTTTCGATGAGCTGGAGAAGGCTTTGCATCAACGCAAGAATGCTCTGATCACAGAGGTGGAGAATATCTGCAGCTCAAAGCAGAAGGTCAGAGGTCGCTCTGCTCAACCGTCGTGATGTTTAAAAATGAAAGAAGTTCTCATTTACTGTCCTTGCTTCTGTGGGTCTGTTTAGGTGCTTCAGGCTCAGCTGACCTCTTTGCTGCAGGGCAAAGAGAACATTCAAAGCAGCTGCAGCTTCACAGAGCACGCCCTCAGCCACGGGAGCGCCACCGAAATCCTGCTGGTCCAGAAACAGATGGGCGAGCGGGTCAGCGCTCTGGCCAGGCACAGCTTCCCCGTGCACCCCCACGAGAACGGACACCTGGAGTGCCAGGTGGAGACGGACGGGCTGAGGCGCTCCATTCAAAACCTGGGAGTGCTCATCACGACGGGCGCCGTGGGGCACACCAGCGTGGCCACGGGCGAAGGCCTGAGGCACGCGCTGGTCGGCCAGCACACCTCCATCACCGTCACCACCAAGGACAAGGACGGCGAGCTGGTGAAAAGCGGCAACGCGGCCCTCCGAGCGGAGATCGTCTCTGCGGACGGGGGCCGCACCGAAGCCGAGGTGGTGGACAACAAGAACGGGACGTACGAGGTCGGCTACGCCGTCCGCTCCGAGGGGGAGTTCACCTTCTCTCTGCTGCTGTACGGGCAGCCCGTGAGGGGGAGCCCGTTCCGGCTGCGCGCCGTCAAGCCTTCCGATGTCCTGCAGTCCCCCGAAGATGTGAAGAGGAGGGTGAAGTCGCCAAGCGGAGGAGGGGGTCACGTCCGACAGAAGGCCGTCCGCAGGCCCTCCAGCATGTACAGCACCACCAAGAAGAAGGAAAACCCAATAGAGGACGAGCTGATCTACAGGGTTGGTGAGTAAAAGCTAAAAGATTCAATTTTTCCACAAAGTTGATGTTTTCGAAGGCTGCTGACCTCCTGTTTCGTTAATATGTCAGGCACAAGAGGGCGAGACAAAGGAGAGTTCACCAACCTTCAAGGCATCTCGGCTTCCAGCAACGGGCGGATTGTGGTGGCAGACAGTAACAACCAGTGCATACAGGTCACTGTTGGACACTAAAAGATCAAAAGTTGGGTTTTTGTAGAATCTCTTAGTAATCAAAAGGTTTTTTTTTTTTAGGTGTTTTCCAATGATGGCCAGTTTAAGATGAGGTTTGGGGTGAGAGGGCGTTCTCCAGGTCAGCTGCAACGCCCCACAGGAGTGACCGTCGACGTGAACGGAGACATTATCGTCGCCGACTACGACAACAGATGGATAAGCATTTTTTCCTCTGATGGCAAGTTCAAGGTGAGAAGCAGGAAAATGTTTCAAGGGATGGACAGATATCATCTTTTTCTGGCTGATACTAATATTTTCCCTGAAACTATGACCAATAAAAGATATTTGCAGATATTGATATTTAAATGTATAACTCAAAGTATAGAGATATAATTTTTTTTCTTTTTGCTTGAAATGCAATAACCTTCACATTGCAAAATGAATAAACTTAGCTTCAATATTCAAAATTCTTGTTGGGCACACTTAATACATGCAGCAAAGATGCACGTTGCTGCATTGACCGCTCTATTTTAAGTGCATCCAAGGCTAGTTTTGTTGTTGGCCGCAGGTATTTAAAGTTAAACAGAAGTTCGCATTAAATGTCACAAACCTAGGTGTGTGAAATATGTTCTCCGTATTTGAAAAACAAAGCTAAAAACAAAGCTAGCTTTGTTTTCAAAAATTTAACTAGCGGTACATTCGCTTTTTTTTTTTTTTTTGTAAATAGTTAGCAGTCCACTACCTTTGTTGTTAACATAGTTAATTGGCGATTCGCTAGCTTTGTTTTTAACATGGTAAATTAGCAGTCCGCTAGTTTTGTTTTTACGAAAGATTAGTTAATGGTCTGCTAGCTTTGTTTTCAACATAGTAAATTAGCAGTCTGCTAGCTTTGTTTTTGCCGTAGTTAATTAGTGGCCTTCTAGTTTTGTCTTTACTACAGTTGGTTAGCGGCCCACTACCTTTTGTTATTAACATAGTTAATTATGGGTCCATTAGCTTTGTTATTAACATGGTAAATTAGAAGTCCGCTAGCTTTGTTGTCAACTTAGTTGATTAGCAGTCCGCTAGCTTGGTTTTTTACATAGCTAGCGGTCCGAGCAGCCTCTTTATGTCATGTGTCATGGCAAGACTGGCAAATGTGGATGAAAAAGGGCGAGTTGGCTTTACCCCAAGAGGGGGCCCAAACCCTCCGCTGGGGTTGGGGGTGATTGTGTTGCTTGAACACTCAAATCGTGCTCGGACCCCTCCCCCGGAATGGGAGAAGGGAGCAAGCCTTTGCTAAACCGAGCACCTCTCCTGCTGTAATTCCTGGTCAAAGTAAAAGAGTAACAACGGTGGCATACTATATATTGGTGGAATAATCTGAAATTATGCAAATATCAGCTGATACCAATACTGGCACCGATACATTGCACATCTGTAAATGTTTCCATCTGCATTTAAAAAAAATAAAACAACTGAATGATCAATTCTGTTTTTCTGCAGAACAAAATAGGCGCTGGAAGATTGATGGGCCCCAAAGGCGTGGCTGTGGACAAAAATGGACACATCATCACGGCAGACAACAAAGCCTGTTGCGTCTTTATCTTCCAGTCCAACGGGAAGCTTGTGACAAAGTTTGGAGCCAGAGGAACATCAGACAGACACTTCACAGGTGTGTCAAAAAAATCAAATCTGCAGATGTTTTTTCTAATTTCTTTACAGGATCGAAGCTCAATGGAAGCTGCGTGCCGTCGGGCCAGATTTACGGATTTATTTTAAAAATTCCTTTCGAGTAGTGTTTTTAGTCATTTCCATACACTATCTTGAGTTTGTTTTTTTTATCTAGATTATGCACAGATTCCTGATTACACTAGGAAATTTATTTATTTATTTTATTTTTTGTTCTTGCTTGGCAATACTCTTATTCATGTCGTTCAAACCATCAACTGCAACGCACGTTCAAGCATCCTATTTCCATAAAAAGCGCACAGAAATCTTGTGTTCACTCATAAAAAGTTTGTAAAAGTCAGTTTTCGGGGTTCTACGATCAAAATTCAGTCCCATTGAACATGTGTTGAAGGTTAAACCAGGTCAAACTTTGACCAAACAGGGACTTGAATTTGGTAGCGATTAATAGATGATATTCTCATCATTTTATTGAAGTATCAACTGTTCAAACATTAATCATGAAGGAGCAATTCAAAAATTTTGGTTTGTGCCTGGCTAAAAAAACATATGGCACCAAGTCTTTCATATATCAGAATAGAGCAGTGACAGAAAAAGCCTGGAGCGAGATTTGTACTACTTTGAAATTTTTCCATCAAACCTTTGAACATTTTTATTAGAAATGGTTGCTTGAACCCTAGCTTGATGCTAACGTTTATTGATTGATTGATTGTTTATTTAAGACAGGGACAGTATATATTAATAAAACATTTAAAAATGCAAATATATAAGATTAAAGTCTTTTAGACTAATTTCCATCTTTAGTCCCTATAGAAAAGGTTGTCTCCAAGTAAAAGTACAAGTTAAAAACAATACATAAAAGGTAAATAGAAGTCTGAAAACAGCAGAAAAAACAAATTGGGTTGTCAATAGAGAAATACACAACAGGAAATTCATAAAACATAAAAGCAACATTTAAGGGGGAAGAAAAGAAAAAAAAGTGAATGAATATAACAGGAAGACAAAAACAAAACAAACAAACAAATGAAAAAAAAACAAAAAAAAACAATAGCAGTTCATACGGAGCCGTGGTGCCAGTTTTGATTGTCTAAAAGCCAGGATTTTATCTGTTTACTAAATGAGCTCAAAGTTGTCAGTTGTCTTATTGTTGTGGGAATTGAGTTCCAGGTGTGAGACGCCCTGGTTTAATGGAAATTCCCGTAAGACGGCTAATGCTAATGCTCGGTTGACGTAAAAATATATTGCGGACTAAATGATTATCTTTAATTATTAACAGACACAATTTTTTTAAATTTTTGTAGGGAAATATGTTTTAAATTACCATTTGTGGTCTAAAATACTGTTTTTTCCTTATTCGTTCTTTTTCTTCTGGAATAAGATTTAATGCTACAGCACTATCGCCACCCAGTGGCCAAACTGAAACACCCTCCAGGAGAGGCAGAACAATGTTTACAATGTTAATGATCTGAACATTTGTGTAAAAAAAATTGGAATCGAATGGATTCTGGAAATGATTATCGATGTCCAGCCCTCGTGTGATCGTAGCTCCAGACACTCATATTCATTCTTCTACAGCATGTGTTAATATGTTGTTTCTTTTCGCCTCTCAGACCATCTTAACTATTTGCTTGTTACAGGAAGCTGTTTGGAGTTTCAGCTTTGTTGATGTTAAAACTCCCTCCTCCTTCCGTGTAAATTCTCACCTGGACTTTTCTTTTCTTTTAGAGAAAAGTGGTGCAAACATTGCACTGGAAACAAAGATTAGTAAATCTGGCCCTGTTTTCAGTAAGTAATTAAACCCAACGTGAATGTGAACCAAAGTGTTGTCTTTTTTTAAATGTGGATTCATCATCAGCTGTGTCCGTTTTCACGTCAGTCTGTCGTTGACCATTTCCTGTCCAAAAAAAAAAAAAAATGGCGCTTCCTGTTGTGTGTTGCGAAGCAGCAGCTGACTCATAGTAACTCTGTTCTTTTCTATCGTTTGTTTTGTTTGCAGGTCCTCACTTTGTGGCTGTGAACAACAAAAATGAGATTGTGGTCACAGATTTTCACAACCATTCAGTTAAGGTATGGCTCCACACAAGAATGTGCTTTTGTCACTGCTGAACCTTCAACCTTCAGTTGCATGAATGAAGACGCGTTCCTGTTAGGGCCAACAGGAAATCTCTTCTTGTCGGCTAAAAATAGCACTGCTGTGTTTTTATTGGAAGTCTTTTGTCTTCATTTTTTACCTCAAAGTTAGTATCTCTCCTCTTAATCCTTTGTTTTTGTGTGAGGAAATGGATCTGGTTGGAGCTGGTTTTAAGGGATGGACACAATCGCATGCGGTCGTGGGAGATTAACTCTAGTCGACGAGTGTGGTCACACAGGACTTGTGGCATCATATTTTGGGAGGCAGGAGCACGTGTTGCTGCACTAAACATGAAAATGAAGACTTTTCTGCTGCTTACGGGACACACTTTAGGTGATTAAGCGTTCATGGTTTGACCTGGAGTTGCTCTGCAGAAGAAGCTAACATGCTAATTAAAATATCCCTGATGTGTCCCAGCTTTATTTATGCAGATATCTTAAGATCATGTGTAAATATTTCACTGAAGTTCAGTGTAAAAATGTGTTGACGAATCTAAAATCATGGAATTTTACATCTCTTGTCCTGCTGGATGATTGAGTTTCTATTAAACTTTAACACAAGTCTGTTAATTATCATTGTGTACTGATGAGTTTGATGGGAAAACAAGCCCAAATTGTCACTCTCCCACCACCGTGCTTGACAGTGGGGATAAGAAAGAAATAAGCATGATTTTTTTTGTTTTCTTTTTTATCTTATTTTTATTAATTCCTTGTTTGTTTGTTTTTTTTATAACATTTAATTTCAGCAGTTTTATTGAATTTGAATAGCTTTTCTCCTTGAAAATTATGATTTTTTTTTTTTTTGGGCTTAATAAGGCCTGTTGTTTCTGGATGTAGCTTTTGACGTTTTTCAAATTTCTCAGAGCAAAGGTTGGAGTAAATTCAATACTGGAGAAACAGCTGCCAATGTTTCTCCAATTACACATAACCTTTTAGCAAACAGCTAAAGGCAGAAAGTTTCTGCTTTTTCTGAAACTGAAATCATCATTATTGCATAAAGATGTTTGATTTGACACAATTTCTATAACTTGCCTTTAACTTTCGCAATTATAACTTGGCATATAAACGATTTAAAATACGCATTAACTGTGTAGCTCTCAACCGACTGAAATATTTTAAAACCAAATCAATGTAAAAACCCGCCAGCTAAAGCTCTCGATGGACTTCAACGCATGTTGACGAATGCAAGAAAAACTAATTAATTACTTATATCACACATCTATCACTAAAGACTGAAATTACATGGACGATGCATAACACTGCCTTTAAATTGTGTAGCAGCAGCTGGAGGGAACGTGGTATTTCTCACAGTTTTTCACTACCTTTAAAAGAAACAAGTGGCAGTAAAATTTGTTGTTTTGTCTGTTTTTTGTTTTTTATTTGGCAAAAAATAAGTAGGATTTTCCTAAGAGTTTGAACTATTACTATCATGTTATGGATCCATTTAAAGACTCCAGAAATGCATAGAATGAGAAACCTGTACATGCATGTGAACATATTTATCCATTTTAATTTCGTTTCAGGTTTTTCACTTTGTGACTATCTGTTTTCTTGCTTTATTCTGAAAGGTGTACAATGCAGATGGAGAATTCCTGTTTAAATTTGGCTCCCATGGGGAGGGAAACGGTCAGTTCAATGCTCCAACCGGCGTTGCTGTGGACGCCAATGGAAACATTATTGTTGCTGACTGGGGCAACAGTAGGATCCAGGTGAGATTAACATCAAAACGAACTCTAAATAAAGTTTTTTTTTTTTTTTTTGTAGGACTAACCCAGACTTTTATTTTGAACTTCAGGTGTTTGACAGCTCAGGGTCCTTCCTGTCCTACATCAACACATCAGCCGACCCCCTGTACGGACCCCAGGGCCTCGCCCTCACATCTGATGGCCACGTGGCGGTGGCGGACTCCGGGAACCACTGTTTTAAGGTGTACCGCTACCTGCAGTAGACGGCGGTTTCCTCCACCGCAGCCGCTGAGGATGAAACAGGGTGGATCCAGTGCAGCCTTTTTACCTGCACATCACCTGTCACCTCATTTTACTTTAACCAGCGGGTTTGAAGGTTAATGTAGCATCATTGGGATAAATAAAAAACAAAAATGATGGGGCAAAAATGTTGTGGGAAATGACACTTTAGGAGGTAGATTGAAGTATTTAACCAGACTTAACCTGTTCCGGTGCATGAAGTTTCCCTTTTTTCCTTCAATAGCTTGGCAGCACAGTGTGACCACCAGTTGCTTTTACCATAAACTAGTTGACGCTTATAGTGAAATGAACAGTGCCATGCTTCTGCAGCAATGAAATGTAAAGTAAAAAAAAAAAAAAAAAAAAAAAAATTCATGCAGCAAAACGTCACCACCATCCGTGCATTGATTTGCTGTATGTACTGTACATACATGAATGTATATTGTATATATTAGATCACTCTCTATGTACATGCAGCGGTTTTTCAAACTGCTTTTTTGCCATTTCAGTGAGCAGCAAAGGATGAAGGATTCAAGGACTTTGAATGTGTGTGTCGTTGCTGTGAGTGAGTGGTTTGCAAAGTTGTCGAAGTACGCAGCACAACAAATGTTTCAGTTTTGTTATTTTAAAGGGGAAAAACAAAAAATTAATTTATTTTTATTTTGTACTAGTGGAGCATTTACAGATTATTTTTGTACATTTTTTTCCTTTTGAATTTTACACCTTTTTAAGGCGAAATTTTCTCGAACATCCACCGGTAAATCAGCGTTTGTGCGGATGGGCAGCTGACTTCCAAAGCTTCAGCACTGGTTTTCATTTCACAGATTTTTCTAAAATCTTATTTAGATTTTTTCTTTTAAATATATAAAAATTGATTTAAATAGATTTGTTCACTGGACCAGAAAAATCTCACATATCTCAGGAAGTTTTATCCAAATTTGATCACAGCGTCTATTCAACGATGTTTTTTGGCACATTTGCGTGAGTTGATGACTTTGCGAGAAAGCTGCTGATTTGTGCAAATTTAGGCTGCATGAAATACCACAGGGATAGATTTTTTTTCATGTTGTGGCTTTACAAGAAACTGTTACAAATATACTTTTTTTTTTTCTCAAAGACACTAGCTATAGAACATGTTCATGCATTAGATTCCACCCAGTGTGCTTCATTTGTCAGCTGTCTGCAGTGGAGAGGTGCCAGCGGCGTGGGTTTTTGCTCCCTCTGGTGGTCGTTCTATGTAAGAGCAGAGGAAGTCACGGCGTTGCTCCATGAGGAAAAAGCTCCTGGGGTGACTAGCTTCTTAGCCGTCCAAACCGTTGATATCGGATTTAGCTGAAAACGCACTAGTTTAGTCAACCGGGACGCTGCCATTTTTTTTTTTTTTGTAAAATTTGCTGTTTTGAGTTTGTGCCAAACAAGGATTGAAGACTTCCTCCTCTGTGAGACGAGCGCTCACCTTTTTAAGATGTATTTAAAAATTTCTTCCCCCTCCCTGTTCTGTTTGTTTTCTCTATGAATATGCACTGGTAATAAAAGCACATGGTTTACTGAGTTCTTGTTGATTGATTGATTGATAAATGGGTTTATTTCAAGGATTGACTGTAGACTAAACAACAAGAAATCACACATCTAAATAAATCAATACATTTATTTAAAAAATAAAGAAAAATGTACGATGATGTCATCCTCTTAATAGCAAGTCTAGATTTTGGTAGTAATGTTGCATACATGGGTTCATTGTGTGGATGGTTTTTAAATATTCAAGCTTTTTTGGCTAATTTGGCATCTATTGAGGTTTTTTTTTTTATTCTTAGCAGCTAATCTTTTAGCTACTTGTTAGCATTTTTGGCTAATTTGGCATTTACTGGGTTTTTGGATAATTCTAAGTAAAGCTAATATTTTAGCAATGTAATAGCTTTTTTACTAATTTGGCAACTACAGAGGATTTTTTTTAGCTAATTTGGAGTTAACCTTTTATTATCAACATCCTAGCTTTTTTGGCTAATTTGTCAAATATTGAGGTTTTTGGGACGATTCCAAATTAGGCTAGTATTTTAGCAACGTGTTAACATTTTTAGCTAATTTGGCATCTAATGAGGTTTTTTGAGATAATTCAGAGTTAACTTCATATTTTAGCAATGTAGGCTGCTAGCTTTTTTTGGTATTCATCATTGTTACATGCAGAGTTTCATTGTTTTTTCCCTCCTTCCTCTGCATGTGTTGAGCTGCACCTTGGCTGATTGAAGACACCTGGCGGTCATGATGAGCATTCCAATCAGACTCCAGAATCAGCTACCTGGACGGCATATAAGCTGAGCAAGATCAGTGAAAGAGAAAGATCAGGCGATACAGCCTCCCACATAACTGTAGGGTCAGCGGACACAGGTTTCCCTAGAACACCCATCTGAATTAACTTCCCCACCACCTTGCTTTTTATTTCCTCCTTAAGGCTATGCTTTGACACAGCAATACCATAATTGTCAGCAATAAGCAAAAGATCATCCTTACGACACAAGTCAACCTTAAGATGACTAGGATGGTCAACAAAGTCCTTTAAATCAAACTTTGTGTGTGGAGGTGAAGTGTTGGTACAAACTCAAACTCCCGTCACAGGTAAAGGAGATCCCGGACGAGCCCCCAATTATGTTACGTCCACAAGTGTCTAGGGCTGGATGGTTCAGTAACATAAGAACACACAATGAATGAAGTTTACAAATTTCATTGAGGAGGAGGGGAGGTAGGGACCAAGGTTGGGCCAAAGGAATGAAAACAACAAAACAAAACAGCCTGGCTATCACTATTGTACAACAACAAAAACAAGAAAACAAAAGTCTATCTGACAATCATTTTTGTAAGCGCATTGCAATGTTTTGCAATCTTTTAAAATTATTTTTTAAGAAAACCTTCAACTTCTTTGTGCACTTTTTGCATTTTCTGCAACTTTAAATCTTTTAGACGACTTTATCCTGATAGCTATAGCAATTACAGCAAATTTATTCAGCATATTCAGTGACCATGGTCATCATTCTAGCTAGTTACTGTAGGTTATAAAACTTTTCTAGTTAACTGTAATGATTATGAACCAAAGTCAACTAGTTTGATTTATTGCTTGAGAAGGAGCGAGTAGAAATTAACTTAAAGAGATCCTAATACTTGAAGAATGAATTAGCAAGTTCTTTCACGTAGAAATCATCGAGTTGTCTGAAATGTTCAACCTAGCTGCATGTCCACTACGAGAGAAATAATCTAAAAACAAATCTGGAAATCACATTGGATGTTTTTTTTTTTAATAATATATTTGTATGCAGTTGAGAAAATCAGCGTTAATATTTGTGTGCGATTACACAGGTCAAATGTTTCCCGTTGTTTTCCTCCAGGTTTGCACAAACTGCAGGAGGACTTTTGCCCCACTCCTCCTCACAGATCTTCTCTAGAGCAGTCAGGTTTCTGGGCTGTCGCTGAGAAACACAGAGCTTGAGTTCCCTCTAAAGATGTTCTATTGGGTTTAGGTCAGGAGACTGGCTAAGCGACTCCAGAACCTTGATATGCTTCTGATGGAGCCACTCCCTGGTTCTCCTGGCTGTGTGCTTCGGATCATTGTTATCTTGGAAGACCCCACCATGACCCAACTTCAAGGCTACAAGTAAGACTGTTAGGTCATCTTCTCCTTAAAAACACCCTCATATCATGATGCTACCACCCCTATGCTTCACAGTTAGGATTGGGTGTGTGTTTTGACAAGAGTCCTGATACGTATCTCACGATACAATATGTATCGCGATATATCCCAAGACTGCACCAGAACAGTTTTTTACTTTTTTTTTTTTTTTTATAAGAGTATGACTTAGAAAAAAAACTCTACCTGAATATTAATGCTTCTTTCATTGTACTAAAATAGTAAAATTAATTTTATTTTATAACTGAACATTTAAGACAAGCTGATTTTGTGAGGTCTTGTTCTTTTGGTGGTGGTGTAGAGCCGCTCAAAACAACTCGCTAAGCTCCCAGCTAGCGGCCGGGGGTTTAGGTGGAAAACAAAAATGAAGGATGCTCATAAATAATTAATTAAATATCGTCTTGTCAGCATTTTAAATTAGTACTAGTGTCACCAAATGAAGAATTGCGATGTATCACCAAATCAATTTTCCCCCCTACACCACCTTGGTAGGGATGGTGTTCTCAGGATGGTACTCATCCTTCTTCTTCCTCCAAACACGGCAAGGCCAAAAAGTTCTATTCTGGTCTCATCTGACCACATGACTTTCTCCCATGATTCCTCTTGGTCACCCAAATGGTCATTGGCAAACTTAAGACGGGCCTGGACATGTGGTGGTTTGAGCAGTGGAACTTTCTTCTGCCATAGATGATTCCAAACCATGAGGTCTTAGTGTATTACCAGCAGTAACCATGGAAACAGTGGTCTCAGCTCTTTTCAGGTCATTGACCAGGTGCTCCTGTGTTGTTCTGCGTTGAAAACTCACCTTTCTTTTGATCATTTGTTCATCAAGCTGCTTGGTGAGTTCCCTACAGCGTTTTCCAGCATTGTGGAGGTCTACTATTTGGTCTCTGGTGTCTTAAGACAGCTCTTTGGTTTTGGTCGTGTTGTAAATGAAGTCTTGCTGATTGAAAGACAAGTGTCTTTATGTAGCTAACAACCTCAAACAGTTGCTTCTAATTTGGATAATAAGTGGAGTGGAAGTGGACTATTTAAAGGCGGACTAACAGGTCTATGAGAGTCAGAATTCCAGCTGACAAAATACAGCAGTAACATACAAATAAATTATTCTAAAAAATCTAGCAATGAGACTTATTCTCCTACAGGGGACATGCATCTAAGATGAAAATAATTTCAGACCCCTCTATGATTTCAAAGTGGGAGAATTTGCAAAATCAGAGTGTTAAAAAATGTTTTGCCACACTGTATATAATCCAACCCCTGTTGATGCATTTCTTTGTATATTTCTGCATCATCATCTTCTCTGAAGGGATTTGAATAATGAATCAATGTCATTTCATCATAGTTTATAAATACTTCAATAGATCATCCTTAATAAAGAAGCAGCATTTTTGGTCGTTTCCTGCAAAGGATCGTCTGCAATTTTTGGAATTATTGCAAATAGCAGGAAGAAATCTAAGATATTTCTTGAAAAATTATTTTATTTGCAGACCATTTGTGCTTCTGGTCTATGTTACAAATACTTACAGCACGTACAGTTTGCATTTGAACAACCATTCTCGACGGCATAGAGTAACACACATGTATATTTACATACATACAGCTATGAATGTGCGTAAAACCCTCAAAATGCACTGGAGCCACAATAAACTGCATCAAATCAAGTCAGCAAAAAAAATGTTGTGCACCAAAATATATATATTTATATAACCTTTAAAAAAAATAATGATGCAAGTTGCATAGAATTGTTCATATTACAATAAAGCTGGAAATAAACCAAATGTTCAGATTGACGTTTATATCAAGATGAAGATGAAACTGTAAAAAAGCAACTTTTATCCGATTTTTTCCAATCAAAATACATCACAGGTACAAGTGTATTCTTCAAACAAATTGGTAGATATCATCAAATTGTGACAATCATCTGAATTTAAAAAAATGCTAAAATAACTTAAATTAATGAATCATAAAGTAAATTTCTGACAAGAACACTGATTTAGGAAATGATCCTTTCCCTTTAGATGATGTGAAAAAATATCAGAGAGCACAATGAGAATAAAGCAAAAAGCGGATGTGTTGTCATGGTTACCCCAACAAAATGGCACAAAAATGACGCTGGTAGGACCAAGAGTGGGAATGAAATGGTTCTTTGGAACAGTCAAACCATCGAAATACCAAACTGTACATTACAGACCAGCTGTCTTCAACATTGCAAACTTGAATTTTGTTTCAACAAGCAAATACTGATGGAAAACTGTAACTTTGACTGTAAGGTACCGATAAATACTGCAAGAAATACAGATGGATGGAAAAGCAATAACAAAAATCAGTGTTTCGACTTTTTCAAATACAAAAAATAAAAAGCATGCAAAAAATTCATTCAAACGATTTCGCCGATCATTTGAAATCTACTGATCGCACAGGACACACACTTTTACATAAAACAAACAAAACCTTTAGACACACAAAACCTGAAAACAGATTCGGTTTTCCCACAAAGCAGACCGTTTGTTCGCTTAAATACACAAAGCCAGCCATCAGAATTCAAAACAGCATGTAAAATAACCAGCTTTCCATTCCATTCGCAAAACAACCAGTTATTCAAGGTAACGGAGATCTCCTGTAGCACCTTTGGAAACACATTTTTTTGGATCAGCTGGCACCAAAATCCAGTCGTGACAGCTCTACACTTGTCCTTTAAAACAAACATTAACACTGTCCGGGTCCCCCTCCCTTTGAATGTGATGTGATGCAGAATTTCAAGTAGTTTTCTGAACAGCAACAAAGCTTTTTGTGTTACTTCACGCACAATCTGTAATGTTTTAGCTGAATGTGAGGCACTTGCAAACATGAAAATATACACTAAGTCTCAGTCTGTCAGACCTCTGAGCTGTCGCAGGCGCCCGGGCCTTGAGTCATCATGGGTTCTGCGCTGCTGGAGCTGGTGGCTTCCCCTTTTTTCTCCTGCTTGGACCGCACCAGTAACACCACCACGATGACGAGGAGCGCGGTGAGGAGCAGCCCCACTAAGACGCCGATGATCAGCACCAGTCTGTCGTCGCTGTCCGTCTGGTTGAGCTCCCGGGGGATGATTCCTCTGGTGAACATCTCCCTCTCTGGGCTCGTCTTGGGTTGGTTGCCGCGCTCCAGCGCTATGTGCAAAATGTTGGTGCCGCGGTTGTTGCCAGCGCCGATTTCCTCCACGATGTCCGGCACTTTGTTGGTTGATCTTTTGCTGCGATGTTGGCTCTTCGGGAGAGGATTTGCGTGCCGGCTCACTGCGTGGTACTCCAGGCTTCTCTTGCCGATGCCGCGGTTAGCATTTTCCCGTGAGCGGACGGTGTAGATGGTGTGTATGTACCACTCTCTCCCTGCAGCCACCTGGAATCAACAACAATAACAACACGATTTTTAAAGTTTTGCTCCCTTAGCATATAGATAAAAATAGTTTTTTTGTGTTTTTAACATATTTTTTGGCATTTTTTTTAAGGATGGAGGGCATTTATTTTGCCTTTCTGAGTATTTCTTTGTTCAAATTATTGTGAATCAGGAGCAGATAAAAAAGGTATTTTAAAAAAGAGCTTGGAAAATACGCCGAAATTCCCTACTGCACAATGGGGGAGGGGTACGGGGGAGGGGTTTCTCTGCACTGAAGGTACCGCCCAAAACTCTGGCGTAAAATTGGAATAAATTACTGCTGCTCTGCAGAAACCTTCTTAGAAAACACCTCAAGTTTTTTTTGGGGGGGGCTAAAAAACAACTGGGAACGGTTTTAAAAGAGATCAAAACATGATCAAAGCGGATCTTTTAACTAAAAATTAGAAGTTTGTTTTTTAGTTGAATGTGGATCCAGAGAATTAAAACTTGGAGCCACAAAACAATAAAAAAAAATCAAAGCGAAGATTATTTTAAATTTCAAAGTATAATATGTCAACATGTCAAAGTGAATGACAGCTTCCCATTCTGTCTCTTGTCATTCAGTAAATATAAAACAACAAAACTCTTTCTGCACCACGACAAGCTAAACACACACAACCACTGTGACAATAATGCAAAATATTGAACAAACATAATCATAATGTCACAGGTTTTTTTTTTCACAATTTAACTCTCTTAGGGTCAAAATAAGATAAAGTCACAGAAAAAATGTGGAGATAATTATTAAATGGGGAAGTCATGGGTTTTTAGCATTTGATGCAAATCTGTCCTGAGAGGGTTAAGGTTTAAAAGTCAAAAACTATGAAAATTCACTCTCAAAAATTGAAAAACTTTTTTTCAAACAACTTCTGGTTGGTTTGATTATATTAGAAGAAAATCCAACATTAAAGTAGAAAATACAAACAGCACAAAAAAAATTATAATCATGACCCCACTTTAGTTCCAAGAATCTGTCATGAAGTTCCCAAAACTTTAATTATTACAGATAATTGAACTATGGTTTTTGCTCTTTTTCGCACATTTCACTGAAGCTTATTTCACTGAAGCGTTTGATAATGGATCATGGAGGAGACGTTAATAATTGCAGTTTGTGCCCAGATGGACTCTAATAACACCAAGGGTTTTATATGTTGGAATGGAGCAGAGCAAGAAAACGCCTGGAGCAAGATTTGTTGCGCTTCAACATTCAACAAGTTTCTTCCATCTGTAGACGGCGCACAAGAGCTAGCAAATGGTAGAAAAACAAGAAGTTGGGAACACCATGTGAACATAGCTTATTTGTCAGGTTATCATTGGTTCCTAATTAACCCCCCCCCCCAAAAAAAAAGCTTCCCTTTCTTTAAAACAAAAAAATAATAATAGTGGGAAGAAATAAAATGTTTTTTCCTGAAAATAATATTAATAGGTTTGGTAAAAGTGTGCAATGGGGAAAAGTAATTATATATGATAAAGGGCAAATGGCAGACTTTAAAACTACTCGCGATATTTTCTGTGGAAGTTTTAACTCATTAAAATAAAAAAAAACTAACAGCAAAACATGCCTTTTAAACAGAACTAAAATTCTTTGAGCTTTACTAAAGGCTCATTTTACTGCTGTTAACTGTTAAAATGCATTTGACGTCTCTGTGCACTGGAAAACAAGTGAAGATTTGCACTCAACCTCGTTGACAACAAGAAAAAGACATTGTGAGTCATTTTTGACTCCGTATTGTCTTTAAGGTTCTCCCAAAGACTGTAAAGGCAAAAAAAAAGTTATTTAGCTTGTTAAAAGAAAAGTAAAACGTCAAACTAATAAATATTCTTTTCCCATTTCCTGTGACTTGTAAAATGTCATTTTTTATCTCTAGATAGAGCCATCACACCATTTTTGTTACAAGTAATTAAAAAACAGTTTTTGTGTGTTTTTATACATAAAAAAGTTAAAACTTCTTCATACAAACCTGAAAGAGAGCTGCGGAGTCCATTCTGAAACCATCTGATCCAGGCTGTCGTACCAGAGCCAAAGCTCCAGAGTCATCCACAGCCAGGAGGGCATTGAAGGCAACGTTCCCAAATGAACGGGCCTGGGTCTCAGGCTGGGCTTTATCCTGGACGGGATGAAGACACAAGAGTGTGAACGCGCACAGCAAAAGCTGAATGTACCACACGAGAACAGAGAGGTTCTCACAATGATCTTGAATCTGTAGAGCAGCGACGGCGCGTCAGCCAGACAGCCAAACTCAAAGTTGCTGGGGTTGTATTTGGGGACGTAGCCATCAGCTCCAGTGCACAGGAAGACTTTCTCTATGTTGCAAATGAAGGAGTCCCCCAGGTTCTGCACCGGATCCACCATCACTCTGACGTAAACCGTATCCCCTGAAACAGAAGAAGATCACTAACTCATTTAATAATATTTGCAAGATACATTTACTCTGTTACTTTAAGCCAGTGTGTTTCAACTAAAACATGTAATAGTTAGGCATATGAAGGTCAATAAAATATTTGTGTTTATTTGATTCCAATAAAGAGTTTCGGATAAGAATGACAGTTCGGTGATTTAGCCACAGCTAGCTGTTTTTTGGAAAAGTTCTGCTCCTCCAACTGTCTCCGCTAATCATTCTTGGAGGCTAAATCATGTCATTAGTCTAACCAATCAAAAGTCTTCAATTTTTATTGCGACTTGGCTCATATCTGACGCTCATCTAAGGCTTTCACAGTGTCAAAGCTTAGGTCCAGCAGTGTCACTTCCTGCGGGATCCGGTGTCAGGCCGTGGAAAAAGTGAACAAAATAATGAAGCTCAGAGACGTGAGTTTGTCCATCTCCCATAATGCATTGTGGTTGACGTGAGCACTTTTGCACTATGCTACTAAACTAAAACAATTTATTCACCCACAAATATATGAAACTTTTCTTGTTAAAGTTACATTTTGTAGACAATAAAAAACCTTCAAAATGTTCATTTTTTTGTGGTGTTACAATTGAACATAAACATGAATATAATAGTTTTTTATGTTTGTAAAAAACGAACATGTTGTGATTATATAATTTTTTTAAAATTCTGGCACAAACATTTAAAGAAATATTTTTTAAAAAACAAATCACTCTTTGTAAATAATATATTATTGTTTTTGTGTGAGGTATCATAAAATTGCATATTAATGAAGTTATTAATAAAGGCGTAAACAACTACTTGAGCAAATTTTCAACTAATTTAGTTGAAAATTATCATTGAAAACGATCACAACTTTTATTACAACATTTAGGAAAAACAGTCGCAATTTCCAGCTTTTCTGCCTGAATTATTACAAAAAAATTACACAAGATTGTGGAGGAACTGTACCTCTAACTCTATAGTCTGTATACAGACTATAGAGTTTCTCCTGATTTACAGAATTGGATGCTGGTGTCGCAGAATTTTTGTCAAGGAAACAGTGTACCTACGGTCACATATACCGACCACGCGGTAACTTAATGCCAGTATTTCAGCAAATGATGGCCGTGCTGTGGCTCGCAGAGATTTTAAGGAAAAGTGCAAATTAAACAGCATTCAAACAATTTTTGGCATCGAGCAACTTCATTACAACTAAACATATTTTTTTTATTTGGTAACAGTTTTAGGTTTAAAGTTTCGCCTTTTTTTTCTCATGTTTCAAACTTACTTTTATTTTCATTTTCAATGTTTCTTTCAAGTTTAAACTGTATGGTTTTGATTTTCAAATGTTCCATAATCCCCTCCGGTTCACGATATGTACTTTCGAGTTTAAAACTGTTTTCTTTCATTTAAAGTTGATCCTAATTTGACTCCATATATGCGCCCAATAAATAATGGGCCAAAAAAAAATTTATCCGAAACTTCTTCTAAAAAAAAAAAAAAAGAAAGAAAAATCTAATTGATTAGGTGCCAAAAACAAGACATCGGCTGGTTTTTACCCTGTGAGAAAGCAGTGTCACTCTCCTGTCCGAACCCCATGGAGCCGTCTGAGAGCCAGAGCGTCCGTTTGGAGAGCAGCATCATCTGTGTGTTTAGACTGAACTCCGCAGCCACAGGGTCACTGACCTGGAATCACACCAAAGACTTCAACACAGCCAGAACCAGCAAAATGATCTGTCTATGGATTACATGAAGATCATTCATGTAGATGTAAATTACTGTTACAAAGTTATTTATCCTCTTCTTGACTTTACGCATCTTAAAAAATGTAATAGAATCATCAGTTTGCAAACTTGAAGAACCTGCAACGTTCCGGATCTCTAAGACATCCTGAATCATGTTTACCCAGACAGTTCCGGAAAATCCCCCAAACATGCACGCTCCGCTGAAGTGAAGTTTCCTGCTTTCGTTTTCAGCTGTAAAAGTACCTGCTGGAAGCGGATGTCCAAGTCAAAAGTGACGGGCTCTCTGGGGCTGCAGACAGGAGGGATGGTGAACTCCAGGTTGGGAGCAGAAGCGCAGGGGATCAGCTTCACGGTGTACATGCCAGAGTAGTCACGCACCTGTGAGGAGGAATGAGTCAGAACCAGCTATAAAAGGAACACTTTTTTCTGCTTTAAAGAAGAATTCCCTCACAGCAAAATCCGAGGTGAACGTCCACTGCTGGATGGGATGGCTGTAGGTGGGCTCACTTCTCACCAGGGTCAGGTTAAAGGTCAAACCAGGATGTTCCGGACACATGACCATTGAGGTCAAAGATGAAGCTAATGGTGAAGAGTAAAAAAAATGAAAGGAAACATGCTACAGAGTAAATCCAAACCTCCTGGAGAGCCTCTTTACCCGGATGTGAGGACACAAACAAGCCTCTGAAGCGAGCTTCTGTGCGGAAGTTAACCACCAGCTGTCCCTGCCCGTTTATGCGCATGCTGGTTGGGTAGAGGGCACCTGGAGAGACGGTGATACCTTTAATAAAATGAACTCTCAGAGAGGAGAAAAAAAAAAAAACTGCTCAAATCTTGCCTTGTAACTCTGACTCCGGAGGACTGCCTATACCATCCCTCCACAAGATGGCAGTGTCGTACACAAAAGTGAGCCTCAGCTCTGACTGCAAGTCAAAGTGCTGCCATCCTCCAGCTCCCACAGGGGAGTGGAAGACGTAGGACACGTGGAGGGGAACTCTAAGGGTCACATAGGACTGGACCAGATTCAGAACCTGCAGTGAGAGAAAGAAATGAATCAGACCAGAACTACACGGGAGGAGCTGGTCAATGACCTGACAAGAACTGAGACCGCCGTTTCCAAGGTTACTGACGGTAATCCATAAAGGCGTAATGGATGGTATGGAAGGTTCCCCTGATTAAGCCAGTGCTTGTCGAGGCCCATATTAAGCTTGACCATTTGGTCACTTGGGACCAAAATAGAACTTTTTGCTCATTTGGAGGAAGAAGATTGAGGAGTATCGTCCCAAAAACACAATCCCTACTGTGAAGCATGGGGGTGGTAGCATCCTGCTATGGGGTGTTTTTCTGAACATTGGACAGGAAAACTGCACTGTACTAAGGAGAGGATGACAGCCCTGTGTAATGTAAAATTTTAGGGAACAATCTCCTTCCCTCAGTGAGAGAATTCAAGATGTGTCGTGGCTGGCTCTACCAACATGACAATGCTACACATTCTCACTCCCAACTTGTCATTTGTGGACGAATGGTTGGGGCCCCTTCCGCGTCACTTTTTGACTACTTTGGGTGTCCCCAACTCGTCGTTTTTTGACGTGCTGGCTGTTCCCATTAAATCAGGGGTCCCCAACCCTCAAGACGTAGTTCCGGTACGCTAATCTGGGGGACCCCATGCTTCCCTGTCTGTGGTTTGGTACCAAGTGGACCTCGGACCGGTAACGGTTTGGGGACTGGAGGTTGAGATCTCATTTTCAATGTGAACAGCCAGCACATCAAAAGACAACAGGTTGGGGGCACCCAAAATGTTAAAACGTGCCATGGAGGGGGCCCAAACCACGCGTCCATATATGACAAGTTGGGAGTGAGAATGTACACCACTGCCAGGACAACCAAGGAATGGCTCCGTAAGATGTATATAGAGGTTCTGGAGTGGCCTTGCCAGTCTCCAGACCTAAACCCAGGGCCGGCCCTGGCCCAGGCCCTGACCTTGGTGGTTGCCTAGGGGACTATCTGCTAGAGGGGGCGCCAAATTGACTGATTCACACCAGAGGTTTGTCTGTTTTATTTACATTTTATAGCTTGAAATTTCCCCCTCCCCCATTTTGGTTAATAAGTACTCTTGTTTTTGGTTAGAAAAGAAGAATTCAACTGGTGATCACTGGAGATGCCTTTAGAGAGATCTACCATGCATTGATATTAATACCAAGTGGTGGTGTAGCGGTTAGCGGCCTTGCCTTCCATAGGAAAGGTTGGCAGACTTTAAAGTTTTGAGAATTAAAATAAATAAACATATTGCAACATATATCAGGCAGCTACAATGTCTTTTTTTCAGACAGAGGTACTAGTGTGTGTGTGCTTTTTTTTTTTTTTTTCACGTTTCGCCTTGAACACCATGCACCCCAGGGCTGGTCATGCCTAAGCCCAATAGAAACACTTTGGAGGGAGTTCAAATTCCATTGATTCTCAGCGACAGCCCAGAAACCTGACGGCTCTAGAGAAGATCTGTGTGGAGGAGTGGGCCGAAATCCCTCCCGCAGTGTGTGCAAACCTGCTGGAAAACAACAGGAAACGTTTGACCCGTGTTATTGTATGCAAAGGCTACTGTGGAAAATATTTACATGGATGTTCTTAGTTGTTCAAATACTTATTTGCAGCCTTAACATACACATAAATTATTTTAAAAATAACATTTTCCCCTGATAATGTGAAAGAATAGCTGGTAAATGAAGTCTTTTGTTCTTTCAGCAACTGGTCATGATCCTCCAGCAGCTCTTCTGGTATCTGCACTTCCCTCTGACCCATGTGAAGTACTTGTCTGCACTAGCCTGGTGATCGTGTGGAGACGTGCCTGCGCCTCTGGGCACTTAGAGCTCAAGCAAATGATTTGCTGAATGGCCTTCTCACACAACCTGCTGGGCTTTAATAGATTCCTGCGGTCTTGTTAAGCTGGGCACTAAGCCTCGCTCTGACATGACACTCCTCCTGGTCTTATCGGAGCCGTCTCCAGTCAGACTCTGTCCACTTAGAGGAGTGGTGGGGTCGCGGGGAAAAACACAAATCGTGGATGATCCCTCTTTTCCAATTTTCCTGAATCCAAATCAGTTTGCTTTTGTTTGCTGATCTCCATTGCTACAAACCAAGGACAACTTGCCATTGCTGGGAGCAGACTGCCTCGTGTCAAGACACGTTTATTTCTTCAGGCTTTCTATTGATGTTGCAGGCAACGAAGTTCCACTTGTGAAGAGAGGCTCTTATCACCCAGGTGATGTCTGTCTAATAAAATAGACCCATGCAAAATGAGAAAAGATAATATTTCTGCACACTTCAAGACAAAGACGGCCTTAGGAATTCAAATTTTCAAAGAAGGGACTGCTGTAGAAGTTTTCACTTTGGTGTGCCCTCTGCATTCTTCCAGACCTTCCTTATCAAACTCTCTCCTTTCATTAGCTCAAAGTGAAGTAAGAGCAAGTTTCCAAGGTGAATGCAAATTTTTCAAGGCTCCTCAGTACGAGCGCTCGGAGATTAGATTTAAAATCCACCTGTGGTCTGGCCACAATAAAAAAAAAGGGAAAAAAAAAGGTTGCCGCCTGAGAGAAAGAAAGTTTAGGTATGTCACTCAAAGGTGAGACGGGAGTTTGCTTCAGTTTGTTCTGAAAATGTCAGATTTGATGGAAAAGAGGGAAAGATGGATGCAAGGAATGAAAATTAAATGCAAAAAAATCAGCATTAATAGTCTAAACCAGGGGTCTGAAACTTTAGCACTTTTATTTTTTAATTTAGATTAACTTTATTGAGAAAGCGACAATGCATATTAATGAACATTAAACATAATTTCTCCATTGCGGCTCTATGACTTTGAAGAAAAATGCTAACAGCTTAAAGAAATAATGGGCTTTTACCTAGCCAATAAGGCCAAGTGGGCCCCATATGGTTTAAAAGTGGGCAAGAAATGTGGGCCCCAAATGGGTTTGTCTGCTGTTTCTTTAGTGGCCCCACCTGCGCTTGCCCACATTGGCTAAAGTGAGCACCCAATGGGCTGGCTCACTATACTAGCCAAACACCCGGTGGATAATGTAGTGAGCTCCTCTATGTCCAAAGCTAGAACTCTTGAGCTTTGCCTGATCCTAGAGCCAGGGCTTGCAGAACTAGCAGGGCAACCGCCCAGGGTCTGGCAGAGCTAGCAGGGCCGCCGCCCAGAGTCTGGAAAGATAGCGAGCGCCGCCGCCCAGGGTCTGGAAAGCTAGTGAGTGCCCCCGCACAGGGTCCGGCTAGCAAGTGCCACTGCCTGTCTGCCGGTCCCTGGGCAGGAGAACCAGTGTGGGTAAACACAGGAAGCAGCTACCAGGGAAACTGCAGACAAACCCATTCGGGGCCCACATTTACTGTCCACTCTTAAACCATATGGGGCCCACTTGGACTTGGTGTCTTTGAAGTATTGGTTAATCTGTTTTTAGGTAATTCCATTTCATCATAGATGTTATATTTTATTCCAAGTAACTGAGCCAATGTGATGGTAAAAGGTTACATTTACAATAACATTATCTTACTGCAGTTGCATGTATAGCTAAAAAAATGGATAATACACCAATGCTGTCATGTTCATATTCAAATTAGGAGGGGAAACATTTAAAAAAAAAAGCATCAAAGTTTTAATGATAGAAAATATCATGCTGGACTTTTTTTTGTTTTCAATTCAAGTAAATCTGTTGCAGGGTGTATTTTATTTTGAAAGGAACTCTGCTGCTGTCAAAAGTTGTTGTTCACCTTTCGGCTTGTCCATCAGTGATTTGCACAGGTGGGTTGACAGAGATTTTTACACCTGATGCCCTTCCTGACACAACTGTGATAAGGGACCGGCACTGGGAGACCCAGACTCGGGGCCCCCTTGTAGCCAAGTTAAAAATGTCATATACAGAAAACACCAATACAGTTATAATTCAACTGTAGAAAATATTTAGAAGCTGATGATAAAAACATAAAAAAGTGTATTTCTCTAAATCTAAAAATGCGGGTTTTTGGCTGCTATTAAGTTTAAAAAACTTCTACCTCTGTTATTTATAGAACATTTTTAAAACATTAAAAAAAATAAAACTAGGGTAACCGCTGACACATATTTTATTGCACAAATATAACAATTTCTCTGTTATACTTGCATGCAATTTTGTAAATCTGTTTCTCTAAAAATAGAGCAAACACTACATTGATTGCCTAAATGCAGGTGTTGATTTTAAAGGAAAAACAGGCACATTTTTAGAAGTGTTAATGATTCATCAAGATGGAAAAAGGGGTCAAAGGTGAGCCGCAGCTCAAAGGCATGGCTCTTTACCTGTCCGTCAGTCCCGATAGTGCCTCCGCAGTCACTGAGCAGCTCAGACATGTCGTAGTAGCTGGTGAATTCCCACAAACAAGCCTCTAAGTTCAGGTTTCTGTAGAATCTCAGGGTGCTCGACCCTCTCAGGGAGGTGCTGTACTGGTACGGGGCAGTTTCGCCGATCACTTCTGGGTTTCTGGTAGCTTCGGTGAGAAACCCGAAACGGGTCTTGACTTCGGTGAAGTCCAGCAAGTTGGAACAGCGGTGGTGGCCGACGCGGGTCCCATCTGGACTCAGCGTCAGCTCAAAGTTGGACAAGGCGCGAGTGGACACGACGGGTAACATTCCTGTGGAGGGACAAAAAGGACGAGATTGAGAAAGTGCAAAAGCGTTAACAGGAAAGCCACTGAAGAAAATTCTATGAACTGAAAATATTTAAAGTTGGCTATTCTCACCATCGATGTGAGGCATGGTGACGGTTAATTTGATGAGGTTCGGGTGCTTTGCATCGTCTGCGCCGCTGTACCGCAGTTTGGCAGAGAAAGGCTCCGCCCCCACTGTCCCAGCAACACGAGGCTGACACATTCCTGCATTCACAACATTGATGATCAAACATTACAAATCTTTAAATTCAAATTAATTATATCTATAAAACATGTTTCATGTAACACAGGCAGCTAGAGGTTCTACAAAAACACAATTCCCCTCTAATGCATTAAAACAATAACACAAACTGCATATATTATTATATAAACAGTTCTTCTTTTATAAATCAAATAAACGTAGTAACTGATTATAACAGAAGAAAAGCTCAGTAACAGAGAACCAGAAGGGGCTGTCCCTCCTGTCCTCCTGTTGGTCGGGGTGTTGCATCCAGTTAATATGAGCCCAACCCCCGTCCGCCCCCTTCACTCCCCGACCCACAGTCCCCCAACCACCCAGACCCGATACGCCCGACTGGACACACCAAATCCATAGAGCCCATGGAGATCATAGAGAAGACAAGCAGGGCCCCAGCCAAGGGCGAGAAGACGCTCGTAAACAGCAAAAATGTAGAATTATTAGATAGAAACGTTCAAATATCAATCAAGCGATCGATTGATCAAACTTTAGTTATATGGCACTTTCATTAAAAAAAATACAAAAAAGTGCTTCACACTAAAAAAACAACATAAATAATATCAAAACAAGCACAAAAATTCAAATAGCCCCCATCCCTTTCACACCTTCTACCCCTATTCTAAGAACAACTAAAATATAAAAGTATAAGTAAAAGCATAAAAAGCACGACTTGAATAGCATTTTTTTTTTAACTTGAATAGCATAAAACACATATATACATGATAAAATATCAAATACAAGGATCTACAGACGAGGCCTGTCTTATCTAAACGAAACCTCAGCGTGTATTTTTTTTCTGACTCTATTTGGATCTTCAAGAGTCCAGAGCCTGAGGACCTAAGGTTTCTGGGAGGTCCTTAAACTAAAAGCAAGTCCATGCAGAGAAAATTGACTCATCTGATTTGTGTGTGACGTTACATACTTGCAACTATGTTTTAACAAGTACAAAAATATATATTTAAAAAAATAAATACATAAATTTACACATGCACAACTTTAAATGAAATAGCTTAAAACTACACACAAAAAATATGCACAAAACACAAAACCGCATTTAGATGCAAATCTGATGTGATTTCTTTTCACATCTCCAAGCTTTGTGTGCAAATGATGCGTTTAAATGCTGCTAGAATGCTGGGTCATCAGAGTTTTCTTGTCAGCTGTTTTGAATGTAGATTGTGAACAATATCTGGTGAAAAGTTGACATTTTCCCACTTTCTTAAACAGATATCCCCCAGTAATTGATTTAAAGAAGTCCGATCGATACTATTTATCGGGGCATATCTGTATAACCCATAAGAATCCAGAGCCATTTTTCCTTAAACAAGAAAATTATAGCACAGACCAAGTGGACCACAGAACATATTTCAGTTACTGTTTTGTCACACTGATGTCAACACGGGTTCTTCTGGATTAAGAAAGTTGGAAAATGTCGAGTTTTCACCAGATATTATTCACAATCTAAGTTCAAAGCGGCTCCTATGAAAACTCTGATGATCCAGCATTCTAGCAGGACTTAAATGCATCATTTACACATAAATCTTGGAGATGTGAAGAGTCTCAAATCCGATTTGTGTGTATATGCGGTTTAATGCGTGTCTATCACGTACT
The DNA here is from genome assembly GCA_003999625.1 of Oryzias javanicus. NCBI lineage: Eukaryota > Metazoa > Chordata > Actinopteri > Beloniformes > Adrianichthyidae > Oryzias > Oryzias javanicus. The sequence goes on along the minus strand of CM012449.1, from coordinate 27,762,281 downwards.
TCGTCTGTACCATTCAAAGATTTATATGTGCAGTTAGTGTTGACCTGCTGCAGTTTAAAATTGTGCTTGTCCACATATTTTTTGTATTTTTAACAATTTTGTCATTTTTTTATATTTGAGTACACACTTGCAAGTACATAAAGTCCCAATATGTATTGTATGAGTTACAAATCAAGAATTACACACACTCAAACCAGATGAGTCCATTTTCTCTCCATATAAGTCTGATACAAAAGAAGGACCAAAACCATGAACACTCATAAATTATTAAAAGACTTAAAATCAATCCTTGAGTTGACAGCGAGCCTCGTTAAGAGACGCGCAGCCAAGCGTTGAAGTAGCTACAAGAAAGGAGTGCATTACAGTAATCTAGTCTCGATGTTATAAAAGCATGAAGTAAGGCTTCAGCACTGGCTCTAGAGAGAAAGGGTCTAACTCGGGGGATGTTTCTAAGATGGAAAAATGCTGTTTTAGTTACTTGGTTCATATGTTGGTCAAAGCTAGGATTTGCAACTACAATCACAATGGTTCTTTACTGTGTCACAAACATTCATGCAATTGGTTGATAGGTAAACTTAGACTCTCTCGGCTTCAGAACCTATAATCCTTTTGTCTCGGTTGAGCTGCAAAAAAGGTTTTTTGTTTATCCATATTTTTACACCTGAAATACAGTTTATAAGGCTGTCCATGGGAGATACAGCTACATACAATACAGCTGAGTGTCATCAGCATAATTATGAAAGTTAATAGCATGTCTTGCGATGGCGGAAGCATGTAAAGATTAAAAAGTGTGGGACCCAGGATGGAGCCTTGTGGCACCCCACATTTCAGTCTGTGCCTTCCAGATAAAAAAAAAAAAAAAAATCATTTAAATTAACGACAGTATCACCATTTGTGAGGTAGGATTTGAACCAATTTAAAGCCATGAAGTTTTTTTAAAAAGAAGGAGTGGCCAACTGTGTCACAAGCTGCACTCTTGGATATAAATAACCGAGGTTCCACTTCTGGGCCATCAAGGGATGGCAGTGTAGAATGGAATCTCCTGACCAAAAGAGGAAAAATACCCAGAAAGACCAAATAACAGAAGGAAAAGTTGATGTTTTAACCTTCTAGATAGGGAAAAAAAAATGTGAAAAATGGAAAATAAAAAAAAATAAGTTAGCTAGCTTGGCTGCGGCTAACCATCCTGACATGAACACAGAAGAAGACTCAGTGATGCTAACATTCAAAGAACTACGAGAATTTAGGCAAGAAAACAACCAAAAACTAGAATACATCAGGGGAGACATCCCCAAATATGCAAGATTAAATGGAGAAAGAATTATGGGGAACAAGGAGAGGCTTCAAAATACGGAAGAAGTGTTAGCTCAAATGCTAAAAATACAAGCAAACATAAAAAACCAAGAATCAGTTTTGAAGGACAGAGGAAACATTGAACCCACCCTCATCTGTGCTGATGGCCACCACTAAGCTGCTGAGCTCCAGACCCTCATCCCCGTTGGAGTTCACGGCCCTCGCAGCACACTGGACCCTGGAACCAGCCTGGAAATAGACTGAGTCCAGAGTTATGAGTTTTGAGGAGGTGAAGAAAGTGTCAAAGTCGGCTTCTCTCATGGGACTGGTGACACCGTCGGGTCCGGTGGGGGCGCTGACGAGCCAGCGGTAACGAGTCAGCGTGTTGTTAATGTTCTCGCTGACACAGATGGAGCCTGTTTTGTCGTAGTCGGGATATTTGGGGTTGCAAGCCTGAAAAACAAGGAAAAATAATTCTGTCTGCTTTTTTACTGTGTTCTTAAGGTAGCCGGTGAAGAAGAGCGCGTGTCGTGGGACGTACGGTGACACAAACAACGGGGTATCCTGCCACGGGCTGAGAGGCCCTCATCCTGTCCATGTCATCGTAGTGAAACAGAGAAACCACGATGGGCACTGAGGGAAACGTCACATCTGCCATACTGTTAGGCTCCTCAATGTAAATGATGGCTTTGGTCATCTGCGAGTAAAATACATTTAGAACATGTTAAAATATGAACATTTGTGGTTGCAACTTAAAGATTGGGTAAAATCGCACCTTTGTTTCTGCCACCATGTTCTCATCGGGCTTTAAATGGACGGTGAAGGCTTCCCGCATTTCCCTGACTCCGTCGTATAAAATCTCCACCTCCACAAAGTGCTCCTTGTCGCCTTGCTTGAACACAATTTCTACAAACAAAAGCAATAAAAAAGTGAAGAAATGTCTTGTAGATTATTGTCGGCCCAACAAATAAGCCTGAAGGAAGGCATTTACCCTCGGATATTGGATGGTAGTCCTCCCCCGAGGCAGCAGATCCATCTTTGGTGTGAACTCGGACGATGGAGACTTTCGAGGCGTCTCCGATGCGCAACACGGAGATCTTCACCACAGACACTTGACCGCTTTCTTTTGGCTCATTCACACTGAACTTCGTCTCACCAAAATTAATATACGGCCCTGTGGAAGTGGATTACGCAGTTGTGACAGCAAACGGAAACATTTGAAGGAATCTGCCGCACGCTGTATTATAGCAGCCGTGGGTGCCATTCTCGAAATGTGCTGCCTTTATAGCAACGCCATAAAAGACACTGTGGTAGGCCTCGTGTCATTTCGAAGATTAAGAGGTTATATTAAAGCCAGGATTCTCCACTTCAGCCCTTTCAGAAGAGCCTTTGCAAGATACAATAAAAAAGCAAAGACTTCTTACTGTCAGCATCATCTTTTATCTTTATGAGGGTTTCGTTCTGGCGTCCGATAGATGCTCCAAAAGGAGATTCACTCCTGGGGCTTCCCAACACAAGACGAAGCTCCTCGTCTTCCTCGTGCTCCGTGTCGTCAACCAGCACCAGCAAGCAAGACTTTTCAACCTCTCCTAGGAAAGACATAGAATTACAAACATGTGATACTTCATACCAGTTTGTTGTGAAGGATGGAAGTAAATTGTATTCAACTAAAACAAAAAAACACGTTTTGTGTTCTATTTTTTTAAGAACTACAAAAGCAACAGGCTGGGCACAAACCTCATAAGTTCATAAAAAATACAAGATGATCTACAATAAAAAAGTCAAAAAGCCACAATGTATTTGTGTCCTATTTAGTTTATCCACAAACATTACAGGGCAAAAAGGGGAAAGATTAGTTATATTGACGAGTGTGAACTTTTTATTTTTGTTTGTGGTCAGTAAGATTTGATGTTGACCCACGTGAAGATGCAGAGGCGGGCTAGGACCGTTGATGAAGTACCCAAAAACACGACCAGACGAATATGATCAGTTTCTTTGTAACTTATATTTATCTATCTATATCTATATCTATATCTATATCTATATCTATATCTATATCTATATCTATATCTATATAGATATAGATATATATAGATACATCTATATCTATATATATATATATACATATACATATATATATCTATAAATATATACATATATAGATATATATATAGATATATAGATATATAGATATCTATATATATATATATATAGATATATAGATATATAGATATATATATCTATATATATATAGATATATATATATCTATATATATATACACACACACACATACATACAAACATGCATCTCCGGTTCAACAAGAATATTATCAAACAGGTTTAATTCAATTCATGCCAGGCATAATAAAAAAAATGTTTCTTTAAAAAAATTTTCCTTTGATTTTTGTGAGCAGTATATATGTATGTATATATAAAAAATAAGATCATTTATCACCTGCTTTTTTTTTTTTACTGAATGCATCTATAGTGAAGTAGGATTTAAAATGCAAAACCTGGTAAGAAGGTGATGATGGAGGCGTCAGTGTTGGGCCTCTCAACAAAGTCCATCATGACCTGCGCCGTGCCCTGCCTGCTGTAACAGCGCACCGTGGACCTGTAGCTGATATCCCCGCTGCGGTAAACCGTGGCTGAGATCTGTCCAGAGTCCTCGTGGCCCACGCTCACAGCGTCTCGGAACTGCACCTTAGGCACTGCGACGGAGTAATGAATGCACACATCAGAGACAGAAACTGAGTAATCACCTCAGCTGGTGCGGATCCCGACACTTACAATCAGAGACTGAGTCGTTGATGAGGATTGACGTCCTGCTCGGCTCCCCGAGGACGCCGTTCATGGGCATCCGGAGCACCAGTTCAAATTTCTCTGGTCCCTCTAGAACTGGCTGACCGAGATCGTCCAGGATGGTCACTCGAAACGTCTGCATGGTGACCCCTGGTGCAAAGTCCAAGTTCTTGCTGATTCCCATGTAGTCCACACCAGCTGCACAACACAGGTCAGAAAATGTTTCGATTTAGAGGGTATTATCGGGAATAAATCTCAAACACTGCTTGATCTTTTGTAGCTTCATATTGACAGCGTTTTTTCCCCCCCATCACTTTAAAGCTCGTTTGTGAGCAGCGATCAATGATCACGCCAAACCCTTCGCATGATTTGTAGCTTAAAGTAAAAGGAAAAGAAACGAGCATCTCCTTATTTTCCATTTTTAAGAGAGTTTGCATCAGAACTCAGCTTTTGCCTGAAGGCTCTTTCACATATTTATGACCTAGACACACAAAAACGTGGGCTTTGGGTTTCTATCATGCCACATGTGATTAAACGCTAGATGCTTTGTTATTTATTGCACAGACAGGAGAAGAGTTGTTCGGAATATTCGGAATGGGAAATTACTGCTGCAGGGCAAGAGATAATAAAGCCTGTGGGGAAGACTTAAGAAAAATGCAATCAGTCTAGAGCCCAAAGTGCTTCCCAGCATAAAGAACAATTGCTATGCATTCCAGAAAGAGTGTCTCCGTGCAGGAAAATTATCATTTTCCTCACAATACTGTACAGCGCCGACAATTATAAAAAGGAAAATTCCAAGTGGAAAGTCGCTCAACCTAAAGAAATGTTTACATTCCTCAGGTCATTCACACAATCTCCCCATTGTGGAAATCTCCCGACATGAGTCGAGCTCAGAGACATAAACAGAGACAGGAGGATGACTTCACTGTGTTGTTCTAAAATGATCCGAAGCTGTCAAAGCCACACACCCTCGGCCGAGACGGGATCGGTCTTTCTGGATCGCACGGTGACGGTTCCTGCTTTGGACAGATCCGACCCAGTCCTCCACACCTGCACCTCCACGAAGCCGTCGCTCTCATCCACCTGGTATTCCGTGTTGTCAAAGTAGAAAGCAGGATCTAACAGAGAGAAGAAAAAAAAAAAAACACAGAAAAAGCAGTGATGGATGAGAATCGGCACAGTGGAGGAGGGAGTCCAGAGCACACCTGTAACAGGAAATGTCTGAATGCTTCATGTAATTGCAGAGTTGAATCTTTAATAGCTGGCATATTCGGATGATCTCTAATTACCGGATCCCAGAGGGATCATTTCCAGTGAATCAGCTGCTGGTAGGAAGGACTGTAATTGTAGATCTTTAAAGAACTTTCTAACTTCCTGCCAGACAATGTTTGGGGGCATTTCCAAAGCTGAATAATAGACAAAAAAAAGTACAAAATAAAGGTGAAGATGTGACTGGTTGGCCAGGTTTAAAGTGTTGGTGGGGTAGACGTTGACAGTGATGCGTCCGAGAGGCAGTCAGGAGGTCTGGGGGATGTAAAGCTCTGAGTTCCAGCCTGGACCTGCCTGAATGCTCGGTCCCTATGAGCTCAGATTCCACTGCAGCCACTGTTCTGTTTAACCCTTAAAGTCCCACGCCTATGAACATTGTGTTTTAACATGTTTTTGTGGCATTTTTTCACAACGGAAGACGTATATTAAGATAATTGATCTTAAAATGTATTGTTTTGAGTAGTAGTTTGATACAAAAATGATTTTCCTGCTCCTTTCCGTATGTTTTTCGTCACGTAAAAACTTAATGAAACTTTCAGTGATCTCAGTAATCTTGGTATCAAAACGCTATGTTTGTTCAAACTTTATAGTTTTTCAAAAACTTTAAAAAAATGTTCAGTAACTACTGGGTTTTTCAAGGGTAATTTGGAATTAGCTTTTATTTTAGCAACATGCTAGCTTTTTTTGGGCTAATTTAGACTTTTTTTTCCATATATTTGGCTAATTTCTAATGATTTAAAAAAAAAAGCAGCTGGCGTAATGAAATCTTGAAGATTCTGCCGATGTCTCCGCATCGCACGGTGGTAGTGGTATTTATGACTCAGTGACATGAAGCCAGGGGGAGGAAAATATAGCTTAAAAATACATAAAAAAATAAAATAAATATACTTTTTTTAGTTAAACGTTTAAATAAAATAATATTTTTAAGACATGTATATTCTATAATTACTTTTTTGTGTGGGTTTTTAATGTTTATTTGGGAAAAAAAAAGTTGAAAATGTATGGATTTCCTGTTCAAATACATAAGAATGTGACAGGTGACATGTGATTTACTGTTTCGGTCTTTCTATCACCATAAATAAACTTTATTTTAAATTAATTCCTTTTTTTTTTTTATTCTGACCAACTTCTGGTTACATTGGCGGCAATTTGTGACCTATTTTTTTTTTTCATTTTTATCTGCTAAAATTGTGCTTAGGAACACACTCTGTGAGGCCCGCAGTACGCCTGCCTCAAGGCAGAGGGCGCTGGTGAGCCCAGAGAATGTGACACTGCAACTAAAGAATAATAGATTTAGTGCTAAGCAAGTCAATTGTACCCATAATTGTTGAGCAACATTTTCTAAATGGAGGATTGTGAGTCTAAAATGAGGAATTTGTGGAGAACAGCCACTGGCAGTGATCTTCATTGAGACAGAGACTTTTAAAACGGAAGAAAGAAAAGGAAGACTTCTACAAACAATCCGTTTCTTCAGAAGGAGCAGCTGTGGACTTCACTTAGTAAAAGTAAGTCAATAATAACAATTTTGGTGATTTTTTTTTTTCTTTCTATGCTACAGTTCGTAAATAAAAGAGACATGTTAAAATAAAAACAATGTAAAAAAAAAAAGATTTTAGCTTTTGCCAGTCAAATGGTGAATCAGTTACTCTGTAGGGTTCATATGTGTGTAAATCTGACTGATGACGTCAGTAACTCGCCAGCCGTGAATAGTGTGATAGTGTAAATAGATGGATGTCAGGAAGTAGGGAAAGGCTGACTTCATAACAATAGTCTGCCGAAAACTCAAAGGCGAATTTCTAATGAACTCCCTGCTGAAACTATGTCCAAGAAAAATAGATACAGACTTTTTACATTTTGGCTTAAAACAGCAAAATCATAATTAAAACACCATCGGGAACGCTTTTATAATAGATCAAAATATCATCGAAGTGGAATTTAGGTAGCTCCTTTTCCAAAACGATGCTTGGGGAAAATTAAATGCTGGAGGTTTTCAAATCAATTTTATCCACACCAACAAAAACTTAGTAAATGAACTGTCATTATTTATCAGTAAAAGAGCTTTCCCAACCTTTTTTCATTCTTAGGCGGTTGCTGTTCCATAGAAAACTAATTCAATGAAAATGTTACGGTTTCCATGGCAACCCAGCTTAGCACCTACAACACAGCACTTGGATGGAGCTCATTGCACAGGGAGAATGTGGAATTAAGTGATAAACGCAATAAACAAAAAACAAATCCATACTGTCGGGCTTGATAATTTGGTTACTGGGGAGGAAAAAGAAAACAGGGGGACAGAGGCAGTCATTAGCTATCAGTCAACACCGCAGCCGCCACATTTACTGATCAGAAAAAATATATTCATTATCCCACAAACCATGTAATTATTATTTCAACAAATCTGAGGAGATATAGCATTCATTAGAGCTGTCTCCGTGAGCTCTTGGAGTTGGATTTCAGTTGGAAATGATGGGTTATGAAAGGAAAAAAAACGAAGGCTTTGTGGCCCCCATTCTTCTACGCAGTTGAAACAACAACACCCCTAAGTGCAAGTGTGCAGCGGCAAACATCCCAGCTTGAATCTGTCACGAGAAGATGACCGGGACAATGCGTGTTTGCATCGAGTGTCCCCGCAGCTGCCAGAGTTCTTCCCCTCAGAGAAGCCAAACAAAGATGGTTTTGGCTGCCTGCACCACGTCCTTACTTGGAGGAGTAATCAGATCTACGAGGCTGAAGTTGGCAGCCAGGAACTCAGGCCCCCGTTGTCCCAGTCCAGTAACCAGATAAGGCTGGCGCAGCCGGCAAACAGGGAGCTTCAAAGAACCAAAGCCCATTAAATGAAAGGTAAACCTCCGGTTTCATCTACCCCTCCCACTGTCACAAAGCACCTTTTAGATATAACAGCCAGATTAACAACTTTTTTTGCATTAATAGTACATTGTTATATTTTTAACACAATTTATTAACAGTTTTACATTAAATATTAGCAGAGCTGGCCACTCGAAATATGTTAATTCCACAGTTTAAATGATTGAAACACTAAAATATTCAAATCTGAATGAAGCAGAAGCTAAACTTTTTCTCTTGTGTAATTAAAAATGCAAACAACCCAGAAGAGAGAGCATCTACATAGTAACTATATTAGTGAGTTGAGCTTTAAGATGGAAAAAAACAATAAAAAAGGAAACGGCTTCACTGTTTTATAGCATAAAATTAAAGCACGGGACATGGAGTAGAGATACAGACATCCCTAAGGGGACTGTTAAACTCCCACTGCCTGCTTGATTTCACTTGAACTTTGAATGACATTTCCACAGCGCTAAGTGGCTTCTCCTGCACGGAGAATTAATTGAGCCCTGGAAACGCTCCTCTACTCTCTGAATGTTGGACGACTTTCTCTGTATAAGCAGCTCTGTGTTCGGCTCAACTTGGAAGGTTCGCGCGAGCCTCTGCAGACTGCTTGCTTAACGTCTTTTGCCGGAGTGTTGTGGACACCTGTTGAAAACTGAATGAGTGGGGAATGCAGGTGAGGTGTAATGACAGGGTTTTGCCAGTTTCCCCCCCTTCAAATCCAGCTCCTAATCACACCTTCAGAGTGAAATTTACACGCGAGTGACACAACGCACCGGCTCGACAAGCATTGTCATGTCTTACAGTCCCAACGTTTTCCCGGATGCGGAGCAAATATCAAACACCAATTATACCTGCGTGAAAAGACAAGTTTCTCCAAACCGAGAGCGGGCTGCAGACGGAGTGGAAATTGTAGGTATGAAGCTTCCTGACGGTCTGCAACTGAGAAAATAGTAGGTATTTTAGGGGTTGCAGCTGTGCATGCGAAATCGGAACACCTGTACAGCTTGTTAAGTTCATGCTTTAAACACTTAGTTGCCATAAGAGTCGTCTCTAATTCATAGAAGAGTCTGACCTCAGATTGAGGTGAAACGACTAGAAGGAAAACCCACACCCAGCAGTTCATTTCACCTTCATCGTGTCTTTTTTCAAACGTCCAAAGGTTTTTTTTTTTGTTTTTTAATTAAACATTCCATGTAAATTATTTGATTGGTGATAAATAAAGCCAATGAACTCAACAATAAATTCCTTAAAAGCTTCAGACATTGAAGCATTATGTCTCTAGAAGACTATTTGTTTCTTTTCTTTCGCGCTCTCTGCATGAACTGGACTGCTGATAAGTAAAAAAGGGACTGGAGCAAAATCTTTTACTTTTTTGTGAAAAATAAATATAATTGGCTAAAGTCACTAGATTTTATTAAAAAAAAAAACAGATTAAAGGCAGACTCGCAACATCCTACAACTCACGTGTCAAAGTCAAGGACCGGATCCCGCCCTCTGAGTAACTCTATGCGGCGCTCCTGATCATTTTATTTTATTGTTATTAATGGCCCAATGTTATCTTATTTCTTGTAGGCAAAGTACATTTTTACAGAGAGTAAAATATTGAAAGTTATTTAAAGTTTAAATTGATTTATTCTGTAATAATATTCCTGCCTGTTTTTATTTATAGCTATGTTAAAAAGTTACGTTATTAAAGTTTTAAAAGTTTAGTTTTAGTGTGTTCCATAAATGTTTATCCTGCTACCTAAGGTGTGTTTTGGATTTTGACCCCCTGTGCGATTGAGTTTGAAACCCCTGGTTTACAACCTGACAAAATCCACACCCAATAGTTAATTCTATGTTAATCCCTGTTTACTTGTAAATTGTCCAAAGATTGTCTATTTAAGAACGTCCATGTAAAAATATGTGGTTAATTGCTAAATGGTCACCGGCGATAGCAGTCTCCAGAGTACTAAATGTACTACATCTCCCAGCAACCCCAGCGCACACTCCCAAGATGCCTTTCAGCTGACTCGCGTTGCTAATCGCCCGCAGGACACTTAAGCACCACAATGAGCCTCACTCAATGCGAAGTATTGTTTGTGCCACCCTGCCTGCATTACCGAGCGCCTCTACCTGCTTCATTTTGTGGACTTTGCTTTGCTTTGTGGACTTTAAGCTGTGCTTGTTTGAACATAATAAGCCCGTTGAATGTGGAACCAACTGTCTGCTTGTTTGTGGCGGTAAAATTGTGAGAAATAAAGCCGCCATACTCAATGTGATTGAAGTGGTTTTATCTGCAGTAAGGTCTGTAAAAGATTGATACATTCATTATGGTTAAAGCTACGTTTACCACCATCAGCAAAGCACGTTCAAGCAACCACTTCCAAAGTAAAGTCTATGTATATGTGGGTTTCTGGCTTCTGTGGTCAGAACTGTTGCGTTGTGATACAAGTTTCCACAACCGTTTTTGAGCTCTACGTACAAATCGTGCATCCATTGAACCTGCATTGAAAGTTAGACCGGGTCAAACGTTGACCAATCAGTGACTCTGATTTGGTAGGAACATATGGATGATGGTTATGGAGGAGAAATGTATGCCCCAGCTGGAATTATACGACACCAAGTCTTTCATACATCGGAATAGAGTCATGAAAGGGAAGCGCCTGGAGTAAGATTTGCAAGATTTGAACCAAAATGATATTTCACTTCAAGCCTTTTTCAACTGTATGTGGAGGACATGTGCTAGTAAATCGAAAAGGAATAATAAGTAGAAGCCCTTCCCTGATCATTCAGTGAGAACACCATGGGTTAAATGTGAGTTCAAGAATGCACATTTAGTTAAAAACCACCGGTTTTCATGAATGGGGCAGGAAACGAATCGTTACAATTGAGGATCTGTTTATTGATGACGCATTTGCTTCTTTTGACCAACTAGTGACCAAATTCATTATCACTCAGTCACACTTTTTTAGACTTCTGCAGGTTTGAAGCTTTATATCAAAATAATTTACTCATTTCCTGTCCACCCAATTCTCTTTTAGAATCCATCTTGAAAATCAAAGCTGGCTCTAGTGCGGCCATTGGAAAAGTCTAGTCTTTGCTAAATACACACGACTTGGAGCCTTTGTCAACACTCATATCTTAATGGGAAGAAGATTTGGCCATTTGGAGAGGGGCTTTGGATAGAACACGTCCTTCCTCAATTCGTCCACGCCACATGGTTATTCATGTCAAAATTGTACATCGACTCAACTGATCTAAAACAAAACTTGCGATGTTCATCCCCAATATCACTCCAATCTGTGATCATCAACAACCTCCCTAGCTCATATGGTCCTGTGTCAGAATTTCTTATTAGAGTATATGATGAAATTGGATGTCACTGCTGCTTATAAATGTTATGACTGACCTTGTAATGTGAATACTTGTGGAGATGTGTGGGTACTTAGTCCCTTTTCCCTTGTATGTGTACAGAATGTATGGTTTTTGTTTATGACTTAAGACCAAGCGACACTGTGAGGGAGGGGCTTTTCTTTAATATTTTGCGCAGTTCTAGTTTGTTTTGCTAAAAAAGAATGCACATTTAGCATGTTTAAGAAAGCTTGGCATATGCCTGGTGTGAATGCAACTTTATGCAGACGATTTTTCTCTTTAAAGCCAATCGCATCAAATCACTCGACTCTCTCTGCATGAACTGGACTTTAATAGGTGAACATACACATTTTGTACTTTCCCAATTTTTCTTGAAAATGTGAAAAGATAAAGTCACTGTGTATAAAAAAAGAAAGTTTTCAACATTTTAAATTTTTGAATTCTGTTGGTTAATTAGCATCCAAACTATAGTGGTTCTTGCACAGGAACTAAATGAAAGGATCTTTCAATGGTTTTAGTGTTATTGTAGGAACAAGCTTTTCACAAAAATGACAGATTTGGAATCTAGGTCTTTAGACTGTGTGGGGGAAATGAAAAAAGCCCAGAAAAAATGCCAATCAGTAATATAAAAGCTCTGCTGGATGGAAGATTTAACATTTCTAGCTGTGAAAGCAGAAAGCATAACAATGACAACATTAACATGCTGCAAACATTCAGCACAAATGAGATATTTAGTCCTGCTTAGGTATTGCGAGTGTGCCGTCTGTGTTCAGATACAGACAGATGAATCAATATCAGGTAGTGTGCCATTCCCACACAGCCAGCACAGCTCAGACAGCTGGCTTTGTGCGAACCACACCGAAAGGCTCAAATGCGCTCAAAGAAGCTCGGAGAGTCACTTCACCAACAGCAAATACATCTCGGGTGCAGATGAAGTTGGAATAAATCATGGATGGGAAATCATTTCTGGGGCTGAGGGAATTCTGTGATGCGCTGGGCTCTTCTCAGTGATAGCAGCCTGAAGATCTCCAGAAAGCAATAATGGATGAAGGTCTCAATTCTTCATGGCAAACTGATTCCTGTCACACAAGCAAAATGAGGACTCAAAGAGCCACTCCAATGAAAATGGTGTTTTCAACGTGTTCTCGTGGAATTTTCCTGATGATGGAGGACATTTATTAAAGAAAATGAAGCTTTAAATTGTATTTCTTTATAGAGTAGTAACGTAGCTGCTATAGTCGGTGGACCCCAAGCTCCAAGCTTCGCTCCAATCCGATGCATCCACTTGTAGACAAATCGATCCATGTACGTCTTTGTTTTCCGCATTTGATTTGGCATTTGTCTCAAAACTGTACAGCTGGATAGCTCCAATATTGCTCACTGTTTGAGATGCATTTTAAATGTTAACTTGGGGTTTGACGGGCTGTAAGATAGCCGGCAAGATTGTAGATAATGGGATACTGGGAAATTAGTGCAGGCTTACTCTGCGCCGATAGAGGCTAATTTTTTATGTTCAATTTCTTTTTTTTAAACCACCAATAATTCTCCATTCGGTTATGATTAGGATAGAGAATTGATTAAAAAAATAACTAATTAATCGCAAACTGGAAATAAAGGAATCAATTTACTTTTTTTTTAAAATTTACAATATTTGCTGACCTCTTATTATTTATTCTGTGTGAATAATCACAAAATGAAATGACAACGTGCTGGACCATGGATTAAATCGTCTGCTTTTTGTGAAAAAGCTGTCTAAGATTAAAGCAATAAAAACCGATTGAATATTTATTTCTTTTGTAAATAACTAAACTGTAAGTGAGAAAAGAATCCAATGAAGTGTTTTAGTGCACGCTGTGGATGACTGCACTGCTTAGGGAAAGAGAAAGACTGCTGCTCCGAGAGGTGCGATTATTTGCGTTAATCAATACTACACGTTAGTCATAATTTCTTAATCTTGTGCGTTAATTCGTCAACATGCTCTGCACTAGTAATAATATTTTTCTCCCTTCTTCTAGTGTTTCTCCTTTAAAGAAGGATTTGTTTGGTTCCACTTTTATAGTGTGTAATCTTTTTTTCTGGATACGTCCCTTTTTTAGGTGGATTATCTAACAGTTAATCTGGATTTAAACTGATCTTTTAACGTTTATTATTTTTTACTGCATCCTTTTAGCCTTTAAATACCAATAAACCTAACTTTATGAGGACTCTGAAGCAATAGTAAAAAGCTTGTGTTTTCTCAAGTCCCATTCTACACCACAAACTACAATGTAGATTAATCCTGGAAATTATAGGAATAATTCCCCAATATTATTTGCAAGTAAAGATAACTGTTTGATAATGTCACATTTAAAGCCAGAGGCTTTCAATGTCATCTAATAACAAGATTGAAAAGGCGGATGAATGTCAGCAGAGCGGGCTGGTAAACGTCAGCAGCTGTTTTGTTAGTTTGCAGCCTCTGCTCAGGATCAGTGAAGGTCAAAAGCCGTTCCGGTTACACACCTGAAGCTGCTACACCACAAAGACTCCAGAACCGCCAGCTTACTCCTGCCTCAAACAGCTCAATTACACGTTGTTCACTTGAAGTTTGTCTACCTCTGACCCCGCCGGGACTAAAGAGAAAAAACAAGCACTTACATGCACTGATGCTTTAACAGAATTGAAAATGGATTTTGAATCCTCAAAGGCCAGACTCATAGATTTCAGGGAGCTACAGGGAGCCCCAACACACTGTAGGAACAGAAGGCTCAATATTTCTTTTCTCCTAAATATGACTTTTTAGCTTTTCTAACTGAGGGCAAAGGGGCAAACAGCAAGAAGATTATCGACTATGTGGCGCCTTCTGTTCCAGCAGACTAGGCACGCCGTTGTCCTCTAAAGCTGTTTCAGTCTCCATCCTGTTAGGATCTTCCACTTTGTGAGATTTTTATGTATTTGAATTTGTCGTACAAAAATACTAGGAGTATAACAATTGATCTACTTAATCGATAAACCAGTTTATATTCCTACGATCCAACCAGATCAATCTGTCGGAGGCTAGTTGTTAATCAAATGAAATTAAATCTTATTTTAAAATGAAATAATCAATTACATGGATGTTGGAAGATACCATTTGGATTGAGACGTGGTAACATACAAAAATGCCATCGTAGCAGATCTGATGATCAAAATGAACCCATATCAACAATGAATCATATCATTAACTGCAAACTATATATGTTAAACGAATCTTTAGACCTCTACTATCAAGGATACAATCAAAGAACTACACGTTTACAATCAGCTAAAATTATTTTGTCTTGATTTGATCCAGAGATAAAAGGCAACTTTGCAATCGCGCCGGGTCTTTCCGTTCCAGATTATCCTGCCTATAATAACAGTCCTGACTTTGCAGCAGAGCTTTGAGATCATCAGAGTGATAGAGAAGAGAAGAGAGGACGTCAGGTGTTTGGGAACAAAAAGGCATGGGGATGAAATGGGAGACTATCAGCCCTCCGGTCTCAGCCTGCAGATATGAGATAAGCACTTTGCCTCCAAGAAGGCAGACACAGGGGAAAGTTCAAGCGCACATTTCCCATCCATACTAATGGGATTTCTGTATGTATTTTCCTCACTGAAGCTAAAATGTCAATATATTTTAGGACACAGCAAACTTTAAATCAGGCAGAACCCTTGAAGTGCAAAAGTGATTGAGTTTCAATCACATCCAAAAGTAGAATTTGAAAAAAAAAAAACGACTCTGGAATCAAAGCCTTATAATTTCAGAGCCTGATTGAATTCCAGAGCATGCTTCTAATCAGTGTTACGGCGCATTACCGTCATCTACGTCTGGGATGATAACGATTCTGGCTGTGGGGAACTCTGAGCCCAGGCGGCCCCCCATGGGCATGCTGAGGGTGACATTGAAGCTTTCCTCATCTTCATACAATGAGTCATCGATGATCACAACCCTGCAGGGTTTCTCTCTGTCTCCCTTGTCGAAACGCAGGACGCTGTGGTGGTCTTCGGGTCTGGAGATGTAATCAGAGTAGGACAACACCGTGGTGGGAACGGTTCCTTTGGCCGTCACTAGGGAGGAAAACAAAAACAAAAGACATCTTTTACTCTGTTGTCAAAATAAAGCAACGAAATACGATTTTAAAAGCTATTTTTCATTTTGAGCTCATTGGCAGATGTCTGATGAATATTTATGATAGAATCTGGGCCAAACTAACCACCGCTTCAAACACGAGCTACTGTTTTACCTTGCTGAGTGTAGCAAATGACCATGAGCTCTTGACTGACATCTCCGCTCCGGCGCACGGGAACAAGCAGGTCTCCAATGCCCTCCTCTATGTTGTACACAGCTGAGGGGATGAACACGGTCGATTCTACACACGGAAACAAAAAAAAAAAGTGACAATGAATCTCAGGAGAAGACGATTTCTGCATGATAAAGTGAAAGTGAAATAAAGTGGTCTAAAGATGAGAGGGAACTTCAGGAAAGACAATTAATTTGACATTTCCTGCATCAAAAACTTTCAACAGGCGAGCTTGTTAACTGGGGAAAACAACAGCTCTTGGTTTGGCTCCTTGGTGAAAGCTTTCATTAGGTTGTATATCAAACTTGCTGTCTGCTCGTTACCTAGCACAGAGACAGCACAGCTTTTTTACCTGGCGGGTGATAAAGATGGGTCTAGAAGATGATGTGTGCCAGGGAAAAAAAGTGACAATCACATCCACAAATCATTCGAAGCAAAGACATTTTAAAGATCCCAATGACGATTACAAGAACAAAACAGATATTTCAAAAATACATTTAGAAAAACAAAACTAGTTTTCAGGAAACAAAATGAAATGTTAGAAAACTAAACACAATAAGAGACCGGAAAAGGTAGGGATTATGAAGTGGTTCTGGATATAATCATTTAGATTGCAGAAATATTTTTAAATAGTTTTAAAAATAATTTTTAAACAGTATTATAATTTGTTTTGCTTTTTTAATTTTAAATTTTTTGGCATTGAGGGAGTGGTTGGCGCGATTTGAACTTCAAGGCCATCGTAACCTGAAGATGATAAAGAAAACCAATTTTTTGCAGATCTGCAACTTAGTTTGGTGCTAGTTTCACACCGGCCATGTGATGTGTGTTCTTGAATGCACTAAACGCGTATTCTTGAAAAGCGCATTCTTAATAGCTTATTTTTGAACGTGCATTCTTAAACATGCATTCTTGAATGTGAACCCTTGAAAATGCATTTCTAAAATCGTAATCTTGAACGTACACTCTTAATCGGTATTCTTAAACGTGTGGTGTTACCTCTACTTTTGGACTTCACACCCATCAGGCTATGCGGATGTTGAGGGTGTGGCCTGATTGCTCCACATATATATAAGATGTGTTGCCCGCCTTTATTCAGTTGGCACATGAGTGAATAAAGTTCCATGTTCTGAAGAAAAGAAGTCTCCTTTCTTCATTGCCACAAACGTGTATTTTTGAATGTGAATCTTAAACACATATTCTTGAATGCGCATTCTTAAAAGGGTATCCTTGAACGTGTATTCTCAAACATGCATTTTATAAGCGTGTTCATTAATGCACTTCTTTAACACAGTTTGTTAACGTGCATTGGTTAATTTGTATTCTTGAACGTGCATTCCTAAACGCCTTTATTTGAACGTGTGTTCTTTAATGTGTTTTCATGAATGTGCATTTTCGAACACTCATTGGGCCCATGGTTTTCACACTGGATAAGCAGTTCTTTTTTTTTGTCTTTTTTCTGCTGTTTACTAGCGCATGTCCGCCACTTACAGTTGAGGTGGAAAATATCAAAGCGGTAAAAATCTCACAAATCTTGCTCCAGTCTTTGTCCATCACAGCTTTACCGCAATGTATAAAAGATTTGGTGTCAAATAATTTTGGCTAGGCACATCAGGAAACTGTTGACATTTCCGTTAAAGGAAAAAAGGGGCCGGACGTCGCTACTAATGCTGAGTCTCTGATTGGCCAAAGTTCAACCAGGTTTAACTTGCAACACGTTCAAACGCACATCCATTGGGATAGCGCACGTAGAAACTTGTGTAGTTACAAGAGACTTTTGAAAGTTTAAGACTTTTTTTTAAATTTTAAGTTGTTGCTTGCACACGCGTTGCCGTGGGCGATGTGAACGTCACTTCAGCGACACGTGATCATGATTGCAGAAGCGAGACTTTCCATTGGAAGTAGTCGCTTGAGCGCGCGTTGTCGAGGCTTGAGACGGTAATCAAAAGCCATTCACTTAATTAAACTTGAATAGAAGAATGTTTACGTCTTGTTTCCGAGGAGAAACGTGTCCGATCACTTCTTTCTTGTCCTCAAATGTCTCATTGGCTGCTCTCCATCTTTCCGTCTGCCTCTCAGAGCTTTCTATGGCGTTCAAAAGGATAATGGGCTCAAAACAATTTAGCTGTGAAAAACCACAGAGCTCAGGCTTACGCTCGTCATTCTTGCCAGTGAACATCCTGGGTGGCCTCATTAACAATACGCTGTGAAGTCAGCAAACCTGACTTGTCCTTTTCAATCCAGCTGCTGTAAGGAAACGTCGAGCTCCACTTTTGTTCTAAGCACCCAGTCTGCTCTAAAAATCAGGCATTTTCCACAGTTTTATAATGCCAGAAACCCTCTGGCTATCTTTTTATTCTGGGTTTTAGAAAAAAAAAATACATTTTTATAAGCCTTCAAAGTCTATTTGACCTTGTGACCAAACAGCAGAAGAACTTTAAAAACTATAAACACCGCAAACATTGGCAATCCCAGCTTTAGGCATTAGGCAACAAAAGTAAAATTTAAAAGTTTCTCTGACTGCTCTCTGGGCGCTACTTTAGAAACAAACTGCCTCTAAACATATTATTTACTACACAAAGTGTATCGCAGCTCTTTCATTTCACAAGTGAGGCTGGATGAGGTCTGGCTTTTTCTATTCTGAATCCAGGCTCTACTGAAGCCTTGATGTTTTCCTGCACTAGCTTCTTTAATCTGTCCAAGCAGGGCTTATATTTACTTTGTGAAGTTTTCCAAAGCACGACAGGTCATTAGTGTGGCAAACACTCGGCAGCTCTTTTGGTCACATTTTGTTTTTCTTTCATTTAGGCATCAAAAACTCACATTTCACGATATTAAAGGTTGTTTTTTTTATATATTTTAAGTATAAACACTTCATTTATCACGCTCTGATGGCCTCAGGTTGATGGCAGATGAATTTCCCACATCACACCCGATCATAACCACAGCTTGGATTAAGGAAATGAGCTCCCTGCAGCTAGAAAAGCAAACAACTCTGATACGGCATTATCTTATTCCATCTTCGTCTTTGCTCGTTGATTCTTTTCCAAGCTTTTCTATTCTTTTTAACCTTTTTGTAATTGGATACCAGAAAGCGAGCCAAGACAGTGGCATGAAATCATTACTGACCATCGTCGGGGTCGAGGACCTCGACCGTGGCGACCTCTGGAAATTCAAGAGCTGCCATCACCGCCTCGGAGAGAACGATCTGGAACGTCTCTAAGACTTCGTACTGGCTGTCCGACAGGATTCTGACCCTCCAGGTCGCTGTGGTCTGGCCGGGGTTGAACTGCACCTGCTTCTGGGACTTCCCCCGGAAGTCCTTGTCCTTTTCCGCGGTGCCATCCTTTGTGCCAATACCTTTGAAAATATATAGATTTGTTAAAGTCCCCCACTGATAAAAAAAAACATTTTTTTTAGTTTTTAACATGTATATGTGTCATTTCTCTTATGAAAGCGAACAAATGAAATAAGAAATGATTTTGTTTTTGCATTTCCGAGGATTTCTCCTTTTAAAATGCTGTCAATCAAACTGTGGCAGACAGGTTCTGTTTGAATAATCTGTAATCATCATGTTTGAGTTTATTTAGTAATTGTTTAAGGGAGATCTCAGTTCCAAAAGCCACGCCCCCTCAGAGGAGATTTTTGAAACAGAGTCTTCAGGTCAACATGAAAAATGGCTTTTTAAGGCCTTTAGCTTGTGCGATTTTTGTTAAAAACTTCATAATCATAATTAAAACACTACTTAAATTTTTTTTTTTTTAGTACAAACATTGTCATAAGTGGACTTTAATGCTTACTACAAAGGAAAACTTAAACTGACAGTAATAATTAAATTGGCAGTTAATGTTAGGTTGGAGTTGAGAGATGATGTTAGCTTGTGGGAAAGACTGTAAACAGATGGATGATGGGAAATAGGTTACAGGCTTATTCTGCGCCAGCAGTTCCGCCCACAACTCCAGTGGGAAATTTTTAACAAGCTATAGCCGCTCTGCAGAAACTATGTCCTAAAAACAACACAGTTGTAAAAATGTCATAATTAGAATTTAAAGACTGCTGGGAATTATATTAATAGTGTTAGTGGGTCAATAAAGCCAGAAAAGTCCTGCCTCAACAGTATTATTCCTAAAATGCCGAAAATGAAACCTCTTCTTCCTGGTGGAAGTTTTCTTTTGGCTGAGTTGGTCTGAATCTGACATGTTCTGTCTGACCTTCAGCACGAGAGTGGTTTGATGGCGCTAACAGTTGCTATAGCTCTCACTCTGGCAGGATTCCTGTTGAGCTGCAAAGCTGATTCCAGTAAAATGTCACACGGCCTCCCCATTGTCTTTGCTAACTGGCCACACAGCATGCATAAGAGCTGAAGCGGTAAACAGAATAAAACAGCTACACACCCAACCCTTCAAGCTGCAAAAAAAAAATATTTTCTTTTTTATTTAAAATTCTCAAAATCATGAAATTAAGCCAATTAAAAAAGTGCAGTCTGGTCAAAATAATTTAAAAATAGAACGTCAAAAAACGACTTCTGAAAGTCTTTAATCGTCTGGAAGACTGACCAGTGGAAATGAAGATTCTGTTCTTTGATAAAAGCCAAACTGGACTTTGATATCCAACAGCAGATAGCGGCTCTTACGTGCTGAGAGAAGACAGTCACACTTAATAGGGCTTGAAAGAACAGCGCTCTTCAAAGGGAAACATAAAAAAACGTATGATTTACCCTGAACATAGTGGCCCCGATTACACGAGTGATACTGAGGATTCATAGCAAGCCGGCGCTGGCTCAATGTGGCGTCCAAATTGGTGCCACCTTCGCTGAGGACATGGTGGTCCATCGGTGCCAGAACTCTCTGATCAGAGACCACACTGGCAGGGTCGGGCAGAGCGGACCGCCAGTTGATCCAGTTTAATTAAACAGACTTTTCCTACAAACATCCTTCAAGTCAAGAAAGGAGGGAAACTTGCTGTGAGGAAATCACACAAGTCCTTCAAAATTGTTTTATTTCCGCTTAATGCTTGACGTTAGTTAAGAGTATATACTAACATGCTTTTAAACCCCCACATTATGAAGGATAACCATTTTTAAGTCCTAGACTTTTGATATGATGCACGATACTATGCAAAGTGCTGGACACTATGTGTTACAAAGTGCAATGCACCTTGGGATAAACGATGCGAAGAGTAGTATACAATGCACGGTTTGATACATGATATGCTGCTGATACTATGCACAATATGATCCGGCTTGACTTATATACAATACAAAACGATATGACTCCATTTGACTTGATATACAACACGATAGGACTTGACTTGATATATATGGAGCTAAACTAAAAAAAAACTAAAGTGTCTAAAACTTTTAGCTATTCTAAAATAAACACAACTATTTTCAGCTTCAAATGTTCAATTTTTTAGGTTCCAAAACAAAACATTTCAACTTCAAAACTTATTTTTTTCAGTTTCTACTTTTTTTATTTATTTTTTAGTTTTTACTTTCTGCTCTTTCTTTTCATCTTTTGTTTTAAACGAGCTAGAACAGTGTTTTGGAAGCGGGCTGTACGTGATAAAACTCTGCTTTTTACATCCGTCTTGGAACAACTTCAGACTATGATGGTACAAACAATACAGCCATTTGCTGACAAGTTTGCAGTTATCAAAGTTTTCAGAGTTTCCAGAGTTAGTGAATGCACCGGGACTAAAGTTACAATTATTTTGATTGGTTGTTTGTGTTAACCCCACCCCAACGCGCCAAAATGAGGCCAAAAGTTTTGAAATGTAAAATTTTCATATTCCAAAATGGAAAAAAAAAATAAATACAGAACATAAAAAGTTTTGAAATTGAAATTTCGAGTTTTGAAACTTAAAAAATCGAATTTTTGAAGCTGAAAATAATTACAATTGATTCAGTTTTTTTGGCCAAATACCAACTTTTTTCAATTTGTTTTTCTTGCGCTTCAAATAATATTGGCCCCAATTTAGCTCCATTGATAAGTAAAATGATTTAGATACAAAAACCTGTCAGGGTTTGTTATATGATATGACCAATAGAATTTTATAGAAAAAAAATAAATAAAGGAAATTTAACAAAACAAATTTGTGAAGTTACCACATTACATTTTTGATATTTAAAAAAAAACATTGATTAGCGTTTGTAAGTAACACTTTAGGATAAGGTTCCTTAAGAAGCTTAATTAACGCATTAACAACCATTATTAATGTGTTCATAGGGTTAGTAAGATATTTATTAGAACAATAATCCGCATAAGGTTTATTAACATACTAAGTAAGATTCATTAACATCCAAAATGAGACCTTTGTCTACAAAGGCCATATTAATAAACTGATTACAATGAATAAACTTAACAAATGTATTGACCATCTTT
Source organism: Oryzias javanicus (assembly GCA_003999625.1). Lineage (NCBI taxonomy): Eukaryota > Metazoa > Chordata > Actinopteri > Beloniformes > Adrianichthyidae > Oryzias > Oryzias javanicus. The sequence continues at coordinate 27,740,035 of CM012449.1, read as the reverse complement.
ATCAACATTATATTAAAGGTTTTGCAGCACCTAATCTGAAGTGTTACCAAAAAATGGAATAAAAAAGACAATGGTTTTTAGGTTGTGAAGCTACACAATATTAGAGTTAAAGATTGTATCCAAAGAATAAACAAAAGAAAAGACAAAACAAATATCTAATAATCTTGCCTTTGACAATCACCACTCAGGAATGTAACTTAAAAAAGCAAAACTTTTTTGTTCTTCTTATACTTATGAAAAAAAAGATATATAACTTAAAAAAATGAAAATGGTAACCAAAGCACCAAAATTCTCAAATGATATATTTATTTTTCTAATAAGGAAGAAATATGAAATGAAACTTTTTTTTTTCAAACACACAGCAACTATTTCAGAAACTAAAAGCACGCTCAGGCTTGTTCTCTTTGGATGCTAAAAGCAGAACAACTGTAGTTCAAAGAAGGATTTCCTTTATTGGTCATTTATCAAACATGTCAAAACGGCAACAAGACAAAACACTTGCTTCTCTTCTTCAGTATCTATTTTTATGGTTTCAAAACTTGAAAGTCCGATCATCTTTTGATCTATTTTAAAATTGATAAAATTGATATTAATATATATTTTTTTAAATGATTATACTGTTTTTAGCCTAATTTAAAATTCTGTCATTTTCTAGGACTTAGTTTTTGCAGAGCGGCAGGAGTTCATTAGAAATTAATCTCTGAGTTGTGGGCGGAACTATTGGTGCAGAGTAAGCCCTTTCTCCTTTTCCCATCATCTATCTGTTTACTCTCTCTCCCACTGGGGCCCACCCCCTCGCAACCCCAACCTAATATTAGTGGTGCAACAGAAATGGTAAAAAAAAAATTGGAGGTATCCTGTTGTACAGTTTTGAGCCAAACTCGATCTCAAATGGGGCCAAAATCCAAAAGACTCATTAGGTCGCGGGCCGAACAGGATAAACAGTTATTGAACACAGAAAACTTGTAAACTTTTATAAAGTAACTTTTTAAACATAAATATGAGTAAAAACAGACAGGAATATTATTCCAGAATAAATAAACTTTAATTTAACTTGAACTAAACCAAATAACTTTTCACTCGAGATTATTCCCAAAATAGAATTAGAGTTTTCCTTGTTTTATGCAACAGCAAAAACATCCCAAGAACTTCATACATTCATAAACAAATTATGCTTTGTTTGTTTATTTGTGAATCAGAAAGCACAGCTGTTTTACTGTCAAAGCTGTTTATGCCCAAAAATTCAGAACTTGGAGAGGAAATCGCTTATTCTGGTAACACTGGCGTTCAGCAGGGAAGCTGACACACTGCATGATGGGATTTGTAGTTAAAGTCACAGATACACTGGCTGCTGTCAGATTTGGAAGTGCAAGGAATTGTGGGATGTCATTCCCTTTGCCTATCTGGGCAGAATGAGGTTTAAGTGTAGGCTTTGTCTTGTTTGACTGTTTTACAATTTTTCCCTTAATTATCTTGTTATGTTTATTGATTGAGAGGAAGGGAGAGGATGAGGACGCCGCTGTGATGGAAAGCCCTGTAGTTTTTCCCGGCATAAAGGGAGACCAGCTTTAAGAATCCAATATTCTTTGACTGAGTCATTGATGTAGAACAGGTCTGCTGTATAGGTTAGCAAAATTTCCATATCATCTGAGAGATGTTTCATTAGTCCGTGGACCCGGAGGCGTTTCGGATAATGAAAAGAAAATTTACAGGTGCAGGAGATACAGAGGAGGCACGGAAGACGGTAAAGGAAACCTTCCTGAACGGGGCTTAACCTTTAACATAAGCCCCGACTTTAATCAGGACTCATCCCCTTTGACGGCAATAAATGAAAGAAGGTTAGACAATTCAATTCCTGCAAGTTTTAAGGATTCTCAGTACTTGAGGGAGTAAACGTGAACTGCTCAGTTCAGGCCAGCGCCTGGGATAGTCTTTGGAGTATAAATCCACTAACTTAACCTTAGGCATGTGCACACATTCTGTGTCAGCTCTGGGCTTTTGTGTGATTTGAGCATAAACAGTGGTCAGGAGAAAGAGGTTAAGGGTCGTGACCTCTTTGACCCCTTTAAATATCTGGATCAGCCTAACTATTGTTGCAAAATATATCTAATGATGCGGTTGTCCATCAAAATGTTTGCTCCACAACAATGTAGTCTTTGTTTGCTCTTCTGTTTGGGTTTTAGCCATTTAAAAAAAAAAAACATATTTCTGAACTTTTTAAAAATAAAAATTAAAAAAGTGATTTAAGTCAATTTTTTTTAAATGATGGAACCATTAAAAATATAATAAATAAAAGGATTCTTACTGACAAACGACGTTTCTCCCAGGTAACCACGACGCCTCAGAACCACCTCCAAGAATTTGACCTCCTCGTCCACGACGTAAAGTTCCTTTTCCAACGAAATCCAAGCCCAGTTCAGGCGAAACTGCTGGTTTTGAAGCTGATTTCCACCTGCAAACAAAACACAAAGGAAATGTTTATAACCTCAAATATTCAAATGTGTTTTGCACTTTCATTCTTCTATCCCCTCTGCCTTCCGGATACCTTCAGGACTTGATTTTTATTCCACGCCTGCACTCACTGAGAGGTATACGGAGTGCAGTGCTTTTGAGCAAAAGGAATATGGTTTTTGAAATATAATTGCTTCATTTTTAATTGAGATAAAGAGTGTCTGTTTCCTGTCTGAACTTGGTTATTTCATCTCCGCCTATTTGAAGCGGCATTCAAAGGCAATAGGAAACCCACCGGAGGGCACGGCTGCTACCATTTGACCATAAAGACTCAAAGCGTAAACAGCCATCAAACACACAAAGGTTCACAAAGTTCCACATGAAAGTGCAGAAAGCGCACACAAATATACAGTGAGTCACCAAAAAGCACGTCACGCTACGATTTCATTATTTCCAAAGCAGTAGCTGGCAGTCTAAATAAAAGCCCACTCCTTAATGAAAGTCAAAGTGCAGTGAGGAGTGAGACCTGCTGGCTGCTGCCGTAATTGGACCGACGCAGTGAGATCCAAACAACACGGCCACCAAACACCTGACAGGGTGGAAAGTAGCAGAAAGTAAAACTGCCAGCTGAGACTCTGCTCTGAGGGTTCAGAGGGCAGAAAGTGTTTATGTTGGGCACAGCTGAGGTTCTCCGTTCCATCCCGCCCGGGCTGATGTGGTCACCAAATCTGAAACTTTCAGCCGCCACTTAACTGCAGCCGTTTCCTTCCTTTTAAACTCCCATTCTGATCATTTTTTAAACTATTTTCAAAGTGCTCTTTTAAAAGTGGTTATGTGGTTTAGGGTCAATACGAAAAAGCTTGTGTCGTTTTCTAGGACCGAGGTGAGGGGTCTGCAAATTTCAACACTTAAAGAACCGTTCAGGTCGATTTCACATAAAAAAAAAAAAAAAAAAAAGATACTGATTTATATTTATGTTTTTGCTACTGCATTTAAACGTTTTTTTTTTTTTTTAGCATACTTAAAACATAAACATGCAGAGAAAATATCTTTAAAAAAATGAAATGGTTAATAACTTTTGACAGAGCTTTGCTTGACTTCCTTTCAAAATAAAAGACATCCTACACCATAGGATCAGGTCAATGCAGCGAATGCAGCAATAAGTGTAAAGTCATCAATGAAATTAAAAAATGTATATATTTATTTGAAATCTAGAACATAGTATCTACAGAGCAGTTGTAGTTTATTAGAAATTTGTTTCAGAGTTCAGAGTTGTGGGCGGGACTATTGGCGTGGAGCAACTCCGCCCCCTCTCCTCTCCCCTTTGCAAATCAGGGTCTGTCCAGCGCAGTTTCTACATCACAAATTTAATATGTATTACCTCCAGCCCTCGTGAAATCAGGCCAGAGCCTTCGCCGTCACTCCCTGTTAAGTCTACCCCCCATATTGCAACTGATTGCCGCCTCTCGACAGCGATAAGTCCGAGTAGGTCTGAGTCAGGTTTTTAGAGGAACAGTCACCTATCATGAGTGAGTTTGTTTGAAGGCCACACCCCTTCCACTGAAAGCGTTCTTGGGTGAATCTGTTAATCAAACGTTCGAGGAATCTGATTGGTCTGCTCATAAATTGAATAACTTAAGATGTAGAGAAATATCTAAAAAAATTGGATTAGAAAGAACGTGGTAAGAAGAATGCATCAGAGCAAGAATTATTATTCTGACTTGTAAAATGACTGAGAAATAACTGTCTAGTTCTCAGTGGACGTCTATGGGATTTTGGCCTTTTTTCAACCCGTGAATATACTTCCTACATTGAATACGGAAGGGGAGGGGTTGCTAAGTCCTTTGAGATTCATGTCAATGTTCCTGTCACAACCCAGTATTTTATCCGAGCTCGGGACCGGCACAGGAAAACCCAGACTTGGGGCCCCCCTGTGACTACAAAGCTAGGCAGTAGTGCTGAGGATATTGCCTTGGGACCCGCACTGAAGTAAGCTCTTGGCATCCCCAGGGAAACGAACCTTGGTTTCCATGCGCCCGTCCTGCATACCACTGAGCCATCCAGCCACTTTAAATACATCATTTGCATTTTGTGTTTGAAGAATGCAACCTGATTGATGGCCCTCACACATTTTCACCACACCAAATCTACCCTTTACCTCTATCTTAAGCAAAGGGAAACTTTACGCAGTGTTGGTTTATATGTGAATGTATGCGTGTATTCACTTATTCAAAGCTTTTTGTTTATGCATAATAGTGTTTGTGAATAAAAATAAAGGATCAGGCTTTCATGCTATTAGCACTAATGTAAATTTCACATTTTAGTGCCATAACTGAAAGAGGAAGATGCGTTTGCACAAAAGCAAATGATCAAAAAGTGTATATTTGTCTTACCCTATGGCAAGTATGAATTATTAATGGCAATTATGTTTAATGAGCGCAGAATGAGTAGAATGGCTTTGTAAGGTGGAGCAGAGATGCACTCAGAAGACAAAAAGGTTTTTTCATTTTCTTTTTTTTTTACTTGATTCATACGGTTATGAAGTCAGCATTGGTGCAGATAATTGATGCTGGCGCTGCGTCAGCCTAAATAAATAACATAATAAAGAGACTGAAGGTAATACAGGCTGAGAGTCAACCCTTGAAATGTAATTAGAAAGTGAACTTCCAGAAACCGTGCAGCTTCAACCACGACTTTACGATTTCTTCCTGTCCTACAAAATTCATGAGAGGAGTTGAATCATTTATTGGTGTACAGAGCAGACATGGAATCTGTGTCCTGGTGTGTGATAGGTCAACAATGAGAATGAGTTAATACATCAGAGAAAAGCAGCATAACTGTTCTGCACAAATTTGCTTAAATGTTATGGAAATGTTAAATGAAGGGGCGGAACTTTTTTTTTTTAAATGATTTAAAAAAATAATAATGATAAAACTGTTAGAGATTGGTATTTTTAATCCTTTCATTTGTCATGGCCATCTACTCTGCTGTTCCAACACATCCTCACTCCCAGCTTGTCGTATCTGGACGTTTGGTTTAAGCCCCTTCCGCGTCCCTTTTTGATGTTTTGGGTGTCCTCAAGTTGTAGTTTTTTGACATGCTGGCTGTTCCCATCAAATCTGGGGTCCCCAACCGAAGAGGACTGGTACCGGTACCCTAACCCGGTACTGGTTACGCGTCCATTACCACATCCGGTATTGTGTCCGGTATCGCATCTGTTTCCATGTCCGTTACCGTGTCCGTTACTGTGTCCATTGCCCCATCTGTTATCGCATTGGTACCGTGTCCATACCACTGCTGGTAGCTCGTCTTGTATTGCGTCCATTACTGCATACACAGTGTCCATACCACTTATGTTAGCGCATCCGTTAGTGCTTTAGTATTGTGTCCATACTGCGACTGGTAGCATGTCCGGTGTTGTGTCCGGTACCATGTCCATTAACGAGTCCGTTACCACATTGGTACATTGGTGTTTTTCCCATGTCGTTAATGTGTCCATTACCACATCCATTAATACATCCGTACAGTTTCTGTACTGCAACTGGTAGCAGGTCCATTACCACGTCCGGTACTGTGTCCATTAGCGCATCCGTTACTGCATTGGTACTGTGTCCGTACCGCTTACGGTAGCGTGTCCGTTAACGCATTAGTACCATGTCCGTGCTGCGACTGGTAGCATGTCTGGTACCGTGTCCATAAGTGTGCCCGTTACTGCTTTGGTACAGTGTCCATATCATGTCTGCTAGTGTAACCACGTCCGCTGTTGCGTCCGGTACCATGTCCATTAATACGCCCATTACCACACTGGTACAGTGTTTATCCCGCGTCATTAGCGCATCCGTTAATGCCTCGGTACAGTGTCTGCACTGCGTCTGTTAGCACATCCGTTACCACGTCTGTTTCTGTGTCCGTTACCGCGTCTGTTGTTGCATTTGAACCCTGTCTGTAGCTACTTGTAGCTCGTCCGATATTTCGTCCGTTATTGCATTGTTATGCACATGGGGGGCCAAAACATACGTCCATATATGACCACATGGGAGTGAGGATGTGTAGACTGTTGTCATTTGCCCCCCTTCAAAAGTTTTCTACCTCCCCAAGATAAAATATTCTAGCTCCGCCCCTGCCGTTATACTATTACATTTTCAAGAGAGAAAGCCTCCAGAGTCCTGGAGTCCTGGGGGGAAATGACAATTTTAATAAGTCCTGTGATGTTAAGTCTACCACAGAGAGGGATTTTCTCATCCTGTGTGTTCTGGATCACTCTGCTGATGACAGATGACCTTTTGCATGACAGAGGAGTTTTGATTAAAGCCAGCGAGGTGGCTCTCGTGGTTGTGGAGAAACACCGAATGTGTGATCTCTGAGCTGTGAAGCCTCTCCTCCATGAGAAAAGAAAAGAAAAAAATGGCTCAATATTTTGAAAATAACTTCTAAATTTTTTATAGTTTCAAAAAAATAACAATAAAAAAAATCTTTAGCAAAATAATCAAATTACAGTTAAATTGAAGTTTTTATAAGGAAAGAATGTGTAAAACAAAATGTCAATGAGGGTGGTCTCCCCGCCAAAATAAATCACATCAAACACCAGTTTGCCTCCAGTGGTATTCAGAGGCATTAATTGGCTCTATTAATTATTCATCCCTCCCATCTAACAAGTTCTGAGAAGTCTGCAGCCTCTCGCTACAGTTTTAAAGCTTTAAAAATGATTTGCCCTCCAAGTTTTTACTGTGTTTACTAACCCATGATGACACGGACAAACATTTATTTTACGGGGCCTCAAAGTCCCAGTAAAAGCGGCAGTAATGTGGCCTTCAGGGGAGGCGGGCTGAGGTGCTCACATCCAGAGGAGCACTTCACTCCTCCAAATTTCATTCTAATTAAGATAAAGGAGGGGTGGAGTGAGTCCACTTGAATAAAAAGCTCAAAGGAAAACACGGGAGTTAATATTTAACAAGGCTTCTCAGCAGCGTGATAGATTATGGTGGACAGCACGAGTGCTCTCTGCTTGTGAGTTTCCAGAGTGGATGAGCCGGGTTATTATTTGACTGTATGTCCACAAAGCATCAATATTTTCAACACAGCCTTCATCATTCATTGAACAGGGATCTTGCATTCAACTCCAACATAATAACCTATGCGCAGCTTCAAGCTAAAATCCAGCCATTGGACGCGTGAGGAGGGACAGAAGCCCTTTTGAGGGGAGCAAAAGAATGTTTGAGGCCGGACGGTGCCAACTTGTCGACCCCGTCTCCTCCCCGCATACACGCGGCACTCAGGCCTTATTTGGGTAACATTGTGGAGCCGTGGTGCCCCACGAACCGTCATCGGATAATTCAGGCAGGGAGACAGTTGCCCACACAGCAGAGCCGCACTGATCATGCAAGACTAATGGGGCTAACCTGGATTCAACAAGTTGATTATCGGCTTCTATATTTATATTGTCCTAAGATATAAATATATTTTCGCGTGAACTATCACTTAGAAGGAAACATTTCAAATGCCAGACCGAAAAAAATATAAAAAAAAAAAAAATGATTTCAATATTTTAATAGTTGCTCAGAAAGCAATAAATGTGACCAATGTTAGGCTATTCCTTTTATTGCAAATATTTTAAAATAGTGAGACTTCAGGCAAAGCAATTTTCACTGCATAATTTACTTAAAATGTACTTATGATGGAGAATGCAGTTATGATGGAAAGATCATAAAATATGAAATTAACAAATGTTCTTTGAGGTCGTATATGTGTTTTTAAGGCTTATGACTTCACTAAAACTTCAACTGTGTTGACACTAGTTTTATTACAGTCTTTGGAATTATGTTAAATCCAACTAACTAAGAAGTTAAACAACTTTCTTACTTTATACAAGAAAAATTACATTAAGAATATTTATTCTTAAATTGATTTTTTTAAACTCAAATGTAACTTTTTTTTAATGATTCTTTTGTTTTTTTAGTTGCCTTTAAATAAGCATTTGTAACAACTTATTTCCATTCAAATTGGATTTTCTAAAAACATTTTGGTAAGAGTCAAAAGTTTAGACCCAATCCAATGAAAATTGAGTTTCTAACATGTTGTTGTTGTATTTTCTATTATGGAATTAAGCTTAAAATTGCATTTTTTTTTTACTTTTTTTATTTAAATTGTTAATCAGGAGCAGACAAAACACTTCATTAGTAGAAGATTGTTTGTGTGATGTAGAAAATACAATGAGCCGGTCACAAGGTTCCTGCTCTGCTCCATTCTGATGCATTCACTTGTAAACGATTAGATCCATGTACAGAAAAAGTTCAGCTAGATGTTGCACACCTATGAGAGTGAGATCTAGTCCCTGTATTTCATCTATCCCCTGGGGGGGTGGTGAGCTGCAGACACAGCCAGGCTTGGACACATTTGGTGGTTTAACCCCCTGAATCCAACCCCTTAATGCTGAGTGTCAATAGGTCCCATCTGGAATTGAACTCATGACCTTCCAGTCTCAGGGTGCACACTCTACCACTTGGCCACTGGGCTGCACGTCTTCATTTTCCTTGTCCGAGCTGGCATCTGTCAAAACTGAAGGCTGGATAGCTCCAATATTGCTCACCGTTTTTGTTGCATTGGTCATGTTAGTTTGGGGTTGTGAGGGGCTGTAAGCTAGTGGGGGCGAGTGCAAACAGATGGCGGGAACAGTCCTGTCCACAACTCAGAGACAAATATCCGATGAACTCCTGCTGCTTTGCAGAAAGTATGTCCTAAGAAACGAAGGGTTTTTGGCTACAAATGACCATAATGAAAAGAAGACAGAAAACACTTTTAAAATAGCTCAAAAACATGATCGGAGTGGGTCTTTACAGAGCTAACGTGCACCAAAGACAGGGTGATTTTTTTAATTTCAAACATTTCAGTTAAAATTAAATGTAAGTGAACTAATTCTGCATTGATTGTTGAATATATTTTATGTGTTTAGTGTTTTTTTTTAACAGATTTTCTACATTTTTAGCATAAACTTTAAAAAAACAATGTATATATCATTATCAAAAAAGTTACTTTTTTACAAAATTGGCTTTTTGTTTTAGCTTCATATTAAACTTAAATATTGTGTTTAAAATTCTATCTTTATACATCAAACAATTTCCAGCAAAGAAATAGTTTTTCACACATAACAGATTAAATTAAAGCTGCCAAATATTTATTAATCTAATTTATTCTCAATTAAGCAGAATTAATTGTATCTGTCTTTAGTATAAATGTGAACATAGATATACATTTATTCTTCCAGTTTTGTTACTGCAGCTTCTACTAGAGCTGGGAGTCAAAATGTCTGCAGGAATGCTTTAGAAAATTCATTTTCCATATTTTTTGATGACCTTGGCACACCATGAGGGCTACCTTTGCAGGAAGCCTATCATTTAGTGTCTGATGAGCACAGCAGCATTTCTGGGTTAGCTTTTCTTTTCATGCCGTTATATTTAACAGAGGGATGTCTGATGTTTCAGTAAATACATGTATGCACCCCCAAATGCATCACTATATATATTAATACTTTTTTTGTGTGTTTTATAGCAGCAATTTTATGCGGCAAACGAACTTTACGTAATCTTTAATTACGCGAACAGTATCCCCTCTAACTGACCTGTTCTTGGAGATTCATCGTCGACCAGAGCATTTTTCGTATATCTCCAATTAAGGGAAAAAAGGAAATGATAATTCTGTTGAAAAGGAAAAAAAAGTCCATGGAGATGGGGAGAGGAATGGCACCGCCACCCTAAGCCGTGTGTTTGCAGTAATGAGTGGGGAGTTGACCTAAGACTTAGAAGAGTTATGATTTCACAGGTCGTAAGCTCTTTTCTGTTCTCTGAGGGCACCGGCCTGCCGTAAAGCTGTTCCGCGGCCACTGGTCATTCTGATGCAACACTCGTACGGCCCGGACTGAAGACCAGAGGTGCTTCTGAACAAAATGGCTGGGTCACGGAGCCATGCGAGGCTTAAGGCAGCCAAAGCTGTGCTCTCAGTGGGAGAAGTTCACTGAGATTAACATCTGAGCCACGTATAGGTGATTAAAGGTGATTAAACTCAGTGTGCTCTTTATACGTATGGAATGCAGAGGCCCATATTTTCACAAAGTGTGATTAGGTCAAATGAAGCCATTCCTCTTCATTTGATGTTTCTTTTAGGCAAAAAAAGATACAAGCAAATAAAAGAAAATCGTTGCTCCTTACAGAAAATTTTCTAAGAACCTAATTATGATTGGAGAATCACTGAAATAATGCACCTGCCTGCTAAACACGTTCACTCAATTTATTATGAATTTTAAAATATACTCTAAAGAAACTCCTTAAGCAAAATCAGTGACTTTCGTCCTGTGTCGTTTCATCTTCAACTGCAGCCCAAGGTTGTCGTGAGAACAGAACATAAAAGTTCGTCTGGGTGTGGAAAGGCATTAAGGGATTCAAAGCGCTCTTATTTCAAACGCTGCTCTTTTATTTGTGGCACCAAAAAAAAAAAAAATCCACAACACTGTACAAAGTGATTACAGGGAAAGGTCAGTCCTGTCCTGGGAGCCGGCTTCATGCTCCAGTATCCTGACACAGCGCCACAAATGACATCATCTCCAAAGAGGACTTCACAAAAGGCCTGGAGGAGGACACACTGACTGGTCAGATCATATTTTTAGGATTTATGTAAAAAATCTTTAGGAAAAAAAAATTAGCAACATTGTATTTTTCGCTTTTTAATTTTTTACTAAAAACGACATCTTGTGCATCTTATTATCTAAGGCATCTTGTATATATTCATTCTTGTTGTGTTTAATGATATCGTAGGAATTTTGAAAAGTACATAGCGCTCTGTCAAAATGTTTGGTTGGGTGTGATTGTGAATGCTAATGCGGCTAACGTGTAGCGATGTGGAACTGTAATTTATTTTTTACGTGTTACCAATAAGGTTGGGAGTTAGCGTAGCCACGGTCCCGTTTGTTTTAGCACAGGGGTGTCAAACATACGGCCCGCGGGCCGTATCCGGCCCGCTAGATGATTTAATCCGGCCCAGTCATGAAGAAAAAAATATATAAGAATTTTCAAAAAAGAAAGCAAGTTTCTAGCCCACTCCTGTGGCGAGTTATGGTTCTTTTAAGAAATGGATGCAATGCGCGATTTAACCACTAGGGGGAGCAAAGACAACTCAAGAGATAAAGAAATAAACAAACTTCCCTCGTTTTGGGAGACAAAGGGACCAAAATGCTTGCAAGTTTAACCCAATGGAACCAAGGACCTAAAGCTCTGTTTTTGTTTACTTTTGAATTTACCTCCGTACTTTCAATTTAACATGCTTATTTGATATCATTTTAATCAGGACAACCCTATCTATGTGACACTGCGTTTTTTAAAGTAACTTTTCCATGTTCTATTCACACATCAAACATCATGCAAAAACAGAAAATTCCATCTGGAAAAATAAGATTCATTTTGCTGTGGAAACCCCCAAAATGTTTAACAAACTGCTTTTACAACATAAAATGACAGTTTTGGGTGTAATTTCATAAAAACAACTAAACTAAATTTAGTCAACAAACTAATCAACACATTTTTGACTGAAAATACAAAAAAAAAAAAAAAAGATTCCTTTTTTTGGCCAAAAATCTGAAGAGTTTGTGTTGGTAGAGGAACACGACAGACCTCACAGCTCTATGATGGGACCTTTATATGTTGTCATACAGACAGTAATGGTACTTCAGTCTCTGTGTGGCTTCAGCTTCCAGGCAGACCAAAAAATAAGAATTTCTCTCCTAAGAGCTCTGCTGTCCATTTGATGTTTCATGGAAATCTATTTTTCTCTCTTTTCTTTTACTTTTTTTCATCATAAGCTTTGTCTGTTGAGTTTGTGTGGAATAATAAAAAGGTTTTAGGGAGAAGTTTGATCCAGCTGGATTTCAGATCGGTTCGGCTGAAATCTGCTCTCAGGTGGGAGCGTGTCTGTCTGCTCTGTTGCTCGCCTCTCGTAACAGCGGCAGGCGGCACTTTTGCAGAGAAACAGAATTTTCGTGATTTTTTGACAACACAGGTGGTTGTTGATGTTGTAGAAAACTCAAAGCCAAAGCAAAATTAAGATCACATTCCTCCTCGTGGGGTTTCTAATACCGGACAGCTCTGGTTGGCCCCGCCCCCCACTGCAGGTGAGCTGACCTGCATTGCAGCCGTCTGATCAAAGTTCGTCTTCCGCCTTATTTATTAAAATAAAAGATTGTTTTGTCCAAAGACTACAAATAAAGACCATATTTTGCCTTTAATTAAAAAAAATATCAGTTCCAGAACATAAAAACTTTTATTTTATCACGTCGATCTCACAGCTGCACAGCAGGACGTCTGAGGGCGTCCGTCGGTTCCGGAGGGTTCATTTAGTTTGATTTTTCATTGATTCAAACATTTTTGTTTTTTCCGTAGCCCCCTTTTTAGTTTACTATCGGGATTACTTTAATGTCAGATGTAAAACATTCAGTCTGTATAAAATTAAATAAACCTTTTTTTTTTTACTTAGTGAAATCCATTTTATTTGAAATACTTTGGACTCAGTGAATGAAAATGTAATAATAAATGATTAGACTATTAGGTTGTTTTTGCAACTAAGAAATAAAACAAAAATAAAGCTAAAGATAACACGTTGAACAAAGGTTATTTTGCTGTTATGTTTCTGGTCCGGCCCACTTGAGATCAGACGGGTTGAATGCGGCCCCTGAACCAAAATGAGTTTGACACCCCTGTTTTAGCAGTATCAGACCGTTTTGATTTTTTTTCTCAACATGTTGCGAACAAAGTTGGATGTCATACGCTTACACAGCTAACATGTAGCAGGGTCAAACTGTTCCTTCTTTACATGTTACTAACGAGGTCTGGAGTTGGCGTACTCACAGAGACGTTTATTTTAGTGGCACTAGTCTGTTTTTTTTACCAACAAGGTTAGGAGTTATTCTGAATATACTAACACGGCTAACATGTAGCTGTTTGAAATTGTGTTTTTTTTATATGTTACAATCAAAGTTGGGAGTTAGTGCAGTCACAGTAACATTTGTTTTAGCTTCATCAGTCTGTGTTATTTACATGCTTCAAACAAGGTTGGGAATTTTAGGTATTTTAAATATGCTAATGTGGCTAACACCTCTAGCATGACTAACTTGTAGTGTGCTAGAAACAAGTTCTTGAGTTACTGTGAACACAGTAAAGTCAGACTGACTGTCGGACTTATCTCTTACTTGTTCCTCTCACTTAATCCACATTATAACAAGTTTGAATATAGACCACTCATTTAGCATAAGGAAAAAATGCATATATGTTTCTTCATTTTTTTTCAAGGTTGCATTCATGTTTTTGTCCCAGTATTGTGAGTGGGGTCATTAGGGGTATCTGTGAATGGAGGGGGGAGGGCAATGGGGTGGGTTGGTTTTAATTTATTGTGATCCTATTTTTTTCAGTTTTCTTTAAATAAAGTTAGATAAAATCAATATTTTAATAGAAAAGTTAATATAGTTTCCCATATATATTATTATAATCTATCTAGCATTAAAAAAAGTTTATATATATATATATAAAATCACAATTTGATTGGCTTTTATTATAAGGTAAATCAGAACAAACTGTAAGAATTGTTTTGGTAATAAGTTTCCTTAACAAGCTTTATTAACACATTAACAAATATTAATTGTGTGTTTATAGGGTGTTAATAAGACATTTATTGCCACAATAAGCCAAATAAAGTTCGTTAAGATACTTATAAAGATTCATTAATGTCTGAAGTGAGAGCATTGTCTCAAAAACCATATTAATAAACTGCTTACAAGCTTAACAAATGCATTAACTGTCTTTGTCAACATCATATTGAGTGTTTTGCATCACTTTATCTAAAATGTTACCATTTTTTCAGTTCATTTCAAATCTCCCCTGTGTCACAGCTCCATCTATTAAGCTACGTTTACACAGGGCGTGTGACGCGTGTCCAAGAATGCAATAAGCCAAATTATTGAACACGCTTTTAGCTTGTTGTGTTCACATTTGACTGTCACTACCCAATACTAGCATATGTCCGTCACCTAGAGTTGGAAGAGCCTCAGTGCAAAATGTCAAAGCGGTGCAAATCCATAATAAATTTTCAAACAGTTGGCATTTCCATGAATGTAATGTCATCCATGATCTCACAACCAATTAATTCTGAGTTCCTGATTGGTCAAAGTTCAACCTGTCATAACTTTAAACGTGTCTTCAATAGTCAAAGGTTTGGTATGTAAGGCAATATAAAGCCCAACAAAGCAATCTCTTTTGTGATGTTGGGCTACATATTGTATTTCTGGAGTATCAGTGGCAGTTTTTTCTCATAGTTTAGCCGGGGTGCGACTTATACTGAGGAGCGACTTACTTGTGGGTTTTTTTTATATCAAAAGGCTAGTTTATTTGTGATTTTCCCAGTTAACATCGGTTATCTTTTAGCAGTTATTTCCTTTGACAGCCACTAGAGGGCGCTGCATCTGAGCGCTACTAACAGCAGCAGAAGAAGTGGAAGAGAATCTGATTGTTTTCCTCTTAAACTTGGATATTTTTCTTAAACACATCAAAAGATTAGTATTCTTGTATTTCTGTATTTTTTTAGGGCTTGGTGGATTTGTTCTCAAACGTCAGACTTTTTCCCCAGAAAGTGTGACTTATACTCCAGAAGTGCGACTTATAGATGGTTTACTTCTTCTTTATTAGACATTTTTTGCTTTTACGACTAATACTCCGGAAAATATGATAAAATTGAATTAAAAAGGGTTGTAGAAGCCGACACTTGAATGCAATAATTTTTACAGGAAGCCCATAACCTTTACATGGACTATTCATTTGAAGTGGTTGCTTGAAAGCATATTGCCGAGGGCAGAGTAGCTTTAATGAGGAAACACCAACTTTTATACTGTGTATCGCTAATTTGTAATGTACCATTAAATCCAGAACTCCATTTAATTTAGCAAGACCTTAAATGGAAAAATATTAAAGAATATTTTTTTATTTATTTGAAAAGAAAGTTAAGCATAAAATCTTAAAATCCTTCCGCAAAATGCAGGAATGCTGACAACTCCACAAAAAAAAAAAAAAAAAAATCAAACGTACATTTATCTTGAGCTTCAAGATAGTTGATGTTGTGCTGAGGTGAGAACAATGTATTCCTTGATTGCCCTTGAAAAGCATTCCTGTCAGTCAAATAATGCGCAGCCTCGAGTGTCTTAATTAACAGTCGGCCACATGGTTGGGGAGCACAAGCCCGGACTCTCAAAGGCGAGCGGAGTAACAACAAAAGGCTAAATTAGCAGCCACAGGGCTTTTTCAGCATTTACATAAAGGTCACAGTGGATTTAACATCTTGAGTTTCTCACTCATTACCAGTCAATTACCTGTTGCGGGAACATGGTGATGCACAGCTTCACCGAGCTCACAAACATTCACTTAAAACAAACAGCTTTTTATTCTGAAGATAAGGGATATATCTTTTTGTTTTATTTAGATGCGTCCAAAGATCTTATGGACAAAAACTACCTTGGGGGAGTAAAAACTTTCATGAAGTGACGATAAAGTAAGAGGAGGAGAGGAATACCAAGGACATGCATGCAAAGTGTGAAAAACAAAGGAACATAAGAATACAGACTCTAACAAGGGGAGTAGGGGAGGGGGGGCGTTTTCTTGACCCTTGAATGCACACTGTTTGCTCTCTTGTCAGACCGAATAATGGTGGACTGTTTGCTGAAAGCAGCCGTGTGAGGCCGTAGAATATAAAACCCCATCACAGTCCCCCGGACTCATGAGCTCCATACTAATAAAGCTGGGAATTCGGCGGGTTTGCGCTCAGGGCTGTCCTTCAGCGCTGTCATTTATGGCAACACGTTTCAGCCGCATTTCAAAGTTGTTGCTTTGCAAATCATTATGTGCAGAAGAGCTTAAGCCGAGAAAAAGGAAATGCTCTCCGAAAAAGATGAATTGGTAATTCCTAAAGAAGTGTTAAATGACTCCTGGTCCTTTGTTTACAGCCGGTGAAAGGGAAACATCAAGCAGAGCTGTGCAAACCTGCATGTTAAAGATAACAATGCTATTCTGCATTCATGAAAAGCGGAAGAAAATGTCTGTGGATTTAACTGGTTATTGTTTCCCTACTATAATATTGGACCAAAGATTAGCCTTACACGCGTCTCGTTTATAAATATGCATATAAAAGGGGATACTTGTGGGGGTTTAATATAATCTTGAAACACCAAGACTACAAAACTGTATTTTTGTCTTGTTGGAGACTGTAACTATATCAGATAAATTGACAGAACTCTGTTTTTTATCTGGATAGATTATGTAAATTTGTGATTATGGATGCTAGAAATTGCGGGACTTCACTAATGCATGCACTTTTCTCCCCTGAAACATTCAGCCAGCGCTATCGCAGACATATCAACATGTCAGAGAGTAATTAAGGTGTTCTTTCACTTCTCAAAAACCATCAGCGGAAATGTCAAAGGAGTGGAGTTTGAGAAGAGCTGGCTTCCTTGATTGCAAAAATTATCCAAAAAGATGTAACCCCCATCCAGAGGATACCATTTAAAAAGCAAAGCCAATTTACTTCAAAAAACTTCACATTTAAATAAAACTGCTGGCTGAGGAATGCAAGGAGTGTGCAATACCTCAAAGCGCAACATTTTTCTCATTAAAAATGTGCTCCTTCACTGACCACTTATAACCTTACTAGAGAACAATTTAGTGAAAACTGTAATGGCTAAGCCAATTACTGGAGGATTTAAAGGGTGAAATGTGACCAGTGTATCAGATCAACCGGTTGTCTAGACCTGCACCTCCTGGCATTTTTTCCCCTCCTCTGTTGTCCCATTGGCTTGTTAATATGTGACTGTTCACTTCAAGCTTATGTGCTGGAAAACTACGATAAGCTTTCGCATGGTCTGGTTAATTTAAGTCAGGAAGGCATTCCTCGCTATCTTATAAAGGGTGGAGGGGTTCATCTAAACTCAGGGCACTTTTTTAAATCACGCTTTAGAACATTAGATTTAAAGGGAGAAAAAGTCCCTCTAGGAATGCGAATGTTTTGTCGTAGGTAATGAATTATTTAAAATACTTAATAAAAAAAGATAGTCAAGATAAATCCCTTAACTCTGTCCTGTTAACAGATTTTTAATGAACCATTTAGAGGAAAATTGTGTTTTGGGTCTTTTCAACATGTTCTCTGATGACGGACATATATAAAGAAAATTATGCTTAAATTTGTATTTCTGAAATTAAAGAAATTAGTTTGAATACAGATAGCCAGATGAAAAATGCAGCTTGAAAAAGATTGTATTTGTGATATCAGAATCAGAATCAGCTTTATTGGCCAAGTAAAGGATATATACAAGGAATTTGGTTCCAGTGACCTGTGCTCCTATGCAAAAAGATAAGAATAATATAATAAGATAAAATATATATATATATATATATATATATGACTATAAAAATTATGTATAGAAAATACAATAGGTGGGCCACAAACTCCTTGCTCTGCTCCAATAGGATGCATCCACTTGTATCAACCAATCAATCAATCAATCAATCAATCAATCAATCAATCAATCAATCAATCAATCAATCAATCAATCAATCAATCAATCAATCAATCAATCTTAATTTTAAATTAAACTTCTCTTACTTGGTAGCAGAAATTATTATGATAACTGATTTAAATCAAGCAAATAACTTTAAAACATTGAACAATTGGCTGAGCA
The DNA here is from genome assembly GCA_003999625.1 of Oryzias javanicus. Taxonomy (NCBI): domain Eukaryota; kingdom Metazoa; phylum Chordata; class Actinopteri; order Beloniformes; family Adrianichthyidae; genus Oryzias; species Oryzias javanicus. The sequence goes on along the minus strand of CM012449.1, from coordinate 27,721,833 downwards.
CGTGAATTACTGCATATGGTAACTGGATCCAAACTGTACAGCTAGATTTCTCCCATTTTGCTCTCCATTGTATTGTAAATTTAACCAGTAAAGAAGCCATTGAACTGTATTAGACAACTGGACTGAGCGAGTGTGCCATAATCCAGGAGTCTGCAACCTGTGGTTCCAGAGCCACTTGTGTCTCTTAGATCCCTCCATTCTGGTGCTTTGGATAAAATGAAATGTTTTTAAAATTTGTAAAAATTAACTGTAAAGGAAAAAGTAAGTGTGTAGTAAAGTTAAAAAATAAGATGAATCATTCAACAAGGATCTTAACAACAGTTGCTGTAATTCTCCATCAATCCTTTGTAGTTTATTAACATCTTACTGACACATTTAAACTTCATTTGAGCTTAATTTATCACAAAATAAATCAATTTATTGTCAAGCATAACCAAAATTTAAGCAATGTTAAGTTGAAATCCACTTGGTTATAAATTAGATTTTCTATTTTTGAACAAATTTAAGTATGCTTCGTAGTTTTAATATATAGTAGGGGTCACTTCATTCGCTCTGATTTAGTTTTTTTGGTTATATTTATGAATTTGTGGTTGAAATGCATCAGAAACAGTAAAATAAACATTTTTTTTGGTTATCATTGATGACTTCTTTACGCTTTCTACTGCCTTTGCTGCATTATCATGATACTATGGTGTAGGATGTCTTTTATTTTGAAAGGAAGTCATGCAAAGCTCTGTCAAAAGGTATAAATTATTTCATATTTTTTAAAAGCTACTTTCTCTTCATGTTTATGTTTTATTTATGCCAAGAAAGCACTATAGTTTGTTTGAATGTACGAGTCAGTAGCAAAATCATAAATATAAATTGGTATCTTATTTTCCTAAAGGGTGAGTTAAGACTTCGTTTTGGGTTTTGGGGGGTGAGAAATCAACCCAAGTGGCTCTTCAAGTGTTGAAGGTTACAGACCCCTGCCATGATGCATTAAGACTGCCTTGCTTCTGGGTCCAACAAAATAAAGTCAATGCAGTTACCATTTCCCAACAAGACTGGCGTCACCATTTGGAGCCAAGTTTAGTAGGCAGTGATTGGTCAACATGCCAACTACTGTTGCCAATCAGAAGAGAGCTTGTAGGAAGTGGATTGTCCAACCACTGAAAGCGGGCGACCCAAAATCTGTCAAGCAAATGTTTCAAAAGTTAGTCGTGGCGCCCATGGGATACCACATACTTTTATTGAGACCTCTGATTGGCGCTCCTTATTGGTTAAACACACCTGATCCAGGTAATCAATAGTAGATAAGACAGGGTTTCTGGAAAACCAGCTGGAGGGCGGTCCTCGAGACGTGGATGTGGACACCCCTGGTCTAAAGTAACAAACACCCGTTAGACCCGGCGCTTATTGGAGACCGGCGTCATTTACAGACCAGCCACTACTGGATGATATACGTCTCAGTAATGGGTGACGAGGAGGGTGTTGCTCTGCACCAAAAGTCCCGCCCACAACTCAGAGGGGAGTTTCAAATGAACTCCTGCCGCTCTGCAGAAGCTATGTCCTGGTTTTTAGATTTTGACTTAATCATAATTAGGATTTTTCATGTCTTTGAAGCCACATTTGGGATAAAATCTTTGTACGTCCTTGTTTACCACAAACTACTTGATGCTGACACAAACAGGACTCAAAAACCGTCTCCGAGTTTCAGCATCATAGTTTGTGGCATATATTTTCAAAAACATACCTCCATTTTTTTTGTTTACTGCTAATCTATGGGAAATTTCCAAACAGGCTCTATTCATGTGTAGATGGGTTGTATTCACATAGGGATCACCTCTTGCATGTCAGGAGCGTGTCAACACAAGGCCTGGTGAGAGAGAGGTGCACAACAACACACTCATCACATCGCTACAGGCGACAGGAAGCTGCTTGATGGCTTGCCCCCACCAGTACGGGGACCAACCGAGCACTTCTATCTTTCATCTCCTCAGACTGCTCTTCCCTCCCATTCCTCAACATGATTCCTTATATCCTGCCTATTAGACCACACGGATGGAAGGCAGGTGGTGGAGATGAGAGTCTGAACCACTGACAGAACCCTCAAAGGGAGCCATCAGCTGCTTTTATGAGTTGAGAGCCATGTCACTCTCAAGACATACTCCGACTGTGACGGAAAATGAAAGCTCCTCCAGAGAGTTTGCATGAATTCGTTTAACATTTGCATTTCACCATACCATTACTCTTCTTGGCACGCTGAAAATGCTGTTGACGTGACAATAAAAGGAGTCTGTGTTTGAAATCAAGTCGCCGCAGTTCCAGCTTAGCATCTTAATAGAGACTCAAAGGGGGATGAAAAAGGTCTTTTGAGTTTGCAACTTCAAATGTGCTTGAATTGCTATATTCAGGGTCGTCGGGGTCAGGGTTGGGACAGGCCTGATCCCAGCTGTTCGTCTTATCTTGCAGCAGAGCTGGGAGAAGCAGGTGTGTCCTCTGTCTAAACCTCAAGGGACAAAACCAAATTATGCAGCTAAACTTTCTATATCAAGCAAAAGTTTGTCGAAGTGACAAAATACTTGAAAGCATTAGAAATAAAACATATCTCCCAAAAATGCTTTCACAACGGCTTCTATATTTGAGCACATACTCCTTTTCTCTTTTTTTATTTACTTTTTTTTCATAAACTGAGGACTGAGATGCTCCGGGAACAAGAGTGTCAAAAGGCTAAGAAGATTTTCAGTCCTAAAAGTCTGTGCAAGTCTCATATCCTGAGGCGGTTATGACGACATGCTATCATTCAAAGACAAGTCTGGGCCCAGAGTTCCTATACTTTTGAGAAATTGTCTTTGCTTTGTTAACCTTGGCTGCAGACACTCGCTCTGCATGCATACTAAAGAACAGAGAAAGGATCGTTAATCGCCGTTACCTGTCTTTGTTCTAATAGATAAAACGATATCAGAAGAAAGCCAGTAACACCTTGAGCAATCAAAGCCTCTCATTAAGCCGTCTTGTTCGACTCAAAGTTCTGAGGAATGAGTCTCAAGTTTGTCTTCTTCAAAAAGCAAATGCCTCAAATCCGATCATCACCAGGTTGCTCCAAGTCGACAGTGAGCGTGAGATATTCCTGCACGTCTCTTTAATGTCACATTCCCAATCTGCAGCATTTCGTCTAAACTGAATACTAAATTCATACAGACCTAACCTTGTACTATACAACTGAAACCTTTGAGCAGAAAAGTGAAAAGGAATGAAAGAAACAAACCTCTTTATTCATGGACCAATGGCTCCCCTTGCAGAGATGATTAAACAGAATCCACTTCTGGATTTATTAATGCCGTGTGGCTTTGTGTTGGAGACAGGAGCATGTTTTTATGCACACGCTGCAGCCTCTGAAATCACCTCCGTCTATTTTTACAACACATAGCTACATGCTAAACATATCTATTCAAAAGATATCCACAAATATCCATGATGTGACTCATACGTTGGATGTCACTGAATTTGTTTGGAGTCACTGGGAATGACTTACCTTTAGGAAACAGATTTTGAGGCACAAACATCTTCATAACTTATTAATTCATTTTTGTCTTTAAATTTGATTTACTTTTTAACCAGCTTTCCTTTTTGCCCTGTAAAGCCCACTACGTTACATTAAAAAGAAAGTCAACTGTTTTGGAATTAAGATTTTTTTTGAAATCCACAAAAAAAAAAAAAAAATCAGTGTTTGTATAAGATTTTGCAGGATTTTGTACAGTTTCAGATATAAAAGTAGTCTTTTAAGATGTGTTATTCTCATCATAATCATCATATATTAGCTAAACTTGTGTTTTTTTTGCGATTTTATGGAAGCAGCCATTTTGAGATGGGCCGGAAAAGCCCTTCTACTGCCCCTAGTGGAATAACGATGAACTACAAGGTGAAAAACATTGACTAATTTGGGGTTTTTAAGGAAATTTTGGATCATGCTTATAGGTCATAGGGGTCTTGGATAGGGCTGCCATGATTAGTCAAAGAGTCACGACTATGTCGACTGTTTAAATAGTCCACGACTAATTTAATACAGTTGTTAGTACTCTGCTCCACAAAATACACTTTTGTTATATTTGAGACAGTGAGACCAAAACTTTTGCTGCTGTGCTGCAACTTTTCAACACGCCCTGCCATTTTGCTCACCTGGCAGGTGGGACAAATGATCTTAATTAGCACCTGCCAGGTGTTTTAATCAGAGGCAGCGAGCAGAGCAGCAGGCTGAGGAGCTGGTTGGATTTTAGCTGGTGTGATGTTGGTTTGTTTTGCTCTTTTTCTCCCCTCTTTGTCCTCAGCAGTCTTAGACTGCTGGCTTTTGTTATTTTAGTTTGGACCTCAGTAGTCTTAGTTTGTGGGCTTTATTTATTTGTTTTCAATAAATAGTTTTGGTTAGACAGCCCTTAGCAGGGAGCTGCTGACTCCAACGATCGACATGGCTGGATCAGTAGTCTCCCTGATTTATTTTATGTTTCCCTTTGTTTTGTCTTTTTATTTCAACCAGCACACTGTTTTTCCCTTTTGCTTCTCAGGACACAGTTTCTTTGTTTCCCTTATTTATTATACTGTGTTCCTTTTTCTCACTGGTGTCCAGTTTTTCTTATGTTCCCATTTTTTGGTTTTCTTCCTTGTCTTGAGTCAGGTCTTCTCATTGAGGCCTTAACATTTTATGTTTGAAAACCTCTTTTGATTTAAGTCTTGTTTTAATGCCAGAAAGAAATGAATGAAAGAAACTTTATGATTCATTAAAGGTTTAATAAACTATTGTTATAATATAAAGCTTAAACACTTCAAGTTTAAAGGGAATGATGGTAAAGATGTCTGTTTCACATCCAGTTTACAAATAATCCGATCAGTCGACTAATTGGGAAAATAATTTATTATTAGTCCACTATTAAAATAATCGTTTGTGGCAGCCCAAGTCTCAGAAATGCACAAATTAAACTATGACTCGAAGGGTTGTATTGGGTTAAGTTATAAAGGAGAAATAGCGGTCTGCACAAGTATTTTGACAACAGTCCTAACAAGACAGAACTTCTGCCCCAGCCTTTATTTTTTTAGCTATTCAGTGCAAAACCTCCCAGACACACATAAATACTATTTTCCCCTCACAGACTCATTTAAAAAAGACATTTAAATCTTTTTTTTACGAGCAAAAACGTTGTCAAGTTCCTAATAAAACATCTGTTTCATGGTTTTACCCATTTACCCCTCTTCAAAACTCAACTTTTTATCATGGGAAATGCTTTTTGAGGGTGAAATGTAGATACTTAGCTGTGCTTCTTCCCTCTTTTTAATTGAGTGTGCCCAAATTTAGAGCCTCCTTTTTACTTTAAGTTGCCACTTATATATTACTTTGTGCCCAATAACCCTCCAAGCACATGATTATTTAACGAGGAAGCCGGCGGCACTCCGCTCATAAGAAACCCAACTTTGTTTTTAATAATTCCTTTATGACTTGTTTGGTAAAGAACACTTTTTTTGTTGCAGTAAAAATGTGGATTTTAAACTTGAAACTTGGGAGGAGAAGAATCAAAAGTACGTAAATCATTCAACAGTGTTGGTAGGGTGCTGGTACTCTCTTATATTGTTAATCCTTTGAAGCCTATTGATGAAAACATCCATCAAACCACTTTGGCTCCAAAATTACCCTAATTTAGCATCTACTTAAAAAAAAACTTAACAGATTTTTTTTTTTTTTCATAGCTGAAATAAAATCAGACATCAAGGGATAACTTAGTTTTAGCCTTTCATTTCAAACCGCCAGCCTGCCATCTGTTGAAATTCTGCTGGATCTTTTTTCATAGCCTTCAGCACCACAAATCACCAATTCTTTCTTCTCTTAAGGGAGCTGAGCATCTCCGGCATGGCTGCAGACTGACAGCTCTCGCTGCCTCCCCACTGGTGTTCCACATGGTTAACTTTTTGGCTTGAACCTCAATTGATCTCTGTCAAGTACTCACATGGATTTTCTTACCATTCTTGCCAAATTTGGGGTCTATCATGGATGAGCAGCTTGGCGTTACAATAACATCTCCTCTCCTTCCATGTAGATGTACTGTATACAGAACAGGGCTGGCCATATGTTGCCTGTTAAACTTTGGAATCTGACCTGCCAATATGGAATAAATTATACAAATAATCTTCATCAATGTTTTATTTTCCCTAAAATTTGAGTGTGTCCTATAGGATTTTTGTCCTATAGGACAAACACATTCTCAGAACTCCTTCAAGTCATTTTTTGATGTTTTGGATGTCCCCAACACATTGTTTTTTTTGCCTGCTGGCTGTTCCCAGTAAATCACTGCTCCCCAACTTCTGGGCTGCGAACTGGTCGTGGAGCGCACAGGTTCCCTAACCCAGGAACAGATACCCTAACTCTAATCCAGTACGCGTTCAGGCCCGGTTTGCGCCCAGTACCTGTTCGGTACTACTTCCGGTACCGCATTCGGTACCATGTCCCGAGGGTTGCAGACGCTTGATTTTATGAAGCAGGTCCAAAATCAACAAGTTGTGGACACCCAAAACGTCAAAAAGTGACGCGGAGGGGTCCTTAACCCATGACATAAAAATGTTTTTTTTGAACAAACGGTTTTCCGATCATTCCAAAACAACACGCAGCTTTTCTCTAAGTCTGCATTTTTCCCAGGAGGACAACACAATCCATCAGTGCAACTGGCACGAAACAAACAACAAAAGCTAACGTTTTTACATAAAAGCTAAAAATGCTCTATTTTGAAATACAGACTATCTATACAGACAATCCTAAATGCTTTATTTCTTGTTTTTCACAATCAAGTGTTCATGTTGTTACACTGACTTCCTGTGGTTGCCTGCATCAGATCAGAAGTCAAACACTCTCCTACTCATAATTAGAATTTAACCGTAAAAATAAATTGTATTTGCAGAAAAAGCTTATTAGAGGAGTGGTACTTGGTGATACATTTAGGAAAAAAATAGCTGTAATTTTGTCTGGTGATAAAACTGTGACAACATGTTAAATAAGAGATGTTGGACAGACACAAATCACTCTCAAATTAAAAAGATAAGCTTAAATCCTCTCAGCAATTCTGCTTATCATTTCCAAAATGAAGCAACCAGCTGTTAACCTACAATGGTTCCGTGATAAAGTCCCAGATGTTGTGTCGCCAAATGTTTTACCCAGAGAAACAACATCAACTCTCCCACTATATGCACCACGAGTGAAGTTCAAAAAAACGTTTCTACACCAGAATAGATTTAAAACCCAACTCCTGGACCAGCGCTGCCATTTTCCAAAGTTTACAGCCTTTTTTTTTTCCATGCATATGATTTATACCATGTAGGTCCCAAGGACAGAAGAACACTGTACCTCCCAAGAAAAGTAGAGGGAAGACACTTTCATTAATAATAGGATAGAGACAGATGGAAAAAAAAAAAAAACCTGCTGAGTCATCACCTGAGCTGCAGTGGGGATAATATAGTACACACTAACCCCACGACTGCATGTGAAAGCATGTCCTCCCTCACTTTTGTTGCACTTTAGCACACAGTGGGGGGAAAGATAACCCCTCCCCAATTCTAGAATTGGGGGAAGTCTAACATGGATGATGTTGACACCTGACATTTCAGAAACTGATGAAAATGGTTGAGAGGATTTTTAAACAGAGTACTTAAAGCTAACTGAACTCATCTTGTTACGCGAAGCAGAAATAACAAACCCGACATCACTTTTGAGGGGAGTTTCTGCAGGCTTGCAGTGGACCGAGGAAAAATAAATATCATCTTTGATTTAGGGCTTGTAACAACAAAAGTTTAAATGACTGACTTTCTGGGTCAAATATTGAACAAAATTAGAAAGTAAACTTTTAAAGCCTTGAAACATTTTGGATTTCCAAACATAAAGCAGCTCAACTATTAATGCATGTGTCTTGGTACCTTAGCAAAAAAAAAAAAAAAGTGGAAGAGAGTGCCTGGAATGCAAAAACAAGGACCACAGCGGTTGTGTCTGTCATTATAGACATCCGTAATGCTGACTGACTGGCTAGAGACAGAAGGGGATCTAGAGGCAGAAAGGGATTCAAGTCTATAAACAACTACCTGGGAATGCCAGGACTTTTGTGTGCTCAGGTAAGCTCAATTGAATGCACCTGAATCCCTGCGAGACAAGGTAAAGAGCCAGCGTGCTGCAGACACAGCAATTAGCCGATTTAGAATAACAAGACCAGTTCCAACCTCAACACAAACACACATGCCCAGAAATGCCAGTTTAGCACCAAACATAACAACTCCAGAATAGGAAAGGAAGTTTCTGACGCACACCATGCAAGTGACATCATGTTCCCCTTTGGCAGAGAAAAACTCAATTTGAGAAATTTTTATCATCTCTGAACATTTAAGTAAGACTTAAGATGATAGAATAAATGTTAAAACGACAGATTTAACAGGCCCTGTCAACTCATTTTAAGAAAGTAGACAAAATAGTCAAATTATAGCAATAATAATTGTAAATAAATTAGCTAAGTAAAGAATTAGAGATTGAAATGAAAAACTGGGATGAGGATAAACTTACACAGATATTGTTAATAGGAAAATCAAATACTATTATACAAACAATACAAAACAAGGTTTTAAAATTTGATAATTTATTAAAATTTTCTCTCCTAGTCATGTTAAAATTATTTTATAATATATATATAATATTTTTGAGGCCTGATCATGACACCTCCTGTTTTCTTCGATTCTTTTTTATCTAAAAGAAATGAAAACAATGAAATATGTATTCATCACCAACTCTTAAACTAGCCTGAGTAACCATGAAGCCATGGAGAATAATGTGTTTTCTGAAATAATCTGGAAGTGTAAAAAACTTGCATTTTCCAGTGTTTTTTTTTATTACACATTTTTTAGTCAAATTAATACAGCAATTTGAACAAAAAAATACAAGGAAATACATTTTCAAGCTTAATTGTCTTAATATATCATCCATCATCACAAAAATGCTACAAGAACATGTTAAAAACAAATTCTAAATCACAATTTTTATCCGAGTAGTTGTGAACTAACCATCTCCAATTACTATTTGTTCTTTTTTCAATGAGTTTTTGTTTGAAAATCAAAGAATGAAATTGAACAAACAGTAAGAGCATTTGGTGAAACAAAACCAATAGTTTAAGTCATTTCCCAAAAGTTCTCAAAAACCCACTACCGCTTCAGAATTTCCCAGTGTTTAAATGCAAGCTTGTCCGACAAAGTATGAGATCAGTTTAGGTCTAATAGAGAATAAATTGTCGGCATCAAAGACTTTCTGAGAATTTAAATGAGTATAAAGCAGAAGGTGCATTGATCTAAAGATGTACTTCAGCCTTTGGTAATTCACTTTTAAAACCCACGGCGGAGCTCTGCAAGAAATCAATCTGTGAGGAATATTTGTTACTGTTAAAAGGTAGTGTAAGCCACAGGTCAGAGGTCAAGTTGTCATAGGTTTTTGGAAGGAAGGAAAGAAATTTCTGTTTTTTTTTTTTTAGTTTTTGAGGTGAAAAACTGTCAACAGTAACCGTATGAAGTTTTTTAGAAGCTGCTCAGAGCATTCAGATTGCAGCTGGTGGTATAAACCCTTAGAATCCCAACAAGCAGCTGTGACATGAAAAGCAACTTTTTTTACTCAGGAGCACAAGTGCATTGGTACATTTCTCCCAATGAGCTCGAAGTGATTGGGGGGGGGTTAGAGTGTTTTCCGTTGCTTAACATGACACAGTGCAGCTGTGTGCCAGCGTACACCATTCAGCTCCTCAAAGCTGTTCAAAGGACTGCATGCTCTGTCGAGGGATTCGGGGCAGCCACCGGCACAGCTTAAATCTCATTAAAGAAATGTTCACTGACTGCAGCATGCTAGGAATCCTCGTGGAGAAGTTAAGAAGACTATTCATCGATTTTGAAGCCATTTAGGTACGACTCTAGAGCACAAGTCCTGTGTCAAATGATTACATACAAGAGGATACGTGCATTCTGTGTGACAGTTGAAACGGAAACCGAGGAGAACATACTATTCTGACTCCTCTTCCCAAGTCTAAAAGTACTGCTGGAGATAGTAGTGAGCACCCAGAAAGTGAATCTAATTGCCATCTCTGGAAGACAAACTAGCAGTGTGGGATAGAAGCATGTCATCAAGAGAATGACAGCGAGGGAGACAAGCCCACAGAGATCCATGACAAATAACCCAGCTGAGGTAATAACAGAGGAACTGATGGAAGCTCACTCCCCAACAAAGGAGCTCCACTCAACAGTAACACCGGGTTCAGGTAAAGAGCTGTAATCCATCGCAAGCGCCTGCTTTTTACACTCATCACTCATTAGCACCCCGTCTACCTGTTTTTTAACCGCACAGACAGATTTACGCAGAGAAACGGAAAATGCAAAAACAGCAGCGGAGGCCGCAGAGGTACTTGTGGGAAAAAAGGGCCCCATTAAAATGGCTCTTTGTGCTCACTCATCACAGCTGAAGGGTAGCAGAAAGGACCCACTGTAAGGCACACGGTCTTTGCTAATCTGCAACACCAACATGCCTGCCTGAAACCTTTCATTAAATCAGTGCCTGATTACAAACCTATGTTGGGGGGAAGGTCTTCCCTAATTGCTTTACTAATTAGTTACTGGCTAAATCAATCACTACTTTCTCAAAAAAGTAATGAGTCATTAGGGAAGAGGTATATATAGTAGATCTACCTGGAGTAATTATCAGTGAGATTAACATGGGTAATAAAGTAAAATGTTCCCAAACAAGAAACAGTAAAATCAAATATCTTAATTTCCGCACTCTAGGGTACATCAGATTATTGGACCCACAGTCAATGATAGATCTATTTTTGAACCTACTGTATGTCATCTATAAGGTGCACTGAACTACAAGGCTCATTAAGTGAAACCAAAGAGATAGTGATAAATAGCAGTCAGTCAAACTTAATTGTCTTCACAGTAACTCTAACTTTGTAACACAGTAGACGCATTAGCCATGCTAGCATAGTTACAATACCTGTAACATCCAACCTTGTTTGCAAAAAACAGACTAATACTGCTAAAACAAACATTACTGTATCTTATTCCCAACTTAGTTAGTAACACGGTAAAAACAAAACAGTCAGACACCGCTACATGTAAGTCACAACAAAAGCGCTTACTGCATTAGCATATTTACAATACCTGTAATTCTAAACATTGTTTGCAACGTGTAAAAAATTGACTGATTGTGCTGAAATTAACATTATCATGAATATAGTTATTCCCAACCTTGTTGGTAACAGTTAAAAAAAAAAAAAAAACAGTCCAACACCACTACATGCTAGCCAGGTTAGACAAAAATCACTGCATAAAGTTCCAATGATAAACGTTACTATGACTATGCTAATTCCCAACCTTATTAGTAAGATGTAAAAAAAAAAACAGTTCAACACCACTACATGCTAAGTTACCCACGTTAGCATGTTAGAAGCATTTTCTGCATGACATTATCTACAAGTTCTGTTTGCAACACGTATAAAGATATGTTAGAAGCGTCTCCTGCGTTAGCATATTTACAATACATTTAACTCTCAACCTTGTTAGCAATACTTAAAAAAAATGTTATTGTGACTACGCTAATCGCTAACTTTGTAAGTAACATGTAAAAGAAAAAAAATCAGTCTGACACCACATCCAACCATGTTGGAAGCGTGTGCCCTGTTAGCATAGTTACAATACCTTTAACCCACAACCTTGTTAGTAATACGTAAGTAAACAAGCTGATACTGCCACAGTAAATGTTTTTGTGACAATGCTAACTACTAACCTAGCAATATGTAAAAAAAAAAAAAAAAAAAAAAAAAAACAGTCTGACATCACCACGTGTTAGACACGTTAGAAACGTTGGCCATGTTTTGAATACCTGTAACTCCCAACCTTGTTTGCAACACGTAAAAAAAAAAGGAAACTGCAAAACAATAAATGTTATTGTGACTACACTAATTCCCAACATTGCAAGTAAAAAAAAACAGTCTGATGCCGGATCATTAGCCACATTGGAAGCGCTTGCTGTGTTAGCATAGTTACATAACCTTTAACTCATAACCTTGTTAGTAATACGTAAAAAAAACAACAAAAAAAAGTCTGACAACACCACATGTTAGCCATGTTTGAAGCGTTTTCCGCATTAGAATTTTTATAATACCTGTAACTCTCAACCTGGTAAGAAATTTTAAAACAAAAGTCACAAACTGCTACATGTTAGCCACATTAGCGGATTCACAAAAACACCCAACCAAACATTTGACAAAAGCTTGAGTGCCTCTCAAAATTGCTTTTCTATCAATAAACAATATAACAATATATATGGCGCTATAGGTTGTAAGGCACGCTGTAGTTTTTTAAAAAGAGTTAGGGCTTTAAAGTTTGTCCCTATAGTTTGGAAAGCACGATATCTTGCCTAAACTAGAGTTGAACATAAATCAACGGCCACGTAGGAGATAAAGTTATCTTCAGTGCAAACAGTATACATTCCCCTCTCATTACTGCACACTTGTCTCACTTTCACTGAAACAAGAAACAGTTTGAAATTATGGTTCTGAAAATCTTTCCCATCTCTGTACACACCTTTTGCATGCTAATTCGTATCAGTTTGACACAAGAAATCAGAGCTTCTCACCCTTCAAGTGAGGCAGACTTTCAATGTCTCACCCTCATCTGTCTGCATAACCTAAATTTTAAAGCCAAATTAAAAAAAAAAAAAAAAAATTGACTTACCGTTGTCCTCAATAGAGAAATGGAAGATGTCGTTTGTGGCGTTGTCACCATCCCTCAGTACATAGCATACACTCATTTCGTCGATTTCAACTGAAAAGAAATAGTTTACATGAACAAGAGCTGCATCCTTCAAAGAAATTGATGAAAAGATGGAAAATGTCAAAAAATCTTTTGTCAGCCTGTCAAAGACAACTTCTCAACAATGTTTTATGATGCAGCATACATATTCTTGGGTTTGGAAAAATAAAACTGTTGGATAAATATGCATTAAATCCTTTTTTTATACTTCTGAATGACACAGAACTATAAAAATAACTTGACACATGCAGCTCCATCACTTGGATGTTTGTCATTCTGGTGGTTTGATAATTCTTCACAACAATAGACCTGGAACACAGTAAAGTTAAGAGTCTGCTGTCTTTAATATTTCATGTGGAGCCATCTCCCTTCAAACAAGCTGGTCTGTTTACTTTCTGAACCCCTGAAATATTAAGGGTCCCTGCAAAGCGACAGGGATTCAGATTGGCTCCGTTAATAGGAGATACTGAAACTATAAACACTTTTTGAAATGAGAAAGTCATCACTTTCCGGTTTGTTCTCGAATTTTAAATCGGCAGCAACTTATAACTAATGAGTGTTTCCCCTGGAAATCACTGACAAAATACTACATTAATTTTCCTTTCTATGCACACGCTTGTAATACTATTCAACTTTTGATATAATAAAAACTCTTCTAACTCTTCTAAACTGAACAAAAATGAACCTTTTGTACCTAAATTACAAGTTCTTACATTGAAATCTAGCAGATTTAGCAGTTTAAATATCTTTAAGTATAAAACTGATGAATAGATTTATTGAAGGGATTTTGTATCTTAAACTTAATTTGATTAATTTTGTTTTAAACTAAGCCCTACACCCCAAGGCATGCTTAAAACTCCCATTATTTATTGTCGCGTCTGCAATTCTTGCTTTTGTTCACAAGAATCCTTCAATAAAGTACAAGGTAATTCTTTCTGAAAGCCAAACACTCAAAGCACAGCTTGATATACGCTCTGGTAAGCCTGGGGTACTTGCATACTACTTCTTAGCAAGCACACACTCCCCTGTGTGAAGCCTTTATGACAGCAATGGGTGTCTTTCAAGCATGATGTGGAAGAGCAAAAAAAAAAAAAAGTGAAAACAAGTTTTAAATAGCTCCACATACTTCAGAGAATTAAACCATCACTTTTAAGAGTATTTTAAGAGTATCAGCAGGAAGTTCGACCAAAGTAGCAAAAATGTTCAATGAGAAGCAGTCCTCTTACCTTGTGTGAAACTGGTAATGGTGGAATTCCCTCTTCCAAGGTTGATCAGGTAACCATGCTTGGGGGCAAGAGTGATCCTGAAAGTCACAGAGCCTTGAATGCTGTCTCTGTCCTCTGCTTTAAGAGTCTTACTGGTGATCACAAATCCCAGGTGACCCGTCTCCAGAAGCCGTAATGTTGAGGCACCTTTGTTAACAACGATCTGTGGTGCCCCGTTATCCACAGAGAGGACAGTAATCCTCATCACTTGAGGTTTTCGAGTCTCAAATACGGTGTCGGGGAAGACGTAGAAGTCTCTGTGGGTTCCGTCGGTGACAGTGAAGGAGAAACTGTCCGCCGCGCTCTCTGTGCCGTCATGCCTGTAGCTGATCAAGTTCTCGTTAAGGTCCTGCTTTGTGAAAGAAGTGACAGGACGGGTGTTATTGAAGAGCAGGCGCCCATGAACCGGAATCTGAGTAATTGTGAATTTCAAGAAGCGGTCGGCCGTGTCCCTGTCCTCAACTGTAAGCTCAAAAGGCGTGATGAGTTTGTTTTCTCCCTCGGTCACCACCAAGCCGTGCACCGTCACCACAGGCTTTTTGTTATCAACACCAGCAATGGAGATGCGAAAAGTGCGAAACACAGAGTTGTAGCCATCAGTCACTTCAAACTCAAAGCTATCCATTTTCACTTCATCGTCAGCGGTGTGGATATAGTAGACTTTGTTTCCAGCGAGCTGGAGCTGAGTAAAAGATGAGATGGGCATCCCAGGTGTGTCTGTGCATTCCAAGTGTCCTCTCACTGGAGCTCGCGTGATTGTGAAAACCAAGTGCTCATCTGGGCTGTTAAGGTCACTAGTGCTGAGAAGGTCAGTCGTCAAAGTAACTCTGCCCCCTTCTTTAAGGGACACCCCTTTACTTATCACGTCGGGGAAAACCATGTCAATACCGCCAATCGTGACATAGAAGTACCTGTCAATCAAAGTATTAATCCCATCTGTCACATCAAATTTGATGAGGTCACGAATTCCCTCTTGGCCATTATGGATGTAAATGATTAAACCCAGATCTAAATCACTCTGTGTAAAATTCATTCCAACAGTAATATTTTCCAGTGTGCCAGACAGAGTTGTTCTTTGCAAATATCCTTGACCGGGTCCGTATCTGATAATGTAAGTTAGCGTGCTGTCGTCAGAGTCCAAGTCAGTGGCTTTTAAAACATTACTGTTGAGAACTTTAACTTCACTTATTTCAATCTCTAGGCCATCATTAATGGCCATCCTTGGGGTTTCATCATCCACGGGTATAATCATAACGACGACTGTTTTCTCTACACTGAACTTTCCATCTGTGAGAGCAATATCAAAGCTGTCCTCTGTGCTCTCTGAGTCATCGTGCTCGTATACAATACTGGAGGCCTCTCTGATCTGATCCAAGGTGAAGTTAGACACAGGGAGGGTGCCTGTAGTAAATTGACTGAGAATAAATCCGTGTTTTGGAGGTTTGGTAATAAAAAACGTGAGCTGATCTGGTGGGAGGTCTCCGTCAGCGCCATTGAGAATGGGAGTGTCAATGACAATGTTCATGCCCTCCATAACTACAAACTCTCTCATGTAAATCTCCGGCTTTTCATCATTAGAGGGGATTATGGAAATGGGAAAAAAGTGTCTTTCAGAGAAATTGATGCCATCGGAGCATCTGAAGGTAAACCTGTCTTCCACTGGCTCGACTCTTTTGTGAATGCTTTGAACATAATAAATGTGATTCTGTCTGATGTCCTTGATGGTATAAGCACTAATGGCAGTTCCAGATCTCGATTTCTCTGAGCCGGGAGCAGGGGAGATATTTTCCACGTAGCCTGAAGTTGGTTGTACGATAATTGTACAAAGGATGTCGTCACTGGGGGTGTCCGCATCATCGGCGCTTATATGAAGTAACTGAATCACATTCTTTTCTCCTTCTGTGACTGTGAACTGTGGCCCCACAAAGACTTCTGGAGCCTGGCTATCCAGGGGAAGAATAGTTACGTGCACTCGAACACCTGTGATTTTATTTCCTCCAACAGTCCACTCATCAGACATGTCTGTCAGGGTGAGATTGAAAAAGTCTTCCTTTATGTTCACACCTATCTCCCCGCTGGTATGAGCGTAGACCACAAAGCCGTTAATAATATCTGCTTGAGTGAATGTGCCAGATGGAACTCCTCTTACCAGGATTTCACCAAATGATGGCTTGTCTTCAACAATGTAGGTCAGTCGAAGGTCATCCGTGTCCTCGTCTCTTCCCTGAATGACGTTACTTGTTATTTCAGTGGCTCCGTTTTCCAGGACGTCTATATAAGAGCCTATTGTGCCAGCTGGCAGACTAAGAGTTGGGGTCTCATCATCGACTGGCTTCACGTTAATCTTTATAGTTATCGGGACGATGTGCACCCCGTCACTGACATCTATTTGTACGGAATCCACCGTCGATTCGTCTCCATTATGGACGTACGAAATTAATCCATTCCCAATGTCCTCTAAGCCAAAAGTAAATCCTTTTGTCATGTCAGAGAACATAAACTGGATCTGACCGTGACGCGGAAGCTGCACAGCAGTGAAGGTAATATCTTTGCTGTCCGTGTCCGTATCCGTGGTGTGCAGCTCAGCACTGGTGAGGATGTGTCTTCCACGTTCAAGCACCGTGAACCCTGAATTCATTATCTGAGGCGGTTTGTTGTTGACAGGTTTTAAAAATATAGTGAAAACTCCTTCTAAGCTATTTCTAGAGACATCCTCAACTGTGAACTTGAACTGTAAAACCCGAGAGGTAATTCCAAGCTCCAGATCCGGGGGTTTGAAAGCAATTTTGTGGTGGTTAATTTGGGCCTGAGTGAAAGTTGTGACTTCCGTGTCCGGGTTTTCAGTCAGTACCAGCGCTCCCAGCTGGATCGGGTTATTCTCATCCGAGTCGGTCGGCGGCTGGATGATGGTGAATTTGAGGTCGCGATCCTCAGAGTCGAGGTCAGTGTATCGGAGGAACTTTTTTCTGAAGTGAGTGAGCTGATACTCGTGCACCGTCATTTGCAGGGTTGTGTCAGGATACAGTTCAGGTGGAAGGTCATCGATCGGAAGAACTTTGATTATAAACGAGCTCTCACCTGACTGATTTGGTGGGTCGTTGTCATCTTGGACTCTAAACACAAACTGGTCCATGACTGTGCTGGTGCTGTGTGGCCCTGTGTGCTTGTAAAACAGTTTCCCATCAGTAATATCCTGCTGCAGCCATTCAGTCACAACTTTTTCATACATTTCATCATCCGTGTTAAACCTCCAGTTCGAGGGGTCCTCTGGCGTTTCGGACTGGCGCAGCATCACCTGTCCGATGGCCGATAAAGGGAGCTCCAATGTAAATTTTATGGTCGAATCTTCGGAGTCTATGTCAGTGGCGCTGAGCACAAGCGAGGAGATTTGCATCATCTGGTTTTTGAATAAAATCAAGCCAGTGTTGGCATTGATTATTGGAGGCTCGTCATCTGTTGGCACAACAGTGATGGGGAACAAAAACTCCACCTCACTGGTCCCATCTGTCATTCTAAAGATAATATTATCACTGTATGTGTCACTCCCATCGTGTTGATAAATGACTACTCCAGCATCAAGGTCAGCTGGGGTGAAAAATTTCCGTCTCGAGCCCAAAACTGTCAAATCTCCATGCCTCAATCCATCGATAACAGTAACTTTGACTTTGTCTAAATTGTCTTCGTCGCTGATTTCTAGATTATGAGAACTAAACAAGGGTCTGGACTGACCTTCGTACAGCAGCTGCCCGGTGTTCCTTGTGACCACGGGGGCCAAAGTGTTCATGGGCTTAACAACAATCATGAAAGCAAAAGGGTCTGACACAGCCCCCTCCGTGTCCACAACCTCAAACTCAATCTGGAAAATCCGCTCAGTGTCTGAGTCCACAGCAGGGGGTTTGTAAGCGATTTTCAATTCTTTCAGGTCTCCTTGGTAAAAGGAGGTTATGGGTAAATTCCTGTCATCTGTGCTGACGATGTAGCCCTCCTCGAAGGAAAGAGGGGACGTGATGTTGAAAATTAATTCATCAGGATCCGACTCCACATCCTCTGCAGCCAGCATGTCCAGGGTTATGGCTGTCATGACAAACTGGTCTACTTCCATCATCATCATGGCGATAAAGCTCGGTTTGGGGGGCGTGTTGTCCTCGCCGTCCTTTATTCTCACCAAAATCTGGAAAAACTCTCGCTTTAACAGATTTCCCTCCTTATCCTGCAGCTCCACCAGCATGGGGATGTAATCTCTGTTTGGAGACTTCAAAGTAAAAGTGTGCTGGTAGCGGGTGTTCATTCTGATAAATTCATCACAGTCCAGCATCCCCCCGAGACTCTCCTCATCCACAAGTTTTCCGTACCTGGGAAGGAGGCTGCCACTGGACAGGGATGCTATTCTGCACTGCTGTGCGTCTCTATCAAAAGTAAACTCTAAAATTCTTGTGTCGATGGGGTTACTCACACCCAGCAGCCTCTCCACTGTCAGCGGCAGGTTCTTTGTTAACACTTCCAGCTGCGTGAACAC
Organism: Oryzias javanicus; assembly: GCA_003999625.1. Classification (NCBI taxonomy): domain Eukaryota; kingdom Metazoa; phylum Chordata; class Actinopteri; order Beloniformes; family Adrianichthyidae; genus Oryzias; species Oryzias javanicus. The sequence goes on along the minus strand of CM012449.1, from coordinate 27,703,209 downwards.
GACCTCCACCTCCACCATGAAGGGAATGATGATGGTATCCGTCTGGGTGTCATATCTGAGCTGTAGCCTCACTCTGTCCCTTGGGGGACTCCTGGACCCAAAGTGGGAGTATCTGACGTCGTTGGGGCCAAATTCACAAGAGAACTTTTTTGGGGAGAGCTGCCCCGGCCTCTGTGACAGCGGGTCGTTGTCCAGGACTGTGATGCTGCATCGATCCCCGGGCTGAACTTGGATCACCAGATCATTGATGGGATCAATGAAGACCGATCTCCCGAAGGAGACGCGGATCCCATTGTTCGCAACCAGGATGGTGTCCTCGGAGAGATCAGTCCTCAGGGCGTAGGATAGTCCATAGCTGTCGGGGAGCTGCGCTCCGGCGTCACCTGTCAGAACCAGCAGCGGCAGCAGAAGCAAAGCAGTCCGGTGCAGGTGCGGGGAAGGAGGCGTGCGCGCCATTTGGAGAGCTGTGGCGCAGCGGAGCGTCGCTGAACTTTGCGCATGCACTCCCGGTAACCCCACCACCGTCCTCGGTTAAAGTTGCAGGAGAGTGAAGCCGCGGTTGGATAGAGAGTTGCACCTGCGCGCACTGAGGTGCACCATCCTCATGGAGCGGCGGCGCACTGTTGAGCCAAACTTCACGCTCCTGCGCTGTGTGGAGTAAAGGGGGGGCAGGCACGCCCTCCTCCCAGCCAATTGGTCAATCTTTCCGCTGGAATGCGTTGGTCTGCTTTCAAATGGATGTGATTCGTGTCAATCCGGCCAGAAAAAAGAATCAGAATCGATTCAGAAAAATGACAAATCTGGATGAAAACTGTAAAAGTGGAATCCTGCTTATGATTTAATACATTTACGCTCATTTCAAATGTAAAAAAAATATTTAAAAAATATGTAATATACCAGTCAGTCACTTTAATAAACACACATTAAGTGGTATGTAGAGCTGCATAAACAGAATTGATCTTTATAAAGAATTTGAGAAGATCTTTGTCTCCCCCTACTGGTTGAAGGCGTTAACAACAACCATCTTCATATTTTTCTCCCTTTTTTAAAGGAAAAAGTCAATTTAAAACCTTGACCAGCACAACATTATTCCAACATGAGGTTTAAACATTAATCATAAAAGGGAGCAGGGCAAAAAAAGGTAATAAATACAGTTTATGGGAGCTATGTGGTGCCATTATGTTTGCCCTCTAGGTGACAGGTATTTTCTCACACCAAGCATTCTTCTCTGACTCCTGACAAGCTCAGTCACGATCTGACCTCTGCCTGCAGAGCATATTGTATGCACACAAATAGCCGATTGCTTTTAAATCCCACAGTAAATTGACATGTGAAGATTATTTGTGCAAATCCAGAATTACAGACTTGAGGGTGGATAAAGCGCGTCCAAAGGGAGGCTGTTGTTGAGCAGAGAAAGGAGGACATTTGTTGGCTTTGTACTGCTATTATATTCAATTAGTATGTCAGCAGAACAGAGTTGAGGGGACTCCTCCAACCAAAAAAAAAGAGTCATTGTGCTGCAGACAGCAATGTTTGAAGAGTCTTTCAGCGTTTTGTATACATACCTCGTAAATGTAACTGTACATAGCCAGGGAGGATTTGGCTCGGCGGAGTTCCCTTTGATCCCCATCAGATGATTTTCATTCCATCCACAGGCATGTGTGAGAAGCCATTGTCTCCCCTCTTTGCTGTAGTTATGCATTAATGACAGACGAACCCTCTCACAGCTGGGCTGTGTTGAAATCAGTACACAGAAGCTGCCATACAGAACCCGGCGCTTGGGTTTCACTGGATACTGTTGACAGGGTCCAATTATAAATATAGCCGAGCAAACTGAAAAGCAAAGCCCAGGGCTTTGACAGCTCCTAGTTACAGCAGAAAATGAAAAAGAAGATGAATAGGATTTTCTGACAGCAACGACGGCTTAGAGGGAATTGGATCATACCCAAAACTTCAGGTTTATTTTTGAAGCGAGCAGGAGTTTGATGATATTCTGTCATATCATATTTATATCAAATTTACTATAAATGACCAATTCTTCCTTGTTGATTGAAGTGTCAGTTTCAGAAGAATGGGAGGGTGTAAGCGGCCACCTCATAGACTTTATTGTTGGAAAGACAGTTCTGGACTGAGTTGAGCTTCAGAACTTCAGTTTACTTTATTATGATGTAAGTTTATTATTTACATTCTTGCAGGTGAGTTTGAGATTTTTTTAGAAGTTCTTTGTTTCTTCTTATCCTTCAGATTATTATGGTAATAGAAACCTCTCAGTTCTCCAATTCCCACATTTTTACACTAACAACTTAACACTAAATGATTTCCAGTTATATTAGTGCAAATTTTTTGCATTATTTTTAATTCTTTTGATTTGTTTTCAAAGCCTTCCCAGTAGTTTTTTAATTATTTTCTTGGACAGTGGTCCTGAACATTTTTCAGGCCGCGGACCGACAGTTTAAATTTGACAATATTTTCACCGACAGGTCCAAACAGACCTGGAGTTGGAATTTTTAATCTTCATTCTGTTAAAATGTTTGTGGCTGGTTTGAATTTTGCGATGAAGATTTTCCTTTTAAACTTTAAAGTGGAGGCTAACAACCGGACGCTAACTTCAGCTTTGTCCGACTTTTAAGGTATTATATTATGGATAAATGAAGCAAAATAAAATAATAAAAAAATCATCATTAAACTGGTATTTTCTAAATATAATATAAATGTAAGTCCACCGTGTTTCCAATTTTATTATCTGCGTTTGTAAAACAGTTGAGATTTTGTCGACGCGGATTAGCTAGAGCTGCTTCTGCTACATGAGAAGAACTGTCTCAATATGTCGAGAAAGACTCCCAGTTTCGTGTGTAAACAGCAGCTTTATTGTACTTTGAAGTTGAAAGCTCTTCTTCGATTTTCTCACCGACTCTTTCCTCACCCTAAAAACTTTCCAAATATGATTTATTGTTTGGTTTTAGCTTTTTGGCTACTGAACTTTACATTGCCAATACGGCATGCAGCTACCGCTTTGCGTGCATCTAAGGTTCCAAGGTGCATGAAATCTACAGTTCAAAATAGACATTTTTCAGATCAGACAATAACCAATGAAATATTCGTTAGCGCAGCTCAGCCTGCATCTGTCAGAGCCGGAGCTGATGCCCGTGCCAGACTGTCACTGCCTAGGCCATCTTTCTGCAGTAATTTATTAGAAATACGCTTTTGAGTTGTGAGTAAGTTGTGAGTAATGTATTATCCGTGCTTACACCACCATAACAAAAAACAAAACAATATTCCATCAACAACAACAGTAAGCTAGCACGCCGAAAAAAGAGAGATAAAGAGAGATAAAACATAACAAACAAAAGAAAGCCGTAAGATAATGTAACGAGAAAAAAGGAAAGATAAAGAGAAATCAAGAGAGTTGTTGCAAAACTTCCTAAAGAGCAAGAAGACAAAACAAAATTATGATAAAACAGTCAAAATATAAAAAGGATAAAGTTGTAAAATTAGATGGAAAATAGGCAAAATTTCAAAAAATGCAGTCATAAAATTAGGATAAAAAAGTCACAGTTTTAGGATAACAAAATTGTAAAATTTTGAGAAGAAAGTCAAATTTGTCGCAAAGAAATGATCATTTGTTTTAAATAAAACGTATCATTTAACTTTTGAAATGTTTCAACAAAGACTATCTCCCTCTCGGTAAAGCTGCTTTCTTTTTGTTCTTGTAAATTTACAAGCTACTTTCAACGAATTATGACTTTATTTTGGAAAATCGCCATGTAAAGTTTACATGTAAAGTAAAAAAAAATGATTTCGTTCTCATGAAATGCTGCCTTTTCTCAAAATTTTACAACTATATCAGCTTCATCCAATGCCCTTTTGAACTCTGAACATTCTTGTTAATCTGAGATTGTTTGTGGGATAATTTGCATTTTTTCTTTTTATTTGTCTGTTTTTTTTGTTGCTTTTTTTTGTTTCTCCTTTTCGAAAATAAAAATTTAAACAGAAGTTGAAATTCTTATCCATTTATATATAAATTTTTCTTTCATGGCAGTCCTCCTAACACTGTGTTATAAGGAAAGGGACAGAAAAGTCAAATGGGGGCAGAAAACAGTCATTTTGCAAATGTATACATTTATTTTATGCCACTCCATAGTAAATTGTTTTGTTTAATCATTTTAGGTTTGTTTTTTCCATACACAACTGCTGCAGGGTGCCCCTTGTTATTGTTTGCCTGGGGCCCCAAAATAGCTAAATCTGTCACTGTACAAGCGGATGCATCGGAATGGAGCGGAGCAAAGACCATAACTTGTACGCCACACTAACAAGCTTTTTCCAACTGAATTTTTGTGTGTCCTCCTGATTCCCATTGATTTGAAAAAAGAAATACTCCAAATTTGCTATTTTAAACTTCCTCTTAGTGACATACTGTATGTCATCCACCATCAGAAAAAAAAGCCACAATACCATGTGCCTCAATAACCCTGTTAACATAGCGAGAAATGCCCTTGAGCTCTATAAGGTGACATCAAAGCAGACCTGATAAGCTTCAGGATCAGTGTGTTCAATCTGAGCTCGACTCTGTTGTGAAATTTAGTTGCTTTTATCCCCTTTATTTTTGCGTAGCTTCATATTTAAAGATGTGCTCCATATGTTTAGATATGATTTCAGGGCAGAAAAGACTAAAGCAAAGAAAAGTCTCTTCTATTAGATAAAATCGTCGCAGAATACTACGTTTTATCTCAAATAAATGCAGATTCCGCTGCACATATTTCATAAATGTCATCGTTCGTGGTATAATTTTTAATTGCATAAACCCTTCAACAAAGATGCTCTTGATCTTCGTCCTTATCTTTGTCTTTAACTTGGCTCCATACTCGTATGCGTAGACTAATGAGGGAATAATGTTGCAACCCACTTTAAGAGACACAAGCGCAGCCTGGCTAATCTCATTAAGGCTATATTTGCTCATTTCGTCTCTGTCAAAGACAATTTGTTTGAGCGGAGGGTTTCCGCTGGAAAAGGGCTGTAGAAGATCCAACCCTTTGAAATAAATTGTGTAACCTGCAGAGGGAGAGCACACAGCCGTCCTGCAGCCAAATCCATCTTCTCCAGATTATGTTCCTCCTGGGATGCTGAAGAACAGAAAAAGAAGCTGAAGCAGTCAAGTTTAATCAAATTCTTATTGCTTTCCTAAATTCCCAAGGCATCCGCGGACCCGAACGTGAAGACTATGACTTATGGCCAGAGCGATCAGAATGCATACAAAGCAAGTCAGGTGTATTTATGGTAAGAGTTTCAAACTCTTAGATCCGTTGTAAAGCACTTTAAAAATATCCACAAACACTCAAAAGGAGAGAGTTTGAAAGCATTAGAACCTTTGTGTTTATCTGTTTTTCTCTGTCACAAAATAAATTATTTTCTGGTACTTAGAGCAAGATTTAGACTTTAGATGTTGGATTTTGTTAAAGCCCTGTTATTATGTTGAGCTAAATCTGATGCTGAAGTTTGATTGTATAGATAAATTGGTAAAATACTCAACTGTATTAATGCTGGCTGTTAGAATATGGATTTCACCTCAATGGAAAGCATTCTGTAAATCAGAAAAATCTAAAAATATGGCAAATTTCAAAGTAAAAGTTTAGGAATTAATAAAAACTGCAACTAATGATGTGAAACTGAAAAAACAAAACACAATTACAATCAAATATTGTCTTTGCTTTTTAAAAGATATATATATTAATAATTGGAGTGTAGCATTGCAGAACTGATCTGAAAATGAGACAAAAAAAAACTGCAGAAACAGAATCCGAGACTGGTAGCCGATAAACAATTTCAGAGACAAACTGGTGTGAGCAGAGCTGAGCCGAAATAAGTCATGCCAGGGATAATGGGAAATGGGAGCAGGTGTACAGACAGCTTCAGGGAACCTGATCATTATGACAAGTGGAAAGCTTGACAGCATTTAGCCAGAAGGAAAACAGAAGGTCTGAAAACTTTTGAAGGACAGAGGTGGAAAAAAAAAACCTCATGGAGAGGCGCAGGCAGAAAAACTGAGAGAAACAGCCCACCTGGTGTGTATGTGGTGTGTATTTTAACATATGACCCAAATGAAGCTGTCACATGTTGCCGTCTCACAACCATTTTTCTGTAAAACCATGGATTCCTCTACTATAGCTTTACTTTCCACATTTTTGTATTCTCTGTTTTGGTCATTCTGCTTCTGCTTGTTGTGTTTTTATTTAGTTACATGATCACATTTCTCTTTTACAAACATAATTTCCGATTACAGGATATTAAACAGGAGAAAAATATAGAAACTTTTGGGAAATATGATATTTTGTGCTGGCAAATCAGTGGCTAAAACAATGGTGTCAGTCCACCAAAACATTTGATAAGTAAGTATGATAAACACGAAATGAAGAGGTAAGTTTTCATTCATGGCTCGGTGATTTCTTGCATTATAAAGTTAAAGTTGTCATGCACTGCAGCGTGTGAAATTTATACCTATCCCCTGGGGGAGTGGTGAGCTGCAGACACAGCTGCACTCGGGAACCATTTGGTGATGTATAGTTCAAGAAACTCAAATTATCCATTCTCAAATATTATTCTAATCTCAGTTCATTAAACCACACCAGCAACAAAGGCAGACTTACCATTAGGCAACAGGGGCAATTGCCTAGGGCCCCCCAACACCTTGGTGCCCCTTAGCTCAAGACTTGACAATAGAGTATTAGGGCCAGTTTACAAACAAAAAAGTTTTTTTTTTTTTTTTTATTACGACTTAAAATCTCTGAAATTTACAAGGAATGTATAACTTTAGAAATCACAAGTTAAATTTGTGACTTTTTTTTTTTACAGCAAATTTATGTTTTTTTAAGTTGCCAATTTATGAGTTTAAAAGTTGTAAATTTACGTGAAAGAAAAACTTAAGTTTTGTTTTTAATTCCAGGTGGGTTTCAAAATGTGAAAATAGAAAAGAGAAAGTAAGAAATTTATTGCAGAACTTCCTAAATTGCAGGGAGCCCAGAATTTTGAGAAATCAGTTAAAATGAAATGAGGATAAGGTCGTATAATTATGAAAAAAAGGGAAAAGATAATATAATGTTGTGATATTGAAAAAAGTCTTAAAACAAAGTTATAACATGATGATTAAAAATGTCAAAATTTTTTAAGAACTGTTGTAAAATGTTGAGGAAAAAGTCATAATTTCACCATGAAAACGCCTGTTGTTTCCACAGTAAAAAACTTGACCTGTTTAGCTTAAGTCAAAGAAATGGGATGACCTTTACACTGCTGAAGAATCTCACTGAATCTGTTTATGTAAGTGCACAACTTTATTTTCTATAAATTACTACATTATTTCAATAAGTTTTTATGTAAAATTACATTTTTCAAGTCATATATTTACTATTTTGTTCTTTTTTTAATTACATATTTTTTATATTTTATTTTTATATATTTTTCTTTCATTGTGGCCAGAAAAGGACAGAAAAGTTGGAAAATGCTAATTTTGAGAATTTTCTTTCTAATTTACACCACTCCATGGTGAACTGTTTTGTTCCCTCGTTTGAAGTATTTTTGTTTCTTTTGCCTTCTTTAGTAAAACATGAAATAAAATTATTAATACCGCCGCTGCAAAGGGCCCCATGGTATTGTTTGCCCCGGGCCGTCAAATTGGTAAATCCGCCACTGACTTGTACACACTAATGATAAGCAACTTATTTATCGATTACTTTATTTCTTAACATTACAGCAGCCAAACTTTAGAGTCTAAAACAGGCTTTGCATATAATGCAAAAGATGACAAAAATAATAAAATTCTCTGATTTTTTTCTCTCAACGCTTATGTGTTCTAATAAGATAAATAATCTCAGAGAACGTGTCTGATGATGCCGATATCTACAGACAGTGTGGAGTAGTGGAAAGCCAGGCCAACACGTATTTTTTTGATATAAAGTTTCTTTTTTAATCTTATTTTCTAAGTCCTGTGAAGAAAATCTCTTTCAGTTTGAGCAAGAAAGTGTTAAATACTACTGAACAGACTCAGTTTCCCTCAACTTTTAGCTAAATCTTTGCCTGAAAGCTTCTACGGTGCAACAGTGCAAACACACTTGCGAGGTCAGCAGGGTGATGTCAAAACAGACTCCATTACAGTCTAACTACTTGACTGATCCGAGCAGAAAACCAGCAGACTTTTATTCATTCATCCATGACTGAAAACTGTGTTTTTGACAGCAGGCTTTTGGATTCTCATAATCACCAGCATCCTGTAGAGAAGGGTCCCTGAGAGGTCAAAGGTAACGTCATTCACTCCGATGGCAAACGCCAAGATACCCCACAGGCCCTCCAACAAGAAAAGCAAGTGTGAGATCAGATTGAACTTGTGTATGAGGCTACGCAAGAAAATGAATCAATATGTGATGCAAAGCCACTAAAGCACAAAAACAACAACGCGGAGCAGTTTTTAGAAAACGAAAAGCAAGAACTCTGCAGAAAAATAGAATTGTGAATTTTATAGACATTTATTTTTATTATTTACAAAAGTTTGTTGGAGAAAATCTTTGTGAAAGTTTAGTTTCTATTCTTCATTGCAACCAACAGCATTTAATGAGCCACGCAAATAAAAATGGTGGTTTTTACTGTTTATAACATGTTCTATTTTTTTCTCATGACTGTCAGCCAAAGTCTCCCTTCTACGCTACAATTCTAAATCCTCCATTTAAGGACAAATGGATCTATTAACGTCTATATTTTACTCGTCTGAACTGCAATTTGGCTCAAAACTTTATGACTGAATAGCTACGATACTGCTTGCTGCGTTTTTTTTTTCGCTATGCTAATGTTAGCTTGGGGTTGTGTGGAGCTATAAGCTAGCAGGAGAGCATGCAGACAAGGTGCTAATAGTCCTGCCCACAAGATGTGTTTTTAAATATGTTCTTGTAGATTTTTTTTTTCCATGATAGGAGATAAAAAAAAAAAGGTTAAGATTAGAACTGTGTTTCTGACTATTTCTTCTATACTCCAATAAAAATCCTGGTTTTGGTGTTTTTAGCATCTTCCTGTTGCATTTTTTTTACACAGCGCACAGGCCTATATATTTATATATATTAAAAAAATTAAGATAAGGGTTAGCTCCGATATTGCTCGCTATTTTTTGTTGGGGTTAGCTTGGGCTTGTGGGATGCTATAAGCTAGTAGAAAAGAGTGTAAACAAAGGAATGCTGGAATATGAATGTAAGGTAACTTCATGGCTAACAGTCCACAACCCAAAAGGAAAATTTCTAATGAATTCCTTTATTCTCTGCAGATACTATGTCTTAAAAAAAACAACACATTTTGGTTAAATATGGCGTAATCCTAATTAAAAGACACTTTTATGAATGAATTAAATGTATTTGTATCGCACTTTACAACTGCGTATAGCATACTAAAGTGTTTCACAATAAAAGAAAGAGGAAAGTTTAAAAAATTAGACAAAAAATTGATAAAAATATATAAAAAACAGCATAAAATTACAAAAGCAGTCTGCAGGAAAATACATTAAAGATAAATAAGAATACACTAAATCAAATAAAAAAATATAATACAATAAAATAAAATGCCACCAACTACTGAGCATTAAAAGCCATTCTTAAAAGGTGTGTTTTTAAACAACATTTAAAACTATTAAGGTCTGACATCATGTGTAGTTCTGGTGGAATGCTATTCCATAGCTGAGGGCCGGCAACGGATAAAGCACGGTCACCCCAGCGTTTCTGTTGTGACCTGGACTCTTCAAGCAGAAACTGATTAATGGGCCTTAAAACTTATACAAGGAAAAAAAATTGTTGGAGTGGGACTTAAAGACAACTAAAGTAATGAAAAAAGTTTAAAAAACAACAATTAAAGTAAAAAATTAAATTTTTCTTCTGTATCGCCACATAAACTGTGTCCTGTGTTGTGTTTGAGTATTTTTTTAGTGACTGGAATATTTCCGAGGTCCCCCACTGCGATGTAATGGACTTAACCTTCCCATTAGCCCTTGTTGTCAGAGTCAGCCGTCATCTGTGAAGTTAACTGCTGTAATAAGGTGCTTTCCATGCTTCTGGTACATTTTGGAGACTTTTAACCCACTGACCACCAGCGCGCATGCACACAAACACACAACCCTGCGACAGCTCTAATGAGAACCAGCACGCTTCATTTGTAACTGTATCTTGTTGATCTCAATGAGATGATTTCAATGGAACAGCCACAGAGCTAATTCTTTTTTAACCTTTCAGTCGTTTTATGTGATAGTACTGATAAATGAGGGCCAAAATAAAAGTATGTATGCTTAATACTTACAGAGGATTACAATATATTAGAGAGGATGAGGTAAAATATAAAACATGTTACAAAAGCAGCTCCTTAGGACCTTGTAAGTGTAATGCTAGTAATATAAATGAGGAAAAAAAAACACCTTTTCTTTTGTAGCCAAATCTGACTTTAAGACAGAGAACTCAGTGAAAACACGCTACACAGCGTTGTAGTTCATCTATATCTTCTCATCAACTGTTTCGTTCACGGTGACAGACATTTTCTTTCAGAGACCTACGTCTAATTGACACTGCAGGACCTGATAGTTCAAGTTCGTATCTAACGACTTTGAACTTGTGCTGTCAGCTCCACGGTTGCATCAGCGTTCATTTTTAGAAGGAGGGTCGAGACCTGACCGACACCCTTTACGTCTAATTGACAGAGAGCCGGACCGCAATGCCAAATGAGTTCCACGCAGCGGACGCTGATGGGAAAACGGGAACGTGGGAAGCAGAAGGGGGAGGATTACATCTTTTATGTGGGGGGATAAGAGTACGGAAAAATGGCGTTTTGAGAGTTGCTTTTGTAATTTTAGTGTCAAAACTTTAAAAAAAATCACATCCTTAGATCTATTTAAGCTTGAATAGTATTTTTTTGCAACTATTTATTTGTGCAGAGTACAGATGTAAATTCCAGAAGCTTTAAAATGAATGTAAGCTCTAAAAAATGATTAGGAAAGACTGATCAACATGACAGGAAGTAGATCAGAAACGTTTTGGCATAAAAGGTTTCTTAAAGCCCATGCACCGAACATTAATCCAATCAGGTTTGTTTATGTGTTAAAATATCAATTGAAAATTTTCAAAGTAAAATTCTGTTTTTAAAGCTCTAAATTTCACATGCTTTCAAATGAGAATATAGTAGTGGCTTAACCCTCAAACACTTTCGCTTTAAAAGTTACACCATCACTTTTTAAAATTTCTATTAAATTTTCACTGGATATGATACACCCAATAAAAAGTATTTGTCAAAAAAATAGATCAAAATATGACAACACTTGATACATTACAGTAGTTTTCTTATATTTTCAACTGTGGTTTATGTAACAAAAAGGAAATTAAAAAAAAAATGGAAAGATGCTTGAAAATTCTTTAAAAAATTAGGAATTTGAAAGCAAAACAATCCTGAAATAAATAAATAAATAAATAATGATGCTGGAGACTCTGCCTTTGGTCCTCCCATTCCTGGAACATGTGCCACTTTACCCAGGGACCTGTAACACTCAAAAATATGCAACATTTTGAAAATCAGGTGAAAGCGCTCTAGTCTGGGGTTAAAAATAAAGTGTGAGAATGTTTAGAAATCATGCCAAAAAATGTATTTCTGCCATCTAGTGGCAAAAAAGATGTATTGTTGCTAAAAAATACTCTCTTTATCTTTGTTCCTTTTTTATAATAGTTTAGCCTTTTGTAATTTTTCTAAGATAATTTTTTTTTAATATAATTAAAAATATATATGATTTTAGAGATTACCACATAATTAGAAAGTAACTTCTGCCTTCATATGATTTCATTACTTTTGGTCCTCATTTTTTTTTTCATTAATAGGAAAAACATACAATATAAACTTGAAATGTAAACTCAAACATGATGGAAATACAAAGAAAAAGTGAAAAGAAGATAGACAGAAGAAAAACTAAACATGATCATTAAATGTGGGGAACAAAATATTTAAGGATTACTGTGTAGTTTTTAATTAACATCTCAAGATGAACTTACATATGGGAGTTTTGTTGTCACCTAAAACTGCTCTGAGGCAACAAAAACTCACATAAACACTCGCAACAGTATAGTTATGTAAACATAAAATACACAGAAAATGAATGACTGGTTTATTCTTCAAACCGTTTTTTACAAGGAAACTTACAACATTAGTCCTTCTTTAGGCTTGAACGATTGGAACAGAAAATTATTATATAATCTGTTCCTTTTTAAACATTAATAACAAGAAATCTTTAAAAACGTTACATTTCTACCTTTCTATTGCTTCCTAATCTATCTCAGTCTCTGGTGTAAGCATAAATAAATTATGACACTTCTTTTTTTTCAAACAACCAGCCCTGGATCCAAACTAAACCATGGACAGAAAAGTTGTGTTTAACCTGGAACACTAAAAATGTTGCACCAAATGATCCAATTATGTGCTTTTTCTCCGTTGTAATGCGGCGTAACGACAGAGCAAAATCTAGCTGAATGTTATAATTGGTGCAAATGTCAGTCAACAAGGCCTCTATGTTTGTTAATGTCCTAAAGTGACTTTCTACAGAATTCCTTGTGCTTTCCATCAAACATCACATGACATATTTTCAATATTGTCAGATCCACTTTCTCCTCAGTAGCTCATCTAATGCCCGCAAAGACTGTAATGCTCGGCCGGCTGCGGTACTGTGTCGAAATATGACACTGAAAAGCTCTCGAGGCTTTGAGTTAGAAACACTTTCGCTAAGGCGCGTCTGCTTGGGGTTTGAACGCACGATGCTACAGGTGTTCCAAAGTATTCAAGCTTTTTTTTGTTTTTCTTCTGCACCTTGTTAATCCATTTGCTACAGGCATCCTGGGACAGTTTGTTGCTTCAGCCCAAAAGGTCATTTGAAGCAAATAGGTAACTTTAATAATCAAATTATTGGACTGATCATTATCACTTTGAATTAAATTTGTGAAATTAAGGACAACATTGAGAGATGAAGACTTTCTTGCCCGTGTTGTAAACAAGGACTTTTTCATAACTAGTTCACTAAAAGTGTCTGCACAAACTGGTCTAAACTGGTTTTGTTTCTATGATTGCCTTTAGGGATTAAAAGGCAAAACTCTTGAAAGAAATGTGAGCTCCCAGAATGCACAAAAATGTTTTAATACATACAAATAGAATTGAATTAAATAAGTTCCTTTTCTGGGCAGCAAATTTCAAACTTTTATTCAGTATTTGGACACACCTTATGTTTAAAAAATATCTGTACATTATTGTCCATGAAATGTAGCATTATTATTATTGTAGTCTCTATACAAGGCTGGGAGGACTTATTTTTTGTCTCCTCTTTCTCAGACGGCGCACCTTTTTCGGATCATCCTGACAGCAGAAGAACCCTGACCTTCCTCTGACTCGTCTCCAGATAATTCAGCTTCAGAACTAGCAGTAATGCTCAGATCAGTTTGTTTTGTCTGTTCTATATTTAAAAATAGAAATGCTCTTATTCTGGAAATTAGTGTGTATCTGCAGCAGCACAAAGCTATATATATATGAATATATATTTCAAGGATCTGCATAGCTCACATGCAGCATTTGGTTCAAGACTTTTAAATATCAAGTTTTTGCAACAGACCATTCCATTGCATGATTTCAATCTACTTCCTGATTGCATCAGTTATTGAAAAAATGCTTTTAAGTTTAAAGAAAAGGAAAAACAGAACAAAAAATGTGAAGCCTTAGAATTAAAAATGTGCATTTATCCATTTAAACTCTTTAATGTTATACTTTTCTGTGACTTGTCAAAAGCAAATTAACAAATGAAAGACTTGACAACACACAAATGTGTCTTTATTTGTAACAATATTTCAAAATAAAATCCTTGAATTTGTTTTGTAGTGTTTTACGTGGTTCCATTTAACTTTAAAATAATTAGTTAACACTCATGTGACCTAATAAACTGAACAGTTGGATCAACCCTGCCCTGTTTCAACGCATTAAAATTAAATAAATAATGATAAATAAAGCACTTGGCATCTTCTTTTTTTTCCATCAGTGGGATGCAGAGAGAGCGCTCAGAGGGGCGTTGGTATCAGTTTCCTCGATTTGCGGCCAGAGCTGAGCGGATGTCATTGTGCGCTCCGCGGTCTGTCAGAGCGCGCGCCCTTCAGCCAACCAGAGGGAGAGAAAACATAATACCTTTAGTGTTGGCTAAATTGTTGGTAACTTGTGCGTTCGCTGGAGTTTATTTAAAAAAATGTAATTACACGCGCACGAGCGTTTTGAGCTGATTTCAAGGACACAAAAAGAGGATTTTACGCAGCTGTGGCGCGCATTCCCGAGTGGAGCGTCTCATCCAACTAAGCAACCAGTGGAAGGTGAAGTTTCTTTTCTCTCTTTTTCATGACTCACATCTTTCTGTTTCGTTTTGTGTAATATATATTTCTGGCTGTCACATTTTTCCAGCTTTCGAACCAAATATGTAACTTTTACGCATTTTACCCAAAGCTTTGTCTTACTCTTTCCAGCTGACACACTGAAGCAAAAATGTCCCAGCTTTATTACAAAAAGACCGAGAGCTGCTCGTACAGGGACCGCATCCCCCTGCGCGTTGTGCGCGCGGAGGCTGAGCTCTCCTCCTTGGAGAAAGCCTACCTGGGGGCAGTGGAGAAGGGAGACTACGGCAGCGTGAAGCAAGCCCTGGAGGAGGCGGAGATCTACTTCAGGATCAACATCAACTGCATAGACTCCCTGGGGCGCACGGCGCTCCTCATCGCCATCGAGAACGAGAACCTGGAGATCATCGAGCTGCTGCTCAGCTATAACGTGCACGTGGGGGATGCCTTGTTGCACGCCATCCGCAAAGAAGTGGTGGGAGCTGTGGAGCTGCTGCTCAACCATAAGAAACCACGTGGGGAAAAACAGGTTGAGATTGTTTTCTTCAAATTGCATCTCCATGGGAAACCATCAAGTAAATATCAGTATAGTTTGATGAATATAGTTTTACAACTGAAGTAAATATGCATCAGAAATGAAGGCAGGAGAACATTTGAAGCCATTTAAGGCAATGCAATGTCTCTTGGCTTTAGCAGAAGCTCTCTGAGAGTCTAGAGTCCAAATGGGATAGAGATGAAGGGATTGTCAGGAACACAGCCACAGTTGGAGTCTCCTGCACTCTGATACCGGCCCAGCTTGGTTTCCTTGTAAATGATGGGGTTTTCTGTGAAGACAGGAAGAAGCAAAGCAAACAGCAGTGAGATATTCTGAGGCTACAGCAGGACCAAAAGCCATTAGTTGTTTTTGCTCGCTGTTAGGAAAGAAGTCAGAGTCGGAGGATGGATTCAATTAAACACATTGGGCCGGTTCCAAAGGGACGCCACTTTGACTTCCTGTTTCAAGTTGGTTTCAAAACAGCTGTAAGTGGAGCCAGATCAGTTCACCAAGTCAAAGCTAGGAGGCTGGATTCATGTTTGTGAAACAGACCAACAGATTTAATGTGTTTTTGTGGCATTTTTCTCATGATGGACGACATATATTAAGAAAATTAAGCTTCAAAATGCTTTTCTAAGTATATTTTTAATCAAATAGTTTGTGAATCAGTATAATATGAAAAAAAGCAGTTGGAAAAAGCTTGTAGGTGTGACGTAGACGTTACTACAGCTAACCATTCCGATGCATTCACTTGAAAATCCATGTATGTCTGACTCCAAACTGTACGGCTGAATATCTCCAATATTGTTCACCATTTTTGTTGCTCCAATAAGAGATAGATTTGGGGTAGTGATGTTGGGAATGAGGGGCGGGGCTACTCCATGGCAATCGTCCCGCCCACAACTCAGAGGCAAAATTCTAATCAACTACCGCACATGGCGCTGTCAGGTTTTTGATTTTGCCCAAAAATAACATAATCATAAATTTTAAAAAATAATAATTTTAACGACAGATTTATGCACACTTTATTGTCAAAAAATTGTTCAAAGGGAAGGGGGAGAATTTTTTTTTTTTAATAGTAGTTTTTGTTACCTTTAAGATCAAAACAAAGATCGCATGGAGGCGTGGTCATTAGACTGACAACAGATTTGAATCCTCAGCTCCTTATTGGCTTTTCATGATGGATTTTTAAGACCCACTCCAATGAAAATAATCTTTTTCATTGTTTTTAGCATTTTCTTGTAGTATTTTTCTCTAGTAGATGACCTGTATAACAGAATTTACAGTTAAAAATGTGTTTCTGAATAGTTCTTAATTCAAATCAGATGAAAGCAGATGAAAAGCAAATGTTAGAAAATGTTAAAATGATGCAGCAACTGAAAGGAGGGGAGGGGCCTCTGGTCACATGCAAGATAGTGCCAGAATCAATCTGTAGCCGGAAGTGGAAATTTTGCAACTGTAGCCGGTTGCGTAAACGGAAATTTGCTAAATTTTAGGGAACCCTTTGAAAAAGGGGATTTTTAAAAACTTTTCAAAACTTTCAGCTTTTAAGCTTTTAAATACCAATAAACTGAGAGGGGGAGGGTTGAAATGTGTCAACAGTCCCGCCCACAACCCAGAACTGTATTTCTAATGAGTTACTGCCACCGGGCATAATAAATATATTTTAAAAAACAACAAAAGTTTTTAGATTTTAGCTAAAAACTTAATAAAAACTTAATAATCATAGTTAAAAGATCACTGGGAACAAATTTATGATAGAAAAAAATACAGTTGGAGTGAGACTTCAGCAACTTTCAGATATGTTGTTCCATCCTATTTGAGGAAAACTGGCTTATTTCAATCCAAAATGTTGATGCTACACTCCCTCTGTCCTGTAAGAGCTTTAAAAGCAGGATTTTTCTTACTGGTGGGACGAGTTTATTCATTTCTGTCTCCTTTCTCTGATTTCTGGAAAGGTCCCGGGAATTCTCCTGGACAAACAGTTCTCAGACTTCACCCCGGACATCACCCCCATCATCCTCGCGGCCCACACCAACAACTACGAGGTGATCAAGCTGCTGCTGCAGCGCGGCGTCTCCATACCCCAGCCGCACGCCGTGCGCTGCAACTGCGTGGAGTGCATGTCCAGCACGGACGTCGACTGCCTGCGCTACTCGCGCTCCCGCCTCAACATCTACAAGGCCCTGGCCAGCCCGTCTCTCATCGCCCTCTCCAGCGAGGATCCTTTCCTCACGGCCTTTCAGCTCAGCTGGGAGCTCAAGGAGCTCAGCCGAGTGGAGAACGAGTTCAAGGCAGAGTACGAGGAGCTCTCCCACACTTGTAAACAGTTTGCAAAAAACCTTTTGGATCAGACTCGGAGTTCCAAGGAGCTGGAAATAATCCTGAACTACCGCGATGACATAAACCCCATCCTGGATGAGAACACCAATGACCTGGCACGGCTGAAGCTGGCCATCAAGTACTGTCAGAAAGAGGTAAGCTCCTTAGTTATTGCAGCTGTGATGACTTATAGGGGGCGGAGCTAGATGGAGGGGAAAGAATAAAAAATATAGTTTTTTATTATTAATTTTTCACTTAAAAACAATAATTTTGTTATTTTTGTAATGCTGAAAGACTCTTGTATTGATGATTTTGCTGAGTGGGCAGCTCCCCCCCGTAGCTCCGCCCCTGCCAACAAAAGAATAATTAAAAAAAAAAGATATCTCAGCAACCAAATCAAGGTTTTGCAATTAAACAGGTGCAAGAACAAGTGAGTTTTTCAGAACAAGAGGGACGGCATGACAAGAAAAGCCCCCAAATTGAGCCGTAAATGGCCCAGGATGGGTGGAGACATCCTTTGGGATCCCACAACAACACGTAATTGCCAGACTGACTCTTAAAAATGCATTACAGCCGACCTCTCACACAGTCCCATGACGACTGGATAATAGTGGATAATGATGGAAGAAGCAACGTCCATTTCCCTGAAATGCAAACTCATAAGATTTTAATTAGAGAGGAAACCATTTATTTTCTCCCAAATCTGTAAAACACTTTTGTCCTTTTGTTGTCATTGAGGGTAAAAAATACTAAAATAACTACTAATACTACTATTATGTTTAGACTTAAATAAATACAATTATATTTTTTTATTATTTTAGCGTAGAAACTCCCTGAATTTAGACATTATTCCTCCTAAAGGTAAATTTCTAGTCATGTTTGCTTGAAAAGTTCTTTTGATTTTGATCTCAGATGGTGGTAAAGAGAGCGGCTGACAAATGAAAGGATCAGAAATCCATATTTCAAACAAAAGTTCTTTAGCTGAAGTGCTTATTCTGAAAGTTTAATGATTTCTTAATCTCTATCAGTAATGTTATTAATTTCGACTCAAAAATTGGGGAGGGGGTAAAGCTTTTTTTGCTGCCCCCTTGTCCCCCTCTAGCTCCGCCCCTGGTAACCATAGATAGTGTTAAAAAACACCCATTTTGGAGCATTAGGGTGTTTTTTTTTTTTCTTTTCATTTAGATGTTAAATTTGCGTTCACTAAATTACTGTTTATTTGATGTTGGTAAAAAATGCTCGCAGCATTATTTTCTTTGATAGCGATCCAATAAAAAAAAAAAAAAAAAAAAATCTGACAGTGAGTCAAATGCATTGCAGGACTGTCCGACAGCATCAAAAATGCCAAAAATTTTCATAGCTTTCCTGTTAAGAACCAACCGATGCAGAGGTGGGGGTAGGTGGAGTCTAGGAAGACAGGTCTCTGGTTGAGGGCTTGAATGGCGTGAGGGAAGAAGCTCCTCCTCTTCCTCTCTGTTTTGGTCTTCAGGGCACTGAAATGGACCTTATCATGTACTCTTGTTATTCCTGTCTGTCTTCAATGGATGTAGAAATACAGAGAAGTAAATCCTTCTCTGCTGACTCAGAATATAAATGTAACCAGAACAAAAGCCTTTAGTCTATTAAAGGAAGATCAAACTGAACTAAAATGTGAATTAATTTAACGTTTCCATCTTTTTTGGCCTTTTCATTACAACTTTGTACAAAAACTGTGGATTTTAAGTGGGATTTATGATAAAAAGATATGCTGATCTACACACATAGGGTGTTTTCAGACTAGATGAATTTGATTATTTTAAAGTGAACCAGTTTTTGTTTCCACCAAAAATCTGGAACTCATTTTCAATCAGAATACACCAAAGTGAGCCCTGATCCGGCACCAGGGACCGTTCTCTGATCCATCTTTCAAGCTGGTCTCGTTTGTTTCCAAACAGACTCCTCTCCGGTTCACTTTAAGTTTCCTCAGCCTGAATAAGCGAAACAACTGAACCAAAATGGCCACCATATCTGATCTTTACGGGATGCAAGCAGAGTAGGAAGGAAGTAACCAATGAGCCGCAGACAAACGCGGAGATCTTAACCCGCTGTATCCCTTTCGTGGTTATGGGGCCGCCGGAGCCAGTCCTGGTTATTGTTGAGCAAAGGCGGGGTAAACTCTGAACTGCTCGCCAATCCTTCAGAGGTTCACATAATCACACATTTCTTTCTTGCAATTTCCATAAAACAGCAAAAAAAACATAATATACACCAGTTGTTATAACTGGGAAATGAACTGACAAAAGAATACTTATTTTTCTTTCTTTTACATCTTATATGAAAGCAAAAAGAGAGTGACAAATATTTTTTAAAAGGTATTGTATCCAAACATACCTACAATGTAGCATGTACTGTAGGTATGCTTGTGGTTCACATCAAAACATTCTATTTAAAGACAAATAGTCACTGATAAGTTGGTGTCTTATTTCTATGTTTGGGTATCTGGAATTACCTGGAATTAGGTACACTGAGGGGCAGTTAATCGTCACCACCCAACCTACGAAGCATGTTGTTGGACTGTGGGAAGAAGCTGGAGTGCTGGGAGAAAGTCCACGCATGCAAAAGTAGAACATGCAAACTCCACACAGAAAGGTCCCAGTTAGGATTTGAACCCCAACTTACACCAATCACTGGTTCTATTTATTTTTATTCTAAAAGCAAATTAAAGCATTTAATCAACTAATAATGAGCATATATTTTTTTTCCATTCCTAGTTCTACTCATTTCTTTAGTCGTTATTGAGAAATGTTAATCTAAAAGATATAAATTAGTTTTTTGCACTGTTTAAGAAAATAATTCCACTGAATAAACTGACATTACATTAATATATTCAAACTGTCTGCTCTTATTTTCTTTATACACTTAATTAGACATAAAAATGTATGATTACTTTTTTGAATATATTTTTAAAAAGCAAAGCACGTCCTTCTATTTCTCACTTATTCTAGTTTTTGCATTTAATGATCTCATCGAGCAGCTCTTGAGCAACACTTACATTTGTTATATCTTTAGCAGATATTTGTTATAATAAAAAATGTAAATTATTTGGCAACACTGTTTTTAAATAAAGTTTTGGGCTGGGTATGAGTGGTAGTTTGGGCCTAAAATGTCATTTTCCCATGAAAATAAAGATAGTAAGACAGTAAAATCGGAGTTTCCTGCATGTTTGCTGAAAAAAAAAAGAAAATAAAGGACTACGTTTTTATTTATAATTCATTTTTTGCAACAAAAAAATTCAAATATTTAGGAAATAGAAGTAAAACAACTTTTATTTAGGGTCAATCTGGTACTGAAATGAACTTGATGTGCTTTGTAATGGGGAACTGTAATGAAGCCTCCGAACCATCAGGGGGCACTAGCATCACCAAAAAGAAGAATTTTTCTTTCTGCAGAGAGATAAATGCACTGATAGAAAACAGCAGACAGGACACACACCTTTAGGTGGGCCTAAACTGGTTTGTTTAAATCAGAGGAAGTTCAGGCTTCAAGGGCCAGTGTCTTCCAGAAATAATTGCCCTACTTAAGGTGGATTACCTGGATCAGGTGTGTCCAGCCAATCAGAACGGGCCAGAGCAAGGTATGTTGAACAGAAAAGAGATCCTGTTTCCTAAACTTTAGATTTGAACCATATAGTGCTTTTTTATTGTTTGATTTTTAGACCAACACTTATTTTTTCAGCCAAATCCAAAGTGCAAAAGCATAGCTTTTAATATGGTGCATCCATTCACACTGTATCTAGATGTAGAGAAAATTCTTAATTCTGAAGTGCTGATCTGAAGAAGGGAAAAGAACAAACAGATCTGTCATCAGAGGCGAGTCAGGACAGGAAGTATGACATGAATGCTGAAAAGCTCGAGCGGCACAGGCACTTCATCAATAAGAAGTGATGAATTATCTGCCGAGCAGAAGCAGAGATATAAGCTAATCGCGAGCAGCAGCAATAAATAGAAAACATGGTAAAAGACTTTAAGAAAACACGGGCAATGACAGCTGTCTATGAGTCTTGTAGACATTTTTGAGGACACTTCTGATGATCCCTTTGCCATTTAAACAATGCGGGCGTAGGGTCGAAAGCGTGGACTGAGACCTTCTCCGTTAAGTGACGCTTTAAGTGCTTTCCTAAATGATAAAAGGCTATGTCCGAATTCCCTACCTACTTCCTAACTATAAAAAAAAAAAAAAATTGAAAGTGAGGGATTATCTATTCTAGTGGCCTTGATTTTAAAACCAATTTAAACACTACTTTCTGTTTAAACAGGAAACATGACCTCACCAATTTCACAAAGTACAAACCTAATAAATATGAGCATGTTATGATGACTATTTGGGAATTTACTGTGTTCTAAAGGTGAACGCGATTCGAGTAGCAGAGGCGGCCAGTTCCAATGTTAATCACATCGTCGAATACATTCGCTCTGAGGCGAATTGAAGCCGCGCGGCTGGTGGCTGGTGCAGCACAAAGGTCAGCCAGCATCTCGGTTTGAGTGGTGAGGCACGAATCGGGTGGCGCAGCTAAAATTTGAATATCTAAAGACTGACAGGTCGCTGTGTTGAGTCAGCCAATCAGGAACTCAGATTATGGCACGTGACCTTTTCAGTGACCCGATCAGCAGGTAGAATAATAGTCCAATACGAACGTTTTGTTCTGTCACGCTGCTGCTCGCTCAATACTCCGGGAGCCTGCTCCGGTCTCCTGAACTGTAATATTTTATTTATTTTCTTTAAGACAATAATAAAAAGATAACCTCTTGGGTTAATGCGGGACAGGGTTCAAACTCAGTCACAAACATCGCAGAAGCTGCTGTCATCCAGACACAGCCCCCTGTACCGGGAAAATTTTTAAATAATATTTAATAATATTTCTTTTAAGAGTCTTTTAATAATAATCCTAAACTCAAACATGAAGACATGATTACCGATGTTCTCTTCACAATAAACCTTATTCCATTCTGCATATGTGTCCATTCATTCATTCTAAAAATGACATCTCTACAGACAGAGCTGGCAGCTCCTCCCACACGCGACGCGGCATGAGAAACGCAATTTTGACAGGTGGGCAACAACGAAATCGCCATGCCACGCCAAATTTGTTGCCCGAATCTCGTTTGGTGTGAAACCACTTTAATGATGGAAACTTATGAAAAGTAAAAAAAAGAAAACATTAAAACACAGTATGCATTTTCCAGCCTATATAGAGCATCGATTGACTGGTTTTTCGGAGAGACTCCTGGGAAATTTCCAAGGTACTTAATTGAGGAATTATAGATTTGGACATCTCTACCAAATAGCAAATGCCCTATATAGTGGACAAGTGGTGAAGGGATTTGGCAACAACCAAAATGTGGGAGCAGGCATGGTCAGTTTATATGGGGGGCGGAAGACTTTGGAAGGGTGGATAACTTTTTGATTTAATGATAATTGAAGGTTATGATTATTTTATTTGTTATTTTTGCAAAACTTGAAGAAGCTTGTATTGATGATGTCAGATTTATCAATAATTATGCTACTATTGGGGTCATTGACTGTATATGGAGAACTGGACAAAGCTGGTGTGCCATAACCCCAAAAAATTATGGTTGATGTCAGCAAAATGAGGCCAACTCAGTCACCATTTTTCTGCTATATGGACGTCGCCAAGCTGGAACCAGTCGACAGTATTTGGTCAGTCGGTCTGAGTCAGTGCTTGTATGACAACTACTGTGGCCAATCATGAGTAAGCTTGTTCAGTTTATACACCCCTTCCATTTAAAGCGGGCTCAGGAGAATCTGTCAATCAAACGTTTGAGGTGGGGCCAGTGCACACCACAAGCTTCCACTGAAGCATCTGATTGAGCTGAAACATTGGTGTAAAATAATAATAAAAGGTCTGAAAATGTATGCAATTGTAATATAAACTTAATTATTTTCAGCTTAAAATGTTCTGTTTTTAATTTTTAAATCTCAAAATTTCAGTTTGAAATCTTTTTTTTTTTATTTTGACTATTCTTTCAGGACCAATCAAAATCGATGAGGGTGATGACTTCAGTCCTGGTGCATTCGCTGACTCTGATAAATTAAATAGTGATGGTCAGAAAAGGTCCGTATTAAGGCGGCAAGCGAAGAAGGGGTCATAAATCGCCAGGAAAAGTTTGGATTTATGCACGATAAAATTCTGCTTTTTATGCCCGTCTAGGAAGAACACAAGATGGCAATATTTACGTGCTACTTTTGAAATGTGTGTAAAAAGTGGCATTTTAGATGGCCAGTACGTTTTTCTGTACAGCTCTTTTCCTGGCGGTTTATGACCCCTTCTGCTTGTTTGAATAAGTGAACTGTCCTGACAAGGATTGCAAAGTGTAGGACTTCAATTTTTCTTTCTCTCAATGCTTTGCCCCGCCCTCGAAATTTCTGGCCAATGACTAAAGAGATTTTTAGTGGTTGATTGGTCAGTTTACAACTTAAATAACTTGCTATTAAAAATAAAAATATGAGAAAAAGAATTAAGATTGGCAACAAGATGTTAAGAAAAAAGTTATTCTGACAAATACGAGGACTGAGTAATAACTATTTCTTGACAGAAGTCAATGGGATTTTGGCCTCTTGAAGCCAACAGGTATTTCCTATTTGGAATGCGAGGGGGAGGGGCCACTAGGTCCAGTTCCCTCTTCAATAATTGGAGCTCGATAATTAGTAGGTAATGGGGGGGGCAATACTTTTTTTTCTGCCCCATCGTAGCTCCGCCTCTGTTCTGAACAATAAGTTATGATAAACCACAAAAGTTAACATGTTTAATCAACTCTGTCATTTCTGTTTAAGTTGTAAAAAATGTTGTTCTTGCTTCCAGTTTGTTGCTCAACCCAACTGCCAACAGCTGCTGGCGTCGCGGTGGTACGATAAATTTCCCGGCTGGAGGAGGCGTCACTGGGCGGGGAAACTCATCACCTGTTTCTTCATCGGCCTCCTCTTCCCGCTACTATCCATCTTCTACCTAATCTGCCCTAAGAGCCGATACGGCCTGCTGATCCGTAAACCCTTCGTCAAGTTCATCTGTCACACGGCCTCCTACCTGACCTTCCTGCTGCTGCTCTTCCTGGCCTCACAGCACATCGATTCCACAGGTCAAAATTCCACTGTCCACGACATTCAAGGTCCACCACCAACCACAGTGGAGTGGATGATCCTGCCCTGGATTATAGGTAACAGTACACCACAACACATGTGGTAGCATTTACAGTATTATACCTGAAAACACTACTGTGATGACACGGCTTCATACACATGATGTTGTCTTGAAGGTTTTATTTGGACTGAAATCAAACAAATGTGGGATAACGGTTTAGAGGACTACGCAGACGACTGGTGGAATATTATGGACTTCATTATGAACTCCTTGTATCTCGCTACCATCGCTCTGAAGATCGTCGCATACATGACGATGAAGGTATGGCATGTTGGGACATCTATTTGCCGTTTGGGTGTCTTGAAGTTGAGTCATAGCAACTGGACTTCAAAACTTCTTCTAAGAAGTTTTGAAGTCCAGTTGCTATGACTCAACTTCAAGACATTACTACGTGGATGAACAAGACCCTTTGGTTCATTTGACTCTAGAAAGTGAACTTTATACACTTTTTATCAAAATACCAAAATGTATCATTTCAAATTAATCTGGAATTGCTTGGAAGGCACGTCTCATGTGGAAATAGCGTTTGTTACATTGTTGCCCAAGAAATCTGTGTCCGTTCTGTTTGAACTTAAGGTTTCTACAGGAATTTATTGTCTTTAAGATGTAGCAGATGTTTTTCTTTAGAGACACATTCTTAGGAAACCACTCGAGCACGTTTTCTTACTGTCAAGTGTCATTGATGAAATACAGCACAGAATCGAACTAAAGTTTTGTTCTTTTTTCTAGCACTTTCTAGTTATGTAATAGCTTTTGGACATTAGACTAATTCGGCTTTTTTTTCTTCTAACTAATTCAGGAAGTGTAATTATTATTTTATCAGTTTAGTTTTTTGCCAAGTGTTTGTGGTAAAATAGCTTTAAAAAATCCACCTTTTACAGTGAAAATTGACATTTCTTGTCCATTTTGCTAAATTAAAAAATTTTGGGTAAAACTAAGACTTGCTGACACTGCATCCTGCTCGACTTAACCACAGTTTTTTAATATCAGAAAAATCAAACGAGGTCATTCCCGGGGTGGGGGTGGGGCAGTAAGGATGGCAAAGTTAAGAATTATTGCAAAAGTTGAATTTTAAACATGATTGAAAAACACTAAATTCTTGTCAGGTTTCATTGGAAATCTTTAAATAGTATAGATTAAACTATTTGCTTTACCCACAATTCAATTTAAATTTTATGGAGACAAATCAGATTTGACACCCAAATAAATAAAAATGAGAAATTCGAGCTGAAACATTGGTGTAAAATAATAATAAAAGGTCTGAAAATGTATGCAATTGTAATATAAACTTAATTATTTTCAGCTTAAAATGTTCTGTTTTTAATTTTTAAATCTCAAAATTTCAGTTTGAAATCTTTTTTTTTTATTTTGACTATTCTTTCAGGACCAATCAAAATCGATGAGGGTGATGACTTCAGTCCTGGTGCATTCGCTGACTCTGATAAATTAAATAGTGATGGTCAGAAAAGGTCCGTATTAAGGCGGCAAGCGAAGAAGGGGTCATAAATCACCAGGAAAAGTTTGGATTTATGCACGATAAAATTCTGCTTTTTATGCCCGTCTAGGAAGAACACAAGATGGCATAATTTACGTGCTACTTTTGAAATGTGTGTAAAAAGTGGCATTTTAGATGGCCAGTACGTTTTTCTGTACAGCTCTTTTCCTGGCGGTTTATGACCCCTTTTGCTTGTTTGAATAAGTGAACTGTCCTGACAAGGATTGCAAAGTGTAGGACTTCAATTTTTCTTTCTCTCAATGCTTTGCCCCGCCCTCGAAATTTCTGGCCAATGACTAAAGAGATTTTTAGTGGTTAGATATCGCGTGGTTTTATTTACAAGCTTTGGTTTAAAACAGAAATATCAGGATAAAAAGTCAGTGCGAATACAGACCAAACCAAAGGTTCAGGACTCAATCCAGACCTAAGGACTTTTCCTGTTAAATACACCTAAAAAAAATTCAGAAAAAGAACAATCTTCCATTTGGCTTCTACTGAGCCTGGTGTAATTTATTAATACTAATGAATATATTACATTTTGGACAACTCATGGTTTTTTCTCAGAGAGAAACAGAGATCCCTTCATTTGGTTCAAAGCTATGATGTACGGTTCTGTTTTAAATTGAGACTTTTTAGTAAATATAAACTATTTATACAAAAAATAGTGTTTACATGCCAGGTAGTTACTCTTTTTTCACTCCAGAAACAATTAGAACAACAAGCAAAATAAATGTAAAATAAATGAACAAATGAATTAACTAATTTAAGGCTTAAACTTTCTTATATTCAAACTAAAATTACATAATTTAACCCACCACTCTGCCAAAATACATAAAGATAAGTAACATTGCCTTGTTTTAATAAAACATTTATTCTTTTTTAACAGATTTTCTTCACACCAGGTTCATTTGAAACATTCTTCAATGACAGTCCTTATACTATCTAGTTGTATTTGAAAAGAAAACCTATATGAAATTGTTGTTACAATTTAGAAAGCTTTTGTATTTTTTTCCTCTTAAAACTTGTTCTTGTTTGTACCAGAAAAATGTTCAATTTCAAATAAAACTAACTTTAATGTCTTTCTTTTTTTTTCAGCAACGCAATTATGTATCCAGAGACAACTGGGATGTCTGGCACCCCACTTTGATGGCAGAGTCGTTGTTCGCCATCGCCAACATCTTTAGCTCTTTGCGCCTCATCTCTCTGTTTACCGCCAACTCCCACCTGGGTCCTTTACAGATTTCCCTGGGTCGCATGCTCCTGGATATCCTCAAATTCCTCTTCATCTACTGTTTGGTGCTGCTGGCCTTTGCCAACGGGCTAAACCAGCTGTATTCTTACTATGCAACAAAGGGTGAAAATAACTGCTATGGCATTCGCTGCCTCCAGCAAAACAACGCCTTTTCCACGTAAGTCAAAATGTTGAAAATGATTGTAAGGTTAAAGCTGCGTTCTCGCCGATTCTCACTTCAAGGCGTCCAGTTTCAACAGACGCAATCATCGCTGGTCCGCTAGCATTAGCGCGGAGCTTCCAGTGCTTGTATATATATAACAACAGCGTTTTTATAACTTTAAAAAGGTCATTCTACACCAAAAAGTCATTACTTACATTCAAATTTAAACTTCTGTGGTTCAGACGCACGCACGTGAAGTAAAGTGCTGCTCAGTGCGACGCAGGACTTGTTTACCTCACTGTACTGGGAGAACGTCTGAATGATCTCATGAACCCAGAGATGGAGACGAACTCTTTACAATAAATAAACCTGATCTCTCAACATCAATACATGTATTCCAGGTATTGTAAACAAGAGACAAGTCAATGTTAACATTTAGGCGGTAGCTCCTCCCACGCGCGTCTGGAGCATCAAGTTAATGAATTAGCGAATTTGACACCAAAAACCAAATTGGATGTGTTTGGTGTGAACGCAGCCTAACATTACACACGTTTAAAGTGTTATTGTTAATGTTCTATTTCTGCTTCTCATTGATCTTTTCTGGTTGGTTTTCAGGTTGTTTGAAACAGTGCAGTCCTTGTTTTGGTCTGTGTTCGGTTTGGTGTCGCTCTATGTAACCAACGTGAAGCCATGCCATGAATTCACAGAGTTTGTGGGCACTACCATGTTTGGCACCTATAACATCATCTCCTTGGTGGTGCTTCTAAATATGCTGATTGCAATGATGAACAACTCCTACCAACACATTGCTGTGAGGGACGTGCATGATTTTTTTCCCTGCTTTTTTTTACACTACAAAATGTTCTTTTTTTTTTTCTTTTCCAGTAGGGCTGCCACAAACGATTATTTTAATAGTCGACTAATCACCGATTATTTTTTCCGATTATTCGACTAATCGGTTCTTGGGCAAAGTGGATGTAAAGATGCTGAAGTTGATAACCAGCTAAAATATTAGTTAAATGCCAAATTAGCCAAAAAATAAAAAGAGCCAAAAATAGCTAGCATGCTGCTGAAATATTAGCTAAACTAAACTGAAAAATCCTAAATTAACCAAAATAACAAGTATATAGCTGAAATACAAGCTAAACTCAAAAATTGAGTTAAAAAAATTAAAAAAAAAAGGCTTAAGTTAGCCAAAACAGCTAGCATGTAGCAAAAACCTTAATAAATGCCAAAATATTCCAAAAAGCTAGCAGAATGCTATTATCACTTTCAACTTTACTACAATCTGACTTCATATAATATAAA
Source organism: Oryzias javanicus (assembly GCA_003999625.1). Taxonomy (NCBI): domain Eukaryota; kingdom Metazoa; phylum Chordata; class Actinopteri; order Beloniformes; family Adrianichthyidae; genus Oryzias; species Oryzias javanicus. Next base: position 27,674,555 of record CM012449.1, on the reverse strand, counting down.
GTAACGACTAATCGACTATTAAATTAGTCGTCGACTATTTTAATAGTCGATTAGTCGTCGATTAGTCGACTAATCGTGGCAGCCCTATTTTCCAGACATTTTTCTGATTTTCTTTTTCCTCTTTTTTCAGGACCACGCTGATATAGAGTGGAAATTTGCAAGAACAAAATTGTGGATGAGCTATTTTGAAGAAGGGGGGACCTTACCCCCTCCATTCAACATCATACCTAGCCCAAAGTCCGCTTGTTATCTGTTTAGATGGATAATGAAGTACTTGTGTCGGAGGCAAACTAAAAGAATCACTCAAACCTTTGAGACTTTGGGGGTAAGACATTTCCTGCCTTATCTGCTCAACGTTTACTTGTTCTCAGTGCCGATCTATTAGATTAAAACGATATGATCGATTTTTAAACAATTACAGATGAATGGGACTGCCTGTTCCTCCAATTTGACTGATGTTAATACGAATCATAAGGTCTTCTGTTGAAATACAGGCAAGTTTTGGTTTGATCCCATTTTGCTTTTTTTTTAATTACAGACACGTGCAGCCAATAACGTCAGATTAAACCACGAGTATCAGGTTAGTTCTTCATAAAGCACTAAATATCACTATTTGTATTTTATTTGTTACAAATGTTTGATTTATATTGAAAAATATATATTTTTTAGGAGGTCTTGAAGAATCTTGTGAAGCGGTATGTGGCTGCAATGATCAGAGATGCCAAAACAGAGGAAGGGTTGACAGAGGAAAATTTCAAGGTAACAATATTTTTAAAGTAATAGTAGCGTCGTGTTATCCTCACTGCTGTTTAAAGACCCGCTCCGGTGAAATTTGTGTTTTTTGGTGTTTTTTAACATGTTTTTGTGGCGTTTTACTTATGATAGAGGACATATAAAAGCTGAAAATTACATTTCTGAGAATTTCTTTATTCAAATTGCTGTGAATCAGGAGTAGACTGATGCTGCTTAACCCTAGAACACTTTCACTATTAAAAGTTACACCATCACTTTTTCCTGGTAATTTTTACCTGATGTTATATACCCAATAAAAAGTATTTGTCATAAACATATCTCAAAATATGACAACAGATGATAAATTAGAGTAGTTTTTTACATAGTTATATGAGACAAAACTGAAAATATAAACATAGGAAGATCCTAAAAACATGCTCATAAATGACTGAAAATTAGGAATTTAAGAAGATGAAAAAAATAAAATAAAGATACTGGAGACTTGGTCTTTGGTCCACCCATTCCAGGGACATGTGAGACACTCAGAAAGTGCAACCCGGGGATAGTGATCTAGGGTTAAGTAAAAAAAACACCTAAAAGCTAAAAAACGCTCCAAGAGTTGATTTAACTTGATACAGGCCCTTCAAAAGGTTAACATAGCTCAAAAGTTGATTGGGAAGTCTTTAATCCTTGTTTTTCAATCATCATAGGAACTGAAGCAGGATATATCCAGCTTCCGATACGAAGTTCTGGGAATGATGAAGGGTAAACCTCACAGCGCAGTTCCAAGTCCAGTCGTCGGCTCCTTCTTGGCTTACCCTGGAAACTCATTCAAATATTGCCCCAAATCTTCTTCTGACAAGCCTCAGAAAAGGGGGTCGTTGAACATCTCCAACAACAACCTGGAGAGGAAAGACTCCAACACGTCCGGCACGGTTTACCCCGAAAACTCCATTAAAAGTCCAGTGGTTGTGGTTAGCACAGAGGATTCTCACGACACGTTCTCACCTGAAGCTTCCAATACAGGCTCCCCTCGGAGATCTGAAATTTTCCTCTCTCCTAAGTCTTGCGAAACTTTTTCTCCCGCGGAAGAGGGCGAGCAGAAATCGGACGGGCGTAACGAGGACCAACTGAGTGCCCAGACAGAAAACGAAGAGACTTTGGAGAAAGTAAACTCTGGCGCTCAGGAAACAGAGCATTCTTGTGCCTTTAATTTAAGTGAAGTACCAAATGGGCCAAAAAAATGCAAAAACTAATCAATCAAGTATTCATGAGGTTTCTAGCTTTTAATTAAAATAATGTTATTCAGCAGAAACTTCATAGTAGTTGAATACCTATTCTAATCAACTATATAATGGGACACTATATAATCTTTGTATCCTTTTATTCTGGATATTTGTGGATAGCTCTCTTGTTTTTCAGGGATCTGTGAAAGAATTTCTTACCAAAGGAGTTCTGACACCCTGCTGCCTTTCCACTTCTTCTCCTCACTCATCCCTCCTTGTGCTGTAACTCAAAATACACCTTTTCCTCTGCCCATTAAAGTAGTATTACTCTTCTTATCCTGAATGATAGTTTGTTCTTTGTGTTGTAACGTAAAACCAGAATAAATAAGAGAATCCTTCACACTGGGCAAAAAAATACCACTTTTTCAGAGAGCTAAAGGATTAATATTTGTCCATCTGAAATGCTTAACGTAAGAAAACTTTTATTAAAATTCTGAAACAAAATAACTTTAATATTGTTTGAGAAATTTGTTTTTCACTGCTATTTTACCAGGTGCTGTTTTTGTCTCAGCCTTGTTCCTATTTGATGAGTATTTTTTGCATACAGTAAGTAATTAAGACATGTACTGTTATGTAATAAAATACATGTTGTTGTCTTTTAAGTAATATTGTGGTATTTAACGAAGTGTGCATTATCCCTGATAATCCACACTTTGAAGGACATTATCCTGCTTATGACACGGTCACTTACAAAAGAAATTCAATCAATTTTTAATACTTCCAGAAGATGAAACAAAAGTTTGTTTTAAAGAAGCCGGTGCAGTGATACTTTTAGCCTATGTGACCGGAACTACTTTTTAGGTGTGGTTTATAACAGCGGATTATCACCTTTTATAACATGGTCCGGTTGAATACTCGATTCAGAGTGTGGATTAAAAAGTGATAATCTACCACGATAATGCACACCGAAAAAAAAAGTAATTCTGGTTACACAGCCCAAATGTTGTATATCACTGCACTGGCTTCTTTAAAACAGACTTTTGCTTTTTTAATCTGGGCAAAATTAACAGCATAAATATCATTTTCCTTTGCTGCTCCAGTCAAATAGTCAAATAGTTTTGTGAAAAAGTGGTTTAAACAAATTAAAAAAAGCAAGAATACTAGAAATCAATTGAATCTTTATTTTTTAAGTGACCACGTTATAAGCGAGATAATGCCCTTCGAAGTGTGCATTAACAGAAATGAACGCACTTTGCAGAAGCAACCATCCACCTTTTTTTTTCCATGGCATGCGTCATTTATTAACAAATTGCAGTAAGAGATCATCCAAGAAATCAAAGATTAGAAATACAGTTTAGACTTCAATTGCTAAAATCCATCAGGGACACTAAGGCCGAATCCAAATTCTTCCCGTACTCCTACATTTAGCTCACCGCACAATGGCAAAAAGTGTCTTCAATTCGGATGTTACTCCCACTTGATGATGTCATCAGTAGTCGCCGGTCTTCTAAGTTAGCGTGGAGCTGCCAGCACTCGGAAAATACATAACATTAGTGTCATAACTTTAAGAAGTGATGCTAAAACAAAAAGTCACGACTTACGTTTACATGTAAACTTCTGTGCTTTAGAGCTCACCCACGAGGCACAGCGCAACACAGATCACCTCTGCGGCGGAAAAGTCCTTATGACTAAACCTTAAAACAATAATTTCAGACGCTGTACATCACCAATGCCCCTACAACTGGAGCGGTAGGAAGATGCCAGAGTGGTAGGGTAAGAATTTGGATTAAACTTTAATATACGCCATAGAGGAGAAAGTATTCAAATCTTGCATTTGAAATACTATTAAATCCTTCTGTCCAAACTGCTCAACTAATACTTTACTTCATCTGTTTAGAAAAATATATTTTCTGTTCTATTTTTTTTTTTAATTCATTGTAAAGCTAGGATTAAAAGTAAAATAATCTTTAATCCTGCAAAATGTCTTATTCTAATAATATATTATATATATATATATATATTTTTTTTTTTACCAGCCCAGTGGCCTTATAGTGTAGCGTCCGGCCTGAGACGGAAATCTCTTGAGTACAAATCCACCAAATGGTTTTCTAATGCAGCTATATCTGCAGCGCACCCCTCCCCCAGGGGGTGGGTCAAATGCGGGGAACACATTTCAGACATCTAGGTGTGTGACAACTTCATTTAAAAGTCAAAAATAATTTTATTTATTTTCTACACATTCAAACTGAGATAGGAGGATGAACCCCTAGAGATGGAACATCTCGTTTTCAAGGGGGTCCTCCATTTAAAGAAGTAATAACTAATGACAAAGTAGAAACCAAACAAGATAGTAAAAAAAATATATTAAATACACATAATAAACACACACACATAACAGGACAGGCTCGTAATATCAACCCCCACCCAAAATAACATTTCAGAAAGTTAAGATAAACACAATAATGTTTTTTTCTATCAATAATGTGTGTTTTATTATTAATTTAGAAGTTAAATTTGTTACGACGGGTGAATTAACGTCTATTTCAGTGTTTAAATGGAACTAGCCACAAGACTTGACATCAAAGTAGGTGGACATGAATTTGTTTATCCTGTGTTTACTGGAGAAAATGACCCAGTAAATAGTTTACAACCAGTGTAATCTATGAGTCACATTTCAGACATTTCACAGTCTTTAGTCGAAAGTTTGAACAGATCGTCTCTGTTGAGCTTTTTAAATGATTATTCATCCAATCCTTTAGTTTGAATCTAATGTAAAAATAATCATATAAGATAAATTCTGCAAGTCAGTGCCACCAGGTGGAGCTGCTGTCCAGAACAAGAAACATTTTGGGTTTTTGGCATCTCTAAGTCACAGATGTTATTTGGTTTTCCTGTGTGCACTCTGTTTTCCTTGTTTATTTGCTCTCTAAATAAATTGTGTCCAAACTCAGTCATCCATGTTCATAACCTGATCATTAGAAGTTAACTTTTAAATCGCTAAATAAGTATTTTAAAGGTTTTGTGAAGCTTTTCTGCTGTTATACATTTTTTTCTTTTGTAAAATGTTAAAATTAAGAAGTAAAACTTTAATAAAACTAGTTAAATTTGTGCAGAATCAATTTTCGGTCACACATGTCAAAAGTTTTCCAGTGCTCTCTATATTGACTAACTGCTGTCAGAAGATGTTCTGTAAGTATGTAAGATTGACTGTTCATTATTATTAACTAAAAAAAGTCATCAACCTCTTGCTCTTTGAAAGTGTCTGGGTGGTCTCTGCATGCAAGAAATGCTGCCGTCCTCCTGGAGTGGAGGGTGAGACGTGTGGTATATAAGTGCAGCTGGGAGTCTGCTCTCATTACTCTGGAACTGGAAAGGCTTGCTGAAATCAAGGATGAAGCTCCTCTTTGCAGCTGCACTCTTTGTGCTCTATACCTTTGACTCTGCTGACTCGTCAGCGTATGACAAAATTCTCTCCCACAGTCGCATCAGGGCAAAAAAAGAAGGGTAAGCCCTTTAAAATTTGTATTATTTTTTTGCCTTTCTTAAGATGTTTTTTTTTTTTGTTTGGATGTCTTAAATGGGATACATTTCATTTTTGTTTGTTTTTTTATATTTAAGTGCTCTGCAAAAATGATTGTTTTGGGGGTTTTAGTGGAGAAAAAAAAATCCAAACTTTCCCACACAGTTTCAGCTGCAGTGGTTGTCAAATAATTCTTCACACTTCCCTGATGCCTTTACTGTCTTTATCTGATTAGTGATGCCTTGTCTTCCTTCATTTGTTGCATCTTTTTTTTTTTTTTTAGACCCAATGTCTGTGCCCTCCAGCAAGTTATGGGGAGCAAGAAGAAGTATTTCAGCACTTGTCGCAATTGGTACCATGGAGCCATCTGTGGAAAGAAAGCGTGAGTGTAGCTTGAATCAGTTTGCAGAGAAAATGTTTCAAAACTTCACGTTTGTGAAGCTCCTCTTTTGCTTCCTTTCAAGAGTTTGATGGAAACTTGGATCCTCTCAGAGGGGGGACACATCTGTTATCTAACTTTCACTTACATTGCTTGGTGAAATGAGAAACAGATTTTTGGATCCCGCCCCAAAATCTTGAGGGTGAAGACAATCCTGTTGAATGGGGTTGTCTTAATGCGAGGAGCCTTTATGTCGCTGTTTGCCACCGTGGTGAACCACTGACTCCAAGATATAATGTGGCCACAGAACTGTATTTATGAATGGAAACATGTTAGGTTTAATATTTAAAAGCCTTTTTTCTTAAGGTTATTATTCCAGCCAGCTCAGCTCTTTTCGGTTTGAAGTGGGTACAAACCATGTCTGTTTAGGGTATACTTCATTTTCTTCCCCGCATATATATGCACGCAGTAAAAACCCACAATGAAGTTTTCCTTTTGTGCCTCCCAGCACCACTTGCAGCTTTCTAAATGGTTCTGTTGTTCATGTTGGACACACTCCACTACCATCCAATCAGCAGCTTTTCATTCATAAAACACAGACTGATGGCAATTTCACTCAGAACCTTCAATAGCAACAAATCTAAAACAATCTTTCTTAATGAAAAACAACATTTGGATCATTTTCTGCTGATTGTAGTAGCTAATCTGACACAGACGACCCTTTTAAAGAAAACCTTTTTCCAGATGTGCTCTCATGCACTCTTGCATAAACGTCAAAGGTTTTTCCCAACAGCTCCCCAAAAAAAATTGTTCTTAAGTATTCATATTTTGTCAAAGTTACGATCTTTTTCCAAGTGTGCTATCGGGTTGAGCTGAAGTACATTTGGCACACGGCTGTGACTTCAGAAAATTATGCTAACTCTGAAACATTAGCTGCAAAATGGAGGGTTTGTCAAAAAAAAGTGAGAAGTTTGTACAGACTGATGCAGGGGCGGAGCTAGAACATTTTATATGTGGGGGCAGGAGGGGGACAAAAGCTTTGGAAGGGTGGGGAATGAAAACAGAATGTTCAAAATGTTTCGTTTAGTTTTTTTTATTATCTTAGGTGCTATAACTAGCTTTGTTTCCTTTATGCGAAACTTTAACAAAATTCTTCAAAAGTTAAATACAATTTCGCAATGACACTGTTTCTTTTGAACAAAAATTGTGTGAATAAAAACACAACTCACACAATAAGTCATTCAAAAACATGGAGACGGGTGTGAGCAATACTTTGATTTACAGCAGCTAAATTCAGATTTCTGTCACGACGCTAGATCTTATCATCATCTATCAAAGGAGACGTCGGCGTCTTATTCAGGCCATGAAGTGGTAAGCTACGTGTGAGTGGCTAGAAATGAAGCGATTTTGGGTTATCCTGGTTGGTGATTTTACAGAGGAGCTGCGGATCCAACAATTCTGAATGCCACGCTCAAATTTTGATGAGCTGTGTGATTTAATTGGACCTCTTGTGGCGTAGTATCTGGTTGTTAATACCGTGACTCATTTGATTCAAAAGAAGTGTTTCCATTACAGTCTTGTGAAATATATCAATTTTGATATGCCTCAAAAAACACCTCCTTCAAGCGCAAATACTTTACTTGAAATAAATACGAGTATTTTCAAAATTGTCGTGTTTCCATTATTTATTATCGCAAATCCAATTTGTGTAATTTCATAGTCGATGGAAACTGATGTGGAAAAATGCTTTTTTGATGATTCCTAAATCTTTGTCAATTATAATTTTTACAAAAATATTGGGGGGGGCAAAGCTTTTTGCCGGGTAGTAGTAGTCTACCCTTTGGCCCGCTGTAGCTCCGCCCCTGCTCAAATGCATTTTGAATTAATCTATATTGTTTAGACCAGGGGTGGCCAAACTTTTTTACTCAAAGGGACAAAATCTAAATGGGATCCTGGTCCGTGAGTCAAATGCAATGTTTTTTTTTTGCATATCATTAAATAAAAAGGACAAAATAAAGAATATGGTTCGATTTATTTATTTTGTTACTGTATTTATTAAGGTATTAAAAATGAGTTAGAATTAAAAGAAAATAACATTTGTCTTTGAAACCTTTAACAGCAACGGCTTCACTGGCCATTTTAAATTGAAAAACAAGCGCAAGCTAAAACAAACTTTCTTCTAATAAAAATGACAAATAAAGGATCCCAGTGAGAGACGTGGAGCTGATCTTTTGACTTTATCCTTTCGCCGTTATCGCTCCATCTTGGCTAACTGAAAAAAGCTGCTAAAAGCATCGGGAGTGATCGTGAAGGCTCTTGGGGATTTTTAACACAAAAAAAGCCCAGGGCGGACTCACCTGGGGGTTGTTTCACCTCACAGGCAAAGAAAATGGTAACAGCGCCACCCGCAGGCCAAAATTTTATTACAGCCATAGAGTTTTGGAACATCATAGAGAATCAATGTGAAATAGATAAGGGGTTTTAACTAAACATTCCACGACTTCTGCATCCAAGACTTGCCGGGCTAAAAGATAACCTTTGATGGGCCAAATTTAGCCCGCGGGACGCACTTTGGGCACCCATGATTGAGAGCAGGGATAGACAACTCCAGGCCTTCAAGGGCTGCATCCCCTCTTCTGGCATGTTCTAATTGGTTGAACACGCCTGAAGCAGGTAATCAGTCATGAATAGGGCTTGGATATCAGGAAATCATGCAGACACTACGGCCGAGGCCTAGAGTTGCCCTGGTTTAGACTATATGATCACATATCCCAAAATGCCACAACATGACAACCTAAATTCTGAATTTTCCAAGAGGACCTGGTGGCAGAAAACATAATGGCTGAAAATCAACCATAGGCACTTTTAAAGGTTCAAAACTTAAAAAGCGAAAATAAATAAGTCAAAGTATCGCTTAAGGCTGATGGTTATGTTCTTTTTTTTCAAAAGACTAACCAAAAACAAGAGTATTTTTCAGACAAAACATGTGTGGAAGTGTGCTCTGTGTATGTAGGGGGGGGGGTTTCCGGTCATGAACTTCCTTCCTTCCAACTAATGATTTTCAGCCTCTATCTTCAATGCCACCAGCTCCAACTCAGTTTTTCAGCAAATTCAGAGGTTGGCCACACGGCAGCGTTTGTAATCGGGAGGCAGCAGTTGCAGTTTTAGACGCCACACGGTGACCTCGAAGGTTTTAGGAAAAAGTTAGAATATCATGACAATTTTTTTCTATAAGTTGACGGCAGTTAATGGCCTCCTGGGAACATTTGGAGGTTGTGCAGTGGCAGTCCAGTGATAGGCGAGGATGACGCCATTACAAAATCAAGCGACAGGCGGAATCGTCAGCAAATCTGACTGGACGGTGTGTAAATGTCAGAGAGAATAGGGATATACTTTCAATCAAACTTTTTGACAGGTGACCTTTGACCCCGCAACCATGGAACCCCTTTCCATCAAACTTTTTGACAGGTGACCTTTGACCCCGCAACCATGGATATACTTTCAATCAAACTTTTTGACAGGTGACCTTTGACCCCGCAACCATGGAACCCCTTTCCATCAAACTTTTTGACAGGTGACCTTTGACCCCGCAACCATGGAACCCCTTTCCATCAAACTTTTTGACAGGTGACCTTTGACCCCGCAACCATGGAACCCCTTTCCATCAAACTTTTTGACAGGTCCCGCCCCCTCCCAAACCGGGATATACTTTCCATCAAACTTTCTGACAGGTCCCGCCCCCTCCCAAACCGGGATATACTTTCCATCAAACTTTCTGACAGGTCCCGCCCCCTCCCAAACCGGGATAGACTTTCCATCAAACTTTCTGACAGGTCCCGCCCCCTCCCAAACCGGGATAGACTTGTCGTCAAAACTTTCTGACAGGCCGTCCCCACCCCCTTCTACCGCTCCACCCCTTCCTTCCTTCCTCCGGCCCACTGGGCGGAGTAAAGGGATGGTGTATTTAAACATAGAGTCAGACCCCTCAGAACCAACAGAGCCTTTGACGCAGCAAGAGCTAACGCTAAAGAGCGACATTTTTTTTTAATCGAGAAAAGTTGAAAAAAGACAAACCATGGATGCCTCTCCAGCGAATCAGGTTGCTTTGGCAGGGTCACCCCTCATTTGGAAAACGCCTATTTCTGTCATCAAGGTTGTTGAACAGGAAAAAGAACCGGCGCGGACTCCCGCGAAACGGATAAAGTACCTGTGCCGTCTTCAAGCCCCACCCCAAGCAGAACTTCAAAGAGAGTGGTTTTTTGACGAGGCCGGACGATCGGGATATTTCGGTTACGTCTTTATGTACGAGTTGGGTGAGCTGTGGATGTACCAGAGAGACGGTGTGAACCCGTCCGGTTGCTTGTTGATGGCGGCGTCGCTAACCTCCAACGACTGGTCCGTGCTCAGACTGACGATGCTGAAAAGGAGGGAGTCGGACTCTGATGAAGAAGAAGAAGAAGAAGAAGAAGAAAACACACCGCCGACGGCCAAGCAGACAAAATTGGATCAAGAGTCGACCTCCTCGGACCCTAAAGACCCCCCGATGACCGGGACAACGTTCAGCGCTCTCTGGCAATCAAAGTCTTCTTCCTGCGATCATTGGTTTTATAGAGTCAGCATCCAACGATCCAAAGATGTTGAGGGCGATGCCTTTTTATGTTGGAAAGTTTCAACTCCAGCTGCGGTGTGTACCGAACGGTGATGGAAGTGCCATTTTCCTTTTGGAGAGAAAAGATGCTGGAGACGGAGCCTCACATCACAGGGCTCTTCCATAGTTGTCGCGACTGGAGAGACAGAATGACTGTGAAGAAAGTTTTGCAATTTTAACCCAACCCCTCCTTCAACCCCGCCCACCCACCCATTTAACCCCTCCCCAACTTCCTTTAAGCAACGCCTCCTTCAAACCCAGCCCACGGATCCCCTTCACCCACCCCTTTTTTAGTAAGCCCGCCCCCGCTCTGACTTTAAAAAGAGCGACGGGGTACGGAGGGGAGACTTAAACCTCCGCCGTCCTCCGACCGACCAACAACTCTAAAAGACGAATATGCCCCTTGCTCAGAGACGTCTTACGACCATCTGGATTCCTCCGACTCCTCCACCATCACCGAGCGATCAAGACATGGTCTCTTCTTCGGCGACTCCTCCAGACCTGGTCCCTTTCGATCCTTCTCAGGACCTCTACGCCCAAGTGCCCGAACCGTCCCAGGACGTCGTGATGGAAGAGCCTGAATCTCAGAGCCTCTATACTGTGGAGGAGGATGAGGAGGTCGAGGCTTCCCAAGTTTTGGACGAAGGGTCTCAGAGTCAGCTCAGCTCCTCCGCCGATTCTCTCGACCATTCACCCTCACTCCTGCAGGGATTGGTTCCCCCAACCGCGGGGGAAAGGTGGAGGAAACGGACAAAGAGACGGACGATGAGGGTTGGGAAACGGACCACCACCCCCAGCCTCCTAGCATGCCGGAAAAAGAGGAAGAGCCGGAGGAAAGCCTTGATGAACGGGTTGAGGATGTACCCGAGGTCTGAAATTGGACGATCGTCGTAGCGGTCGGGAAAGCGTCAAGGAGCGGGGTTTAGACGTGCCGGGGAACGTGCCCATGGAGCGTCTCTGCGGTCTGAAAAAGTGCCGAGATGAGGAGGAGGGGCCTCTTCTTCTTCTTCTTCTTCCCCACAGCAGTCCCCCATTCGGAAGAAAGAACGGGATGAAACTGATTTTTCATTCCTCGATCCTTTTGTCAAAACGGTCAAGGCCGCCGTATTAAGATTCCTCTGCTGCTGCCTGAACGAGCGACGTAAAGAAGACTGCTACGGATGCCAGGTTGACCATCCGAGCCAGACTCAACATCCCTGCTTGTTTGAAATTGAAGACGGATTTATTTACAACAACTTTCCGCTTCTGGTGAAGAAGCTGAAGATCCCCCGTTACATCGAAGCCGTCAGGATGCTGCTGTTCAAGCACGGAATACTAATGGACGACTCGAGAATCCTGGGAGCGACCGACGCTTTCCTGTACGAACTGAGATGCGCCGCTCTCCAATCCACCGGCGACTTTGTGGACACCATGTACGAACGACTGATCAAAGACCGAGAAGTCGAAGCGGAAGAAATGGAGCAGGCTACAAAGATTTGGAGAGGCGAGGCTTTCCGTCCCCCGCAGCTGCTTTTTTACAGAAGGCTTTTAGAGTGAGATTTTGACTTTGTGTCTTTTTACTCAAGCATGTTTTTAAACTTGAATGTATCTTGCATTTATTAGTTTTGCTCTTTTATTAAAAAACAAAAAAAGTTTGTACGTAGAATAGTTTTGCTTTTTAAACTTGTATGTATCTTGCATTTATTAGTTTTGCTCTTTTATTAAAAAACAAAAAAAGTTTGTACGTAGAATAGTTTTGTTTTTTTTTTAAACTCGTATGTATCTTGTAGAATAGTTTTGCTCTTTTAAACTCGCACGTAACTCGTATTTATTGTAGAATAGGTATGTCTTTTATTACAAAGCAAACGAGTCTTTTGTGTAACAATGTGTAATAAATGGCATCATACCAGAGTCACACGGCTCAGTCTCTTTTTGAGAGTTTGAGGGTAAACATCATGACTGAAAAGCGAATCCTGAAAAAAGCCTATTATGACCCCTCACACCCAGGGAGCTTCGGGGGTCCGGAGAGATTACGCTCGGCCGTGCTCGATGAAACGGGGAAAAATATCAGGTTGGTGGATGTAAAGGATTTTTTATCGGAGCAAGACTCCTATACTCTGCACAAACCAGCCCGAGTCAATTTCGCCAGAAACAGAGTGTTTGTGGCTAGACCCTTAAAACAATTTCAAGCGGATCTGTGCGACATGCAAGCTTTGGCGGAGCACAATGACGGAAAAAAGTATTTGCTGACGGTCATCGATGTTTTTTCAAAAAAGCCTACGTCCGTGTTTTGAAGAAAAAAACGGCCGACGGTAACAAAAGCTTTCGAGTCCGTTTTGAAAGAAAGCCTCGTTCCAGAAAAAATTCAAACGGACGCGGGCAAAGAGTTTTTCAACAAAAGTTTTCAAAGTCTCATGAAAAGCACGGCGTCGTACACTTTGCAACGCCCAGCGATTTAAAAGCCTCCGTGATTGAGAGATTTAATCGAACGTTGAAAACTAGAATGTGGAGATTCTTTACCGCCAACAACACGAGGCGTTACGTGAATGTTTTGCAGGATTTGGTTGAGGGTTATAATAAAAGTTTTCACACGAGCATAAAAAATGGCACCCGCCGACGTCACTTTTGAAAACGCTCCTCTAGTCTTTCGCAATCTCTACGGCGCTTTCCCCGATCGCCACAAAAAAATAAAGATGAACTTTAAAAAAGGAGATTCCGTCAGACTATCAAAATTGAGAGGAAAGTTTGACAAAAAGTACGAGCAGAGTTTTACGGACGAAGTGTTTAACGTGACGAGGCTCTTCCTCGCACGCCGCCCGTCTATAAACTAGAAGATTACGATCGCGAACCCATAGAAGGATCTTTTTACGAGGCAGAGATGCAAAAAGTTAAACAGAGTAAAGACCGGACTTATCACGTAGAGAAAATTATAGGGAGACGCACGGTGAAGGGGGAAAAGCGGGTCCTGGTAAAGTGGAAAAATTGGCCGGAAAAATTCAATAGTTGGATCAAGGCCTCGGAATTAAAAAAACTATAATTAGCTCAACGACTCACGTTTTGCTTTATTTTTCACCATGGCTGGGTTAGGTAAAGAAGGTTTCTACATCACGCTACCGTCTAACGCCAGTTTAGACGTTTTCAAGGACAACACCAGCTCCAATTTTCGCGTAAATTTACCTCAACACATTGATTTTCGAGAGGATTGGGAAGTAGCTCTGACTGAAATTTCTTATCCCCACACCTTTTACAACGTCCCCCATGAGGACGCCTACTTTGAATGGAGAGAAAAACCTCGAGAACCGGCCACAGAATCTCCGATACACGTTCAGAGGATAAGAGGGGGTTGCTACGAGACCCTACACCTGTTCAGAGCGGAGATGGAAGGCTTTTTTAGAAAAATTAATTCGGACATTTATTTGGTTTACAGCATCATCGACAGACGTTTTGATTTTCAAGCCGGAGGAATGTTTCACCTGCGTTTTACTCCACTTTAGCGCGCATCATGGCATGGAGCCGGCGAATGGTCAAGTTTGACCGAAAGATGGCTCCTTTCCCCGCGGATGTGAGAGGGTTTTTATCATTTATTCTGCTACAGCGATATCGTAGCGCCTCAGATGGTTGGAGATGTGTACGCACCGTTGTTGAGAACGGTGCAAGTTGAGGGGAACTACGGGATATCGTGACGCGTCGTTTCAACCCCGCTTACTATTTACCGGTGGCTAAAAGACACATGAAAACATTCGAGTGAAATAAAAAGCGACCAAAACAAACCGGTGGATTTTACTTATGGAAATGTATATTAACGCTGCACTTCAGACCCAGATAATAAAACGAGCCGTTCGACGAGCGACTCAGTGTCTACGCTACGGCGAGCGAGAAGGTTGTGGAAGTAAAAAAAAAATTAAAATAAATTCACGATGGTTTCAGCTAGCCTGAGAGAAGACCCTCAACGCTTTGTCCGTTACTACGATAGTCAGTCGGAGGGGTTGCCCGGCTTCTACGGTGCCCCTGTCATGTACGGCAGGGGCTCGGTTCTATTTTCCCCGACTTTTTCGTTTTGTGAAACCTCTTTTAAAACCGGCCTTTACCATCATCAAACCTCACCTATCGGCGGCGGCCGCGACCTACCACGGACGTGTTTAGGAGAACCGTCTCAAAAATTAACTCGGTCAGAAACGAGAAGCAGGAAGGGTCGGGCGGTCTCGCGGTACTGTCTCGACGGCCCCAAAAACGACCGCCCGGGGAACGAGCGCTCTTTGCGTTCGAGCATAAAAGAGCGCCCGGCAAAAAGAAAAAAATAGTCGCCGCTAGCAAGAGGAGAAAGAAGAAGCGCGCCGGCTCAGCGACATCCTTTAGAGCTATGCTTTGCTGCATCAAAAATCTACCGAATGCGCTCTGGGGGAACTCGATCTGTTTCGGCGCCCATGACGCAGCTGTCCGTCGAGGAAAAAACTTACTGCGAAATATCTCCGGTGTCCGCCATCACAGAAAGAGGCCCCATTGAGTTTTTTATCCCGGGGACGGGGACCGTTACCTGGATCTGAACGACACGTTGCTTTACCTGCGCGTTAAAGTCTGCAACGCCGACGGGTCAAATTAGCGAACGACGCCCAAGTATCGATCATCAATTATCCGCTGAACACCATTTTCGACCAATGCGATGTGATTTTAGGAGATCGGCTGATTTCTCAATCCAGCGCCACGCATCCTTACAGAGCCGTGATTGAAGCGCTGCTAAACTATTCGGAGGACACCCTCAAGAGCCAGTTCACCGCGGGGCTGTTTTACAAAGACACCGCGGGGAGCATGGACTCTATCGTCCCCGTCAACGGACCGAATAAGGTCTGAACCAACGGGCCGGATTCATAGCCAATTCGCGTGAAGCACATCTGGTGGGTCCTCTACACGCCGATATCTTTTTAGCGAAAGATTTTTGCTAAACTCTGGATCTAAGAGTGAAGCTGACGCGAGCCAACGATGCTTTCTGTCTGATGGGACCCGCCGACTCTACGTTCAAACTGAATGTGATCGGAGCCTCTATGTTTGTGAAGAAAGTGACGTGTCGCCGGCCGTTCGAATAGGTCACGAAGCGGCTTTATTGAAAGGAAACGCTCTATATCCCCTTTCGATGGTCAATGTGAAAACTTTCTCCATCCCCGCAAACTCTAGAATCTGCAACCAGGAAAATCTTTTTCTGGGTACGATGCCTAAATACATTGTGATCGCTATGACCAATCATGAGGCTTTCACCGGCAAGAGAGATTTAAACCCCTTCAACTTTTTACACAACAATGGAATATTTGGCTCTGTCTCAGGACGGACGACAGATTCCGGCTAAAGCTTCCAACCCCAATTTAACACCGGACAATCCGTTAGAGAATTTTACAATTTATTTAGCGCTACAGGGAGACACTTGAAGGATTTACCGCTGTCCATCGACCGTCAGGATTTTGGCAAGGCTACACTCTTTTTGTATTTAATCTGACCCCCGGTGACGATTGCGAGGCCTTATCGGCCGTTTCAACCGGCTCTTTGAGGTTGGAGATGCGATTCAGAGCGGCCTTGACCCACACTACTACCCTCATCGTTTACGCCTGTTTCGATTCTGTGCTGGAAATTAACTCAAAAAACAAGTTCTCGTGGACTATTATTAGTCGGGATGGATTCTCACCAGCTAGAAAACATTTTACACCGTCTGCTGGGTGAAGAGGTTTTCTGCGGGTGTGGGCGACGATCAGCTGGCCCGTCTGACTCGCTCCTTAACCCACCCGCCTTCTTTGTGGTCAACACAGACCCTTCTGATCAGCCGGGGTCAGCACTGGCTGGGGCTGACGCTGGAGAAGGGGGAGTCGCCACGTTTTTCGATTCGTACGGATTTCCGCCTGACTTTTATCCTAAAACCATCCTCGAGTTTTTGAAAAAAGCGATCGAACGAGATCGGTACCAGCGGCGTCAACTTCAACACGCGATGTCGACCGTTTGCGGCCATCACTGCATTTTTATCTTCATCAGCGGCGTTGCGGATCAAGTTTTGATCGAGTCTTAACTTTGTACAACGGGGACGATGTGATAAAACACGATTTTATGGTGTTTGACTATGTGAAAAAATATAATCAACGCCTTAGAAATAGAATCTGCTCCGCTTCTAAACAGATGTTGCAGACTCGAACATTAAACGTCAAAGAAATACTCTGTACAATGCGTAAATCGGTTAGAATAAACGATTTATTGAAGAAAAAAAGTTTGACTACGGGCGTATTTATTTTACACATGTAGCCATCGAGGAGACATGATCCATTTTTTTCTTGTTTTACGTCGCGTCTCAGTTCCTCCGGGGTTCCTCATCCGTAGCCTTCATACGTCTGTATTGAACACGAGCTTGGGGTTGGTCACCATGGATGAGGGAATGTTTAATCAGAGAGCGTGTGTAAAAATCGGACCAGCCGGCCGGCAGGGACGGAATGATATTTCTTGTAAGGCTGTGAAAGGTGTGTTTCATCAAATCTATCATATGAGAGCCTTTCACGTTTTACCTCTGTAAACAAACTCCCCTTTTGAATTCCAGCCGTCGGCTTGGGGTGAAATTTTTCCAAGAATGTACTTTGCGTTCTTTTGTCTCGTGCGGGAGACCTTTTAAAATTTCATCCGCTTCAACGTCGTCCTTTTTCAGAGCATCACCCGCCGCCTGAGCCCCGGAGCTGAAGAGTATCAGCTACTCTCTGCAGAGGATGATGCTGAGGCTGTTGCTGCGCTCGCGCTGCTGTTGCACCTGCTGCTGTTGCACCTGCTGCTGTTGCACCTGCTGCTGTTGCTGCTGCTGCTGCTGTTGCTGCAACCGCTGCTCTCTTCTCCCCTTTTTCATCAAAGACAGATAACGGTTGTAGTAATTCTGTGTATTTCTAATTTTTCATAAGAGGTCAGTCGTCGATCGTTCAACACGGCTCGCATTTTTTCATCCAATTCATCTTCCGCGTTGACTCTGATGGAGGAGGATTCGGATCGATTCACGCCGTGAATCTGTTGCGGGAAACCAAGTACATTTTCTGAGCGTTCCTCATTTCTCTCTATCACGAGCGGCGAGCGGCAAAACCGCTAAATAAATGAAGGAGGGACGGTACCACCGTGGCCAAAAGAGGTAGAAGAAAACCTCCGGATTGTTTCGTCAACAGTCTATGCTTGGCCTTCAAACCGCTTTTTTTATCAGCCAGCAGCCTGATAAATTTTCTTCTCTTTTTCAGCTTTTTAAACTGATCGGCCGATAAGTGGATATTCCCCTTCAGCACATTGAGAGCGATCTCGCACAGAGCTTGGATGAAATCTTTAGAGCAGTGTTTGAGAATGTCTTTACGCTTCTTTGGCGTGGCGTGATAGAGAGCCCGAAGTAAAGGGGCGTTCCTTTTTATACGAGCCGACATGAGGAACCTAGTTCTTTTTGGGTAGATAAACGATCGACCGTTGATGAGGGAGGATCCCCGTCCGCAGCCTCAAGCGTTCTGGACAAGTAGGTGTCAGGTCCACTATTAAATAACCGTGAGGGTCGCGCGGTCGCATCCTCAAAGGATTCTAAAAAGAAAGCCTTCTGAGAGGGGAAAGCCTGACGAGCCAAAATATTAATTTGTAATTTATCGCGAGGGTTTTTAAACAAAACCAAATAATTACTGTTTAAGCCGATGGTGCGGCTGTATTTTCCTTGGTGAAATATGTTCTGCGTGAGGAGGAAAACGCTCATGTTTTTATGATGTCTGTATTGAGTAAAAATCTTTACCACATCCGGGTGATCCGAAGCTTGAAACATGACGTCGTCCAAAATCACCAAATGGTTTAGATGAGGAGGAAAGAGTTCAGGGTCTTCGAAAGAATCAGGCAGACCTTCCACAAACTTTATGTTTTTATTCGTTTTCATCAAGTCGGCGTACAAAGGTTGATGATTACTGTAAATCCACACAATATTCTCTGGTACAAAATCCAAAACAAAATCACAATTTTCCAAAACGCTTTTTACAAAGTAGGACTTTCCGCAGCCGCTGGGTCCTACGAGCAGGCAAGAAAAAGGACCCGTAAATCTGTCGTCAATATTGACTTCCTCCATGACAGGGCGTGACTTTTTTTTTTTTTTTACAATCAATATCCAAAAGGTAAAGTGGTACCGTCTTCAAAGAGACGTCTCTTATCAAACACCACCTGAAACCGTTTAGGGAATGTAGAGTTTTTCAAAACAAACCCCTTTTTATCTCGTCTGATGATCCTTTGGGGTACCTGCAGCGATTCTCCTCGCGAACCTCTGAGAAATCCGACCACCAAGTTTTTGACGCTGTCAAAATTGACTTTTTCAGCGCACTCCCGCGTCTGGGTGATACCTTTGACGCGAAGGACGGTTTTCTTCCTATGACGCGTCTGGTAAGCGTAGCTCTTTGGACCCGCTGCTGCAAACTCCTGAATGACGTCCCCGTTCAGCTCGTCCGTTAGATCACCCAAGTACGGGCCGAGTTCGAGGAGGGGCTGACCTTCTTTCGCGGAGTAAATCAGACTGTCTGTGTCCATGTACAAAACGCGATCCTGCAGACGTTCGAGGTAAGAGTGCAGTTTCAGACGCGCGTAGGCGGTGGTGAACGAAGCCACAAACACGTTGTTGGTGTTTCCCGGCGGCGCCAGACAGCGTTTGTTGTATTTCCACTGAACAAGAGCCGTCACGTCGTTCAGAAAAGCAAAATATTCCACGTCGAGTTGACCCGAAAATATCAGACGGAAAAATTCTTCAGGGTCTTTTACCAGGATCGTCTGAAGAAGATTTATCCTCTGACCAAATTTCCCCCACAAACTGTTCAGACAGAGTTTGGAAACTTGTCTCCGAGCCCGGTTAAGACGGATTTTCTGGGGGTCCAAATCGATCCCCTGATGGAGTTTGTAGTCGCGAATGTACTTTTCACGACTCTCTGGGTCCTCGACGTTTGGCGGGTACCCCGACGCTTCTTGTTTTCCTTTGAGAAATGTGTTATGTAGTCTGTAAAGACGACGTCGCTTTTGTTTTCAAAATGCCACACTTCATAAATTTTACAGACGACGTAACCCTTCTCCAAAGCTTTGTTGAACTCTACCGTCACCCACACGGCGCTCAGAGCTCTAGCCTCATCGTCGTGATCGCACTCGCTCTCCTGGTTGTTGATTTCCGCGCACGTTCTGCAGAGGGTGAAAACGAGCTTTTTCGAGAGGTTCTGAAAGGAAGAATGGGATACAAGAACCCCCTCGGTGGGTAGACCTTGGCTTTGATTAAACCAAAGTAATTTTTGGGGTCGTCAAAATTGTCGTGAATAACGACGGGGTGACCGAGAGGGTAAGCCGAGGTAGCGTTTACGTACGGGTACAACGAGGTCACATCGACGTAGTGAATGTTTTCGTTTTCGGCCGCCGTGTAGCGCAATTTCACAGGGCACGTTCTGCCTCCGTACAGCGAATCGCGCGGTACAAGAGGTTCAGGGGGTTGAAACTTTTTGAGAAAACGTTTTACCTCCGCGTTTTTTTGAGTCAATTCAACCCACTCGTGCTCCCACATGACAAAGGTCCGGACGCCGTAAACGGTTCGCAGTTTTTCCATTTTCTCCAGAGCCTCCGAGTGCAGACGCTCAAAGCTCACTCCTCTCAGCGGGCATTTCCCGTAAGGCTGAAAACAGGCGGACAGCCGTGAAAAAAGCAACCTAAAAATTCAAAAACTGATTTTTCACCGTCGCATTCGTGATACCCGTCCACAAAATAGGACCAATTTGTTTTTCCCCTCTGTTCAAAGCGTGTTGGATGAATATGTCGTTGCTGTCGCTTCAAACTCTAACCATTGAATAGAGGCTTGTGAAAAACTTTTGTTTTGACGTCTGTAGTCGTCCGCCGGAGGAATGGCTAGAGAATCGGGTTTTAAGAAATTGGTTCGAAAAACCTTCATGCACGCCGACGCTATGGTGACGCTGCTAAGGGGTCCACGTTACAATCCGTCACGTACTGACTTCTGAACCTGACGCAGGCTTCCGCCAAAATTTCCACGTCATTTTCGCAGTAAAGCCGAGCCTCCTTCTCAAAGTGAAAGACGTTCTTTGAAGCTTCGACGTACCATTCGCGAAACTCTCTCCGCCGATCGTCCGACATTTGTTCATAGCCGTAGTCCGTAGCCGGCGGAAAGGCGCCGACGTACTTCAAACGTTCCTCGGAGCTAAAACCGTGAGGAAAAAAAACCCTTGCAAAGGTTTTCAAAGCCCAAGGCTTCGGGCATGTCGCTTAATTTCATCGTTAGAAAGGACAAGAATCGATGAAGGTCAGGTCGTAATCCTCGTCTTTTAAACATAAGATTTTACCCCGACCATGATGATTTTGGGCGTTAATTCTAAAGCCGTCATGGCTTTGAGGAGCAGATAGCCGTCAAATCCTTTTGAGTTGTGAGCTATGAAAACGGCTCCTCTAAATTTTGGCCTTCTGAAACGCTTGACAAATTCTGCGGCGCAGTTCAACCCGAAAGACGACCACCATTCCCCCTTTAGAGTTTTGCTGCAGACCAAAAAGGGGACGTGTTCGTTGTTTTTTGTCGGAATGTTTCAAAATCGTAAAAGACGAAGCTTTTCATTATGATCCTGAGCCGGTAACGGCTGAATGTAGCACAAGTGATTTTTAAATCACCCTCTATTTTTTTTTGCAGATTTTACATTTAACGTTTCACAAATCGTGTTTCTCTGCCACGCCGTTGATGGGTGTGTAACGCTTCTATTGCATTTTTTGCAACGTCTTGAACGTGTCGCAAACGCTGGCCGTGTTCCGTCCGGATCTAGGCTCTGTGTTTTTCAAAACAGCGCTGCGATCGACAGATTCTGTTACAATCTGAGCATCTTTACTCAAACCCCGCAGCTGGAAAACAAGCCGGGTCGTTACAAACTGAAACAGTGACCGGAAGCAGGCGTGGTGATGGGGTTTGAGTAAGGTTAAAGCAGAAATTGCAAACGAATGACCACCCCAGTAAACCTTTCAAGATTCTTTACCCCGTAGTAATGGTTTTGAAATAAGAATAAGAAAAAGGGATCGGACTGTCTGAAAATCCCGTCTCGAAAACGAGAGCGGTTTCTGGCCTTGGTTTTGTAGAAACGACAAATTTTACGATTCAAAACGTTCTCAAATTTGGTCACGTCGCTAAACGTTACGGGCGTGTCTCTCCCCAGACCGGCTAAGCGCTGCAAGCTCTCGACCCTTCTCCTCAGCTCGAGCATCCGTACAACCGGATGTATCAAATGCGCCAGACTGACGGCGAAGCAGAGTTGATCGTTTCTAAAACCCACGTCGTAAAGATGTCTTTTTTTCTTGGTCAGCATTTCACAATCTAAAGTTTATCGACCTTTCTGCCACCCCCTCTCGGGTTGCGCACAACTTGAACGACAAACTGTAGTTCTGCGTCTGAAGCTATGCCTGCGTTAGACTGAAGACCCGTTCTAACAACTCTTCAAAAGCCTGAAAAATAGCCTCCGCGCCTGGGGAGTCGCACTCAGAGCGTGAGAACGCACGTCATCCGAAGTTCTCTGACAAAATCTCCACGCTCCGACGGCGTCCGAGGTAAAACGCCAAAACGAGATCCGCACGTTTTTTTTTTTGTGTAAAACTGCGCTAAATCGGCGGGCGTTACGAGATCCGGCACGTTAAAAACTTTTCTAATTTCAACGTTGTTGAAACGTTCGCGTACCACCCGTCTCGTCTGACTCGCAGGCGCGTCCTGCGGTGTTGAAGGGTCAACAACTTCTTCCTCGCTCGACTCTTCACCCCACCCGTAGCCTTCCTGAAAAAAACCTGGGGGTGAGGCGGGGGGTGTCTGTTCTGTTTCGAACGAGTGATCCGGAACCGTTTCTAAAGACGGTGTCGTGCAAACATTTTCACCCTCGTCGTCGTCCGTTAAAACTTGAGACGGCACATTTTCAAGGGGTTCTGATTCTCCTAACCCGTTTTGTAGGAACTCCAGCAGAGACGGTGTGGGTGAGGGGGCGTACAATTCCGA